>LPNX010496898.1:124888-175872 GCA_001517045.1 Pseudotsuga menziesii | reverse complement strand
AGGTGTAGTGCTCCTCATTTGTGACACACACACTCACTTGGAATAGCGCACTTATGGAGGAGAGAAGTTGCTGGAGAAGGAGGAGAATCAGGTTTTTGACCTCCTTGTTGGTTTTACCTTTTTCCCTTTTGGGGCATCTATATTGAGGAAGCTTTTGCTGGGTTTTTTCCCTTTAGGGTTTTCCCAGGATAAATCTGTGTTGTTCTTGTGATACTGTTTCTTTCAGTGATCCTGTTTTATATGATTTTATTATGAAAAATGAAATGTTATACTGATGTCTTAGCTAAGCATATGAAAATTTAACACTATATAGGGTAATGTGCCATCATTAAGGTATTACAACATATGATCTAGAGAATCCTGTTGAATTCTTAGAACACTGTCATAGTGCGCAGTTCCAAGATGATATAAACTATGCCTTGAGGAACATAGTTAAATCCTTCCTCATATCTCTGACATATATTAATTTTATGATATATCAAAATCAGAAATCTCAGTTTCATTGTTGAATAATCCACCTATCAGTCCCCTAGATTCACCTCCCATTACTTGTGATTTTTCACTAGATCCTGACTTATCTTTAAGCAGCTCTTCCTCACTCCATTCAACTGGTTATAATTCTCATTTAGAAGAAATTTTTTAGGATGATATGCATGTTATTAAATAATCCATACCATCTACCATACCTTTGAATACTCCTAATACTATACAAACCCCATGTTCACTAGTTGGCTTCTCATTGGTTTCCTACACAATGTTACTTATATCTAATGGTTTCAAGCATTGTCTATTTTTCACTTGATAGTTATCCATGAATTTAGTCATAATTGAACTTATCTTACACATGTTTGCATCTTTTCTAAAAATTTATGGTTCATATCTCAAGTCCATCCATCATTTATATTTTTACACTCATCAGTTTCCCCCGGTTGTTCATCCTTTTCCTACTCTAGCCCTGTATCCTCACGGAGACACTGAACCTGGCGTATTTGTTGTTCCATATGATAATATTTCTGATATATTAGATTATTTTAAGCCTCATTTCATATTTTGGAAGGTTGTATATCAGTCTAGAAGAAATATATGTGATCCACATCACCATTTTGCAGCTATACAAGGAAATGGTTGTGTTACTAATTGTCTTAATTTTTGTACTCTTTGGGAAGGAATATGCGAAAATATATTTTTCTTTTTCAGATTATGTTTGCAGATCAAAGTTTTTTAGCAACAAAAATCATTCAAATAATTCTCCTACTTCATCAAATGATGAACTATAAGGAGTCTCTCATCTTCTTTCTTGCAGATTACACTCTAGCACATGATCATGTAGTCCAAAATTTCTTCATCAAAGTATTTCACCAGAATCATTTCATTCAAGTGAATATAAAGACATGTTGAAAACATGTTTTGTGCCTTGTCCTTTCTTGAGGGAGTATTTTCCCCATGTGGTTTTTCCTCTTTCCCCAAATCTTTGGACATAATAATTGTAAAGGGTGGCCCTAGCCTTATTGTTGGGCCCTATATACACCTATATTCTCCTATATGCATCTATATGAATATATGCATATGATTATTTCAGATAAATCCATCATAAATTTATACTTAAAGGGGGGTTTCGGGATATTATAAACCCACTCCATACTTAGGATAACAATATTTAATCATTATTGATTAATTTCATATCCACTAGCCTAGATAGTTGGAATCCACTTGCATGACTTGGTCAACACTTTCCATATATACCCCAGGAGCGCCATTATTCTAATTCTAGTTAGATCCTTCCTACTTATTGACTGACAGATTTAGTAATTGTTCCTTCCTACATATTATGTTTGTATACTACTTTATTCCATATTTTGATTGGATAAGGTAAAGCTAGTCAACTAGGAAACTGTTATATTTTGTTTCCATCCTATCCTCCCTGATTTTGTCTCCAAATTCCAGAATTAGGATATTTTTCTGTCACTCATGCTTTAGCTAATTCATGAGGTCCTTGATAGAGTTGTAAAGTGCTTTAGCCACCTATGGGGTTTTATTATATTTAGTAAGCTTAATTTATGAGTTAGCATGATTTGTCTTCTACCAACTCAATTTTCCCTTATAAGAATGTATTACTATTTCAATAATCATCAATTCATTTGATCAATAATACTTGGAAATATATTGGATTACTTCTCTTGTATCCAGTCTCTTTATTCTTCTCTCTATATTCCTTGTGAATGCTTGGAGAAGTATCTTGTAGCTAGATATACATCATGTGCTTCATATTAGCACCAAGGATTTATTTCATCGTAGAATTAGAATTGCTATTTCTATAGTTGAATTACTACTTTAGAAAAGAGATCCCATTGTAGTTTCAATGTTTTGGTTAGGTTAGGGCTTGATATAAGAAAATTAAAAAATTTATACTTTTAATATGCATAAATGGAAGAAAAACAAAACTAGATCCAGACACTACCATTGTAATAAATTCAAAACATATTTTTCATCTCTTTCAACTTTAACACTCCACTGGTCACTATGTTAAATTTGGTCCTTGAGATGCAATGTACAGAACATAAACACTAACCATAACAATAGTACAATACAATATAATGAAAAACAAAATAATAAAAAATAATGAAGACAATTGAGATATGGTTTTGGTATGCCTTATACTCAGACAAAGTTTGGAATCAACTGTTGTCACTGTAAGGACAATATTCCAATAGGAACAAAAGGCATACCTTGAGAGAGAGAGGGTTAGAGTGTTGTTGATTTAGGTTAGACACATACAACAACAAGAAGATATCCTAGTCACCAAGAGTGAAGACCCTAGAAACATAGTTTAGAGAACCTCAAAAGGTCACAATAGACTTAAGAAAGTCATGGAACAACCCTAGAGGATGCAAGCACTCATAACTCAATTGACATAGGTCACCATAGTCCAAAACCCAACTAGTGAAGCCACCACAATCCTTGGTTCACTCAAGAAAATTAGTTAAAAAATCCATATCCTAGCCAATGGGGCTTCAACAATTCATGACCTAGTTAAGGAAAGGTCAAATAGTCCATGACCCTGTCTCGAGAAGTCATGATTAGTCATGGCTCCGCAAAGAAAAGACACCTATGTCAACGACCTAGTCGAAGAGGTCACCAAAAGTCACAAATAATCCTTAGAAGGATTCCAGTAGGTCACATCCCATCCCCAGAGGGCATAAAATAGTCATGGGCTTCCCTAGTCAACTCAGAATAGCCACAACCTTAGCAAAGAGCTCACATAATAATCATGGCCTACACTAGTCAACTCAAAATAGTCACTACCTTAGCAAAGAGGTCATATAATAGTCATGGCATGGATTGGAGAGGTCACAAATAAGATTTAATAGCACCACAGGAGAAATGACCGAGATGAAATATCATAGGGATGGACATGACCTACTAGATAGGTCACATGCATAGTCACTCCCATCCTCAAAAGGACACAAATAGTCATGACCTGCTACATAAGTTACTAGCAGATCAAAACTCAGTAAAAAGAGCAACATATAGTCATAGATCATCCCAAGGAGGGACATCACGGTCACATCTCAGTACACAAGGAGAAAGGAGTAGCAAACACCAAAAAAAAACCACTTCAAAGCAACATTAACTGTAGGCAACAAGCATAAACTGACAAGAATCGGATGTGTACTTCCTTCATGCCAATATGCACACTAGAAATGCAAAAGTGAAACTCAATTTATAATAATTACAAGCCTGCTAGAAGGGTCACTTGGTCACCCATAGGTTTTAGGATGGTTACCATAGTAAAATAAATTTGATTTTTCTTAGAGTAAGGTACAACACTTGATACATTTCATAGATACCCGACACATATACTGAGCACACCTTGAACATGTTTAGATCTATAAACAATTTCTCTAGATTCTGATATGTATTAGCCATAGATCACACCATATCCATGTCAGGGGCATGCACAAGCGTATTAAGTATCATAGAAAATTATAAGTAAGAAAAAATTTAGAATGCATGTCTATTTAAACCATTTCATCTTCCCAATCAGAAGCGAGAGTTGATCAATGAATTTCATTACTTATAACTTCTATCAAATGTGGGAGGAAGGTATTCTATTTATGTTGTGATTGATAGGGTAACTATGAAAGTTCATTCTATTACAATGGATTTAACTGATGAGAATTCACAACTAGAAAAAAAATTTAGACAACATATATACAGGTTACATAGGCCTAAAAAACCAAGCCATCCATTGACATTTAGGGAGAATGACTGATATATGTAGAGAAAATACTTTGACGTAGATAGATTACCAATTTCAGCTATATGACTCATATGAATCTATTCCTATAAATATGTCTTTTTAGGTGTCTATGAAATAGGTATAGTGAAATTTAAGTATATTTGGATAAAATACAAGAATAAAATGTTGGAACTTAAGAATGTTGTTTCGAAATTTGGAAATATGCAAAATTTTCCCTTTTTTACCCCATTCATGGATTATGTATTTAGAATGTTCATTTTTCTTGATATTTAGCTTAGTCTTCTTTGATCAAAATGGAATTCCTATAGATGTCTACATTGGTACTGTAACACCGTGGTTTTGACCCCGTTGCATTAATGTATATGTTGTAAATACTATATCGAATCATGACAAGGAGCTCAAGGCCAAGGCCTTATCATTGATTAAGTTTTGGTATATAGGCGATCATGGTGATGCTTATGGTTTCTGTGCTAAGTCAAGAATGTTTGTAAACATCATGTAAATATGCAAAATAATGAAAAACCCACAGCCAGCTATGTAAATGCAACGAATAATGAGATGGGGGCATGGTTTTCCTAAGGATAAGGGGGTGGGGGAATGTTAAACTTGAACCAGTTGGGGAAAGCCATGTGTCATGGGGAGAACCCATTAGAACTGTCAACTACCCTCTTTCTTGTCTTCTCTTCCCCAACCATTTATTTTGCTAGAAGATGGTTGAGGTAGTTATTGCTTGGAAGGGGAAGAGTATGGAAAAATTTGAATTAGCAGAGCACCTAGTCCTGGAATGGCGTGTTTTACTTGCATGGACAAGAAAAAACCAGAACCATATGCCAGTGTTGACCCATGTGTTCACGTTTTGGATTTCCTCTCACGATTCGAGAGCTGTGGGACGTTCTAGTTCATCCATCTTCATTCTCCATTCATGGGGAAGCTCTTCAGTAGTTGAGATCTTCCGGTGTGTATCCTTCACATTCTACGAGTGTTTAGTGACAGTGTGGTAGCAGCAGAGCTCTACCTATGCATATCCTTCACTTTCTGCGAGTGTTTAGTGATAGTGTGGTAGCAGCAGAGCTCTACCTATGCGTATCCTTCGCGTTTTGCGAGTGTTTAGTCACAGTGTGGTAGCAGTGGAGCTCTACCTATGTCTATCCATCGTGTTTTGTGAGTATGTTCTCTTGGAAGGACTATAATTGCTGCGTTGCAGGATTATCTTAGACTACATAGTGTATGAGACCCTATCACTAGTGTTCCAGAGTAAGCCTGTGTTGTAGAGTCTCCCTATGGTTGTTGCATTGTGCACCCTGGTTCGGGTTTGAACTATGTACAAGACTTAGGAATGGGAGAGACGTAGGATGTGCTTGATAAACCTAGTGTGGAACCTCACAATAAGATAAGAGTGGCTGGTGACCCTGCTATGCACATCCTGAAGACCACTGGAAGGGAAGGTGTAGCCTGAGGGACTATGGAGCAGAGAAGGGGACACTTCCTTGTGTTGGGTGTGCAGGTAGTAGGGAATCCATGCCATATAGGTCTTGTGAAGGTGTTCTTAGCTCTATAGATGAGATAACTAGCTTAGCAGTTCTTCCTTCCCATTTCCTTGGAATCCTGATAAACGCAACGGGAAAATGGTTTGACTGTGTACAGTCTGATAAACCCATCTGTTGTCTTGGTTGTGTCTGGTTGTGGTTGACCTGGTGTGTAACCTTTGGTTGGAAAGTCTGATAAACCCAACTACGAATGTTAGCTTGGATAGGTAGCCTGATAAACCTAGTAGTGAGATGGATTGACTGTGTACAGTCTGATAAACCCATATGTTGGCTTGAATGGTCCTTAAAGGTGAAGGTTGGCTTAACTGTGCTGAACCTGTGAACCCAACTATGAGATGGTTTGGCTAGGAGGCCTGTGAAACCCATCTGCTGGAATGTTTTACCTTGTAGCCTGATAAACCCAAATGTGTTGGCTTGGTTGAGTGTTATTGCACCTTGGCTATGCATGAGTCTGCTAGTGTTCCCTTATTCCTGGAGGAAATCATGCCCAGCTTGGGGGTGGCAGTGTTGCTGAGAGACTAAGGAGCACACTGGCCTATGGTTGGGTGGAACGTTGCAGTGACATAGCTGGTTGTGGGACAAGTTCTATTCAAGATAAGTGTTCTTGTCTATGTTACTATGTTATTCTTTGCAATTTCATTTCTTGTATTGTAAATTGCTTGATGGAATGTGATGAATATGTTGTTATGTGGAATTGATGGATTGTTCCTTTGAGTAACTGCAATTATATGCATCTATGTATGTTCTTCCATCAATGAATTTTGATCTAATTTGTAGGGTAGATTGGCCAGATCGGTAATGTCCTGAATGATCAGATCAATCCAAGAATTCAGTGGAAAAGCTGAGTTTTCTGCTAGAAATATTGCTTTGCGCAATTTGCAGGTTTGCGGGATGTGGGATGCGGAATGCCATTTCTCAGATTTTGGTTTCCGTAGATTTCGTTCTGCAATTTCCTCTTCGCAACTTGTGCGATGCGGGATGCTGAATCATGATGTTGCGATTTCCCCGTTCTCAATCCCGCAAGTCAAAATCTCTGCACCGTCGATCTTCGCGGGATGATTCTTCGTCGTCGATCTATTTTTGATGCGGGATGCAGGTTGTGGAAAGTGATATTGCAAGTTTTGTAACTTTTCGACCCCGCAACTCAGGCTTTCTGCACCGTCAATCTTTGTGGATGAATTCTAAACCGTTGATTTGGATCCAGTCTGCGAGATAGTTTACGATCGTTGATTTCCATTGTGTTTCTCTCCCTTGTCCGATATCCTCTGAGATATTTCCTTTCAGGTTGTCAAACTGATTTATGGAAGATGGGTGGGAGCATGACGGTGTGGGAAATGTTGAGATGTGGTTCATGACCATGCACTGTGTTGTTGAGATGTGGTTCACGACCATGCCCTGTGTTTCGATGAACAGTGAAGGTTCTTGATGAAAATTTTAATTCCGCATGATAATGGGGTATGGGTACATGACAGTGTGGTATCAGAGCTGTGGGTTGCAGCATTGGGACTGGATGGTATGGGAATCAGTTAACCAAAGCTGTCAGTTACAACATTGGGCCTAGATAGGCCAAGTGACAGTAAGTAAAGGGCTTTGATTTTTAATTAATGTGTGTCTAACAAATGGTGTTGATAACACATTTTGTAGAGTCATAGTATACTTTGGAAGAGTAAGTTGTGGTACATCCATGAGAAACCATGACGGATATGATGCTCGGGACTACTACAAGCGTGCGCTAGATTCCATGGGGAAAAATGTCAGAGTTGGAAGTGATGACATAGATTCTAATTGAAGGAGATTCCAAGAGACATCGTTGGATATTGCAGCCACTATGAGAATCCTGATTAAAGCTCAGGAAGAGTAGCATCAGTTGAATGCTGCTATGATGCAAAATTTTACAGACTTGCAAAGAAAGATAGACTCTGGACAGGGTACAGTAAGACCCGAAGGTAGTAAGAGTAGTACCAGAAGAAGAAGGATTGCTAGTAGATCATTTGAGTAAGAAGAATCAAGTGGGGATTCAAGCTCTTCTTCTTGCAAGGGAAAGAGGAAGAGGCCCCATAGAGATCGCTCTCTAGATGAATTTAAGAAGGCTAAACCTTCTACGTTTGATGGTGAGGTGAATACTGGACAAGAAGTTGAAGCTTGGCTTCTTGGAATAAAGAAGTACTTCCAAGTTGATTATTATTCAAGGAATATGAAGGCGAGGGTTGTCATATTCAGTTTGAATGGAAGGGAATCCACCTGGTGGGAGAACTTCAAGTAAGAAGGATTAGTAAAAGGAGACTTAAGTGGAAATGGTTCCAGAAGTATTTCAAGTAGAAATACCTCTCTGACAGATACTATGATGACAAGATCAAAGAATTCCATGAGCTGAGACTGGGACAACAGACCATGGAAGAGTATGCAAACAAGTTCCTAGAATTGTTGAGATATGTGAGGTACATCAAAGATGAAAAAGTGAAAATTCAGTGTTTCCTGAGTGGATTGCCTTAGTCTTACAAAGACAGAATTGAGTTTTATGAGCCTAGAACTCTTGAAGAAGCGATTATGAAGGCTAAGTATTTCTATGAGCAAAGCAAAGGGAAAACTAATTACCATAAGTCATGGAAAGACAAGAAGAATGAGAAGACAGACCAAAGGAAGAAAGGGTTCAAACCTTCTAGCTTCAGGAATCAGCAGAGGAATCCATCCCAAGTGGAGAAGCAACCAGCTAGAATGGTGGGAGAAAGAGCAAGAGATCCACAGTAGAACAGAGAACCACTCCGATGTTGGAGATGTGGAGGACCCCACATGCGCAGGAATTGGCCACTTGAGAATGAGAGTGAAAGGCCGTATTACAACATTCAAGAAGCAGAAACCATGGGTCAAGTAGCAAGGGCCATCCCTAGGATTTATGCAGCACTAGACGACCGCCAGGAAGGTCACCAGTCAAATTTTGTTGATGTTGCAGGTAAGATTGTTGAGAAATTTGTTTCTATCTTTATTGACCCTGGTTCTACTCACAGTTACATTATTCCTATAGTAGTGTAAATTTGTGCCTTTAAGAAAGTAAAGCATAGCAAATCTTGATTAGTTCATCTAGCTAGTGGAACTAAGAGAAAGGTTAGTGAAGTGGTGGAGAAATGTCCATTGGTTATGGATGGATTGGCCACTTATGTAGATATGAGTGTTCTACCCCTTGGTTCCTATGATGTCCTCATTGGAATGGATTGGTTAGAAGCTCGTAGAGCAAATATTGACTATTATAACAAGGCTTTTGAGTGCCTAGATGAAGAAGGAAACCTAGGGATTGTGAAAGGAATTCCAAAGGTGATTTCTTCGAGGCAGTTTTTCGCAAAGCAGTTGAAGAAGTTCTATAGGAAAGGTTCTCAGTTATATGCAGCTCATATTTTGGAGGCACCAGAGAGTGAAACTCCTACGTTGAAGGAATTTTAGGTGTTGCAGGAATTCGACGATGTGTTTCTTGAGGAGATTCCAGGGTTTCCTCCAAAAAGGGACATTGATTTCACAATTGAAATTGTGCCAGGATCAGCACCAATGTCCAAGACACCGTACAGAATGAGTACATCAGAAATTCTAGAGTTGAAGATGCAACTGCAAGAGTTGTTGGAGAAGAAGTATATTAGGACGAGTGTGTTTCCCTAGGGAGCACCAGTTCTGTTTGTAAATAAGAAATATGGTACGCTCAGGTTTCTTATTTATTACAGACAATTGAACAAGGTTACAGTAAAGAACAAGTATCCGTTGCCTATAATTGATGAGCTATTTGATCAAATGAGAGGAGCAAAGGTATTTTCCAAGATTGACTTGAGGTCGGGTTACCATCAGGTGAGAATCAAGGATGAAGACATTCATAAGACAACCTTCAGAACAAGGTATGGACACTATGAGTTTGTAGTGGTACCATTTGGTCTCACAAATGCACCAGCTACATTTATGTGCCTTATGAATAATGTCTTCAGCAGGTATTTGGATAAGTTTGTTCTTGTTTTCCTTGATGACATTCTTGTTTATTCTAAGAATCAAGAAGAACAAGAAGAGAATTTGAGATTGACATTACAGCTGCTTAGGGAGAATCAATTGTATTCAAAGCTGAGGAAGTGTGAATTCTATAGAGATAGAATTCAATATTTGGGTCACATTATCTCAAAACAGGGTATATCTGTGGACCCTGAAAAGATAGAATCCATTATGAATTTTCCTACTCCAACAAATGTGACAGATGTGAGATATTTTATGGGACTTGTAGGATACTACAATAGATTCATTGAAGGATTCTCCAAGGTCGCACATGCCATCACTTTTTTGCAAAATAAGGGGATAAAGTTTGAATAGACATTAAGGTGTTAAGAAGGCTTCCAGTAGTTGAAGAATCTTCTCACCAGTGCACTAGTACTGAAAGTTGCAAACCCAAAGAAAGATTTTATGGTGTGTACCGATGCATGTGGTCAATGGCTTGGAGGAGTCCTTATGCAAGACAACCACATTATATGTTATGAGTCAAGAATGTTGAAGGATCACGAGAAGAACTATACTACTCATGATCTGGAACTTGCAGCCATAGTACATGCTCTTAAGATGTGGAGGCATTACTTGATGGGCAGAATATTCGAGTTAAGGACAGATCTTTATGTTCTGAAGTATTTGTTTGATCATCCTACTCTAAATGCTAGGCAAGCTAGATGGCTGGAATTTTTATGTGAGTTTGATTTTGAAATAAAGCACATAAAAGGAAAAGAGAATAAGGTAGCTAATGCACTCAGTAGGAAGGTGGAGGAAATGCACGTGGCATCTCTCAGTATTTACCAATCAGATTTGAGGCAACAGATTGTTAATCATAATGCTGGAGATGAAATGTATGTGCAAGTAAAAGACAAATTGCAGCAACAACGTCCTGAGAAGAAGTATAAGGGATATAAGTTGGAAGAATATAGACTTCTTACTTATAAAGGAAGAATTTACATTCCAAATGTAGCATATTTGAGGAGAGTTGTTATGGACGAGATCCATCAAGCTCCATATTCTGGTCACCCGGGATATCAGAAGACAATTGCTACAGCTAGAAAGTGGTACTTTTGGCCAGGGATGAAGAAGGACATAGATGAATACATTTCAAGGTGCATGAAATGTAAGCAGGTAAAGGTTGAGCATCAACACCTTGCAAGTTTGTTGCAGCCTTTGCCAGTTCCAGAATGGAAATGGAAAGTTATTTCTATGGATTTTATTATAGGATTTCCAATGACCCGGAGACAACATGATTCCATCATGGTTGTGATGGACAAGTTGACAAAGGCAGCACATTTTATACTGGTTAATTCTACGCAAAATACTGATGACATTGCAAATATATTCATGAAGGATATTTTCAAATTGCATGGATTTCCTGAGGCAATAGTCTGTGGTAGATATGTAAAGTTCACTTCCAATTTTTGGAAGGGTTTGTTGGTGGATTTGGGTACTAAGCTGAATTTCAACACTGCTTACCATCCTCAGACTGATGGGAAGACAGAGAGAGTTAACCAAGTGTTGGAAGACATGCTTTGCATGTATGTGATGGACAAACCAACCAAGTGGGAAGATTATCTACACCTAGTAGAGTTTTCTTATAATAATGGGTAGCAAGCATCCTTGGGGATGAGTCCGTATGAAGCTTTGTATGGCAGGAGGTGTAGAACACCAGTGACTTGGGATAATCCAGTGAACAGGGTTGTGCTTGGTCTAGAATTTCTCAAGGAAATGGAGCAGGAGGTTGTAAAGATTAGGCAGAATTTGAAAGCAGCCCAGGACAGACAGAAAAGCTATGCTGATAAGCATAGGGTGAACAAAGAGTTTAGTATTAGGGATCATGTTTACTTCAGAGTGAGGGCAAAAAAGATTTCCTTGAAGCTTGGTAGTTGTGCCAAGCTGTCACCCAGATACTGTGGGCCATTTGAAGTGCTTGAAAGAATAGGGCCAGTTGCATATAGACTTGCATTACTTGCTATCACTAGGGCTCATAATTTTTTTCATGTTTCCTTGCTTAAGAAATATATAGATGACCCTAACCATGTGATAAATTGGGATGTGATTCAGGTGGAACCCGAGGGAGAGTTTCGAATTGAGCCAATGCGCACCCTCGACAGGAAGGTCACCATGCTCTGGAACTGAGCCATAGGACAGGTAAAGGTGCAGTGGGAGCACTATGGTCTTGAAGAGGCTATGTAGGAGATGGACGATGCCATGTGATTGGCACACCCATTTTTGTTCAAATCCATGGAACATTGAGGCAACACCAGTGTAGCATTTTGTTCAATTTTTTAAGCACTGAGGACAGTGCTATTGAAGGGGGAGGGGAATGTAACACCTCGATTTTGACCATGTTGCATTAATGTATATGTTGTAAATATTATATTGAATCATGACAAGGAGCTCAAGGTCAAGGCCCTGTCATTGATTAAGGTTTGGTATATAGGTGATCATGTGATGCTTACTGCCACATGCCCCAATTTTGCAAAAACTGATATTATTTTATTTGATTTTATTCAAAGACAATATGTTAAATTTTATGCTAAGTTGCAAGTGATGAATCAACAAAGTCAAGGATATTAAATGTAATTCTGAATATTTAAATCATAAATAAATGAAAGTGGAGACAACAACTTAGGAGAGCTGTTAAAAGAGTGTTTACTGGTCAAATTGGTGGAGGAGACTGGGTGGAGAGAAAACAAACATGTGGTAGCATCCTCAAACCACTTCCAACTGCTACAGTTGGTAGCCTCCCTACATTTGGGGTCATGATCCCCCAAGAAAGTGGGATAAGAGTAGGTGTCTCAATTAATGACAACTCACACAAAAAACCTAGGCAATCTTTATAAAAATACCCATTGAAGAGAGTCGAGGCTGCTCATTCTGGAGAAGTGATCATTCAGGTGAATGTACTTCATAGAAATTCAATGGGAAGGGAATTTGTGGAGAGAGTTTAAGGGGTTAACTGCTAAGTGATCTAGTGCAACTTTTCAGCTGAAGGATCTTGCTGTTGAGTGCAGAGTG
The DNA here is from genome assembly GCA_001517045.1 of Pseudotsuga menziesii. NCBI lineage: Eukaryota > Viridiplantae > Streptophyta > Pinopsida > Pinales > Pinaceae > Pseudotsuga > Pseudotsuga menziesii. Next base: position 163,035 of record LPNX010496898.1, on the reverse strand, counting down.
ATTATTGAGTCATTGGACTAGTTTATTGTTTGCTTTCTCCACCAGTTCTCAGCCAAGAAAACCAAGAATAGGCTCGGGGGTCCAGAGGAAGCGTTGTTTGAGCACTCTCTAGGAGTTGGTAGGGAGGAAAAACCTCCTAATGATGTTGTTGTCCATCTTATTCAGATTCTACATTCTATTGTGTTACTGTGTTAGATAGTAAAATGTGAATCTGACTGATTTATGAATGTTAAATGTTTAGTTGTGAACTGTTAGGGTTATTAATCTTTTAGTTTATTGAAGGAATGAATTTGAAATAGATGGAAAATAATTCTAACGTATGTTTTTCCACATCTGGAAGGACCAGACCGTACTCTAGCACAGGCAGAGTGTTTAAAAGTAGATGAAGGAAATGATAAGATATTGAAATGATTAGATGTGTTATGCATTTTACAATAGCAATGATTTATATCAGTATATAGATTATCATCGAAAAGAACAAAACCTGATTATCTATGTTATTGTTCTACAAACTGAAGTATGTAAATATATTAGAAATAGCAGTAGCTTAGTACAGGTAGAAGGATTATTATTATGTTAAGAAAATACCATAGTAGATCAATGAAGTATACTTTATATTCAAGTGCATGAGAATAAATTGTGTTAAGTTATCAATATTTACCTTTGTGTTTTTATTTAATAACTAATTGTAATGTAGTAGAAAAGATACAGTAAACTAATTTAGTACACTCAGATAAACAGAGAAATAAACTATAAATACTTCGTTTATTTATTTATACTGTTAACCAAACCAAGACAATAGTTACTATAAATAAGAAGGGTTTTATGAAAAGTATTATTCATTTATCAACAACAAACTAGTTACTAAATTGATGTTTACGAATAACTCTAATACAATCCTTGCTAACATTTCAAAAAAACAATAAGAATAGGATTATAACTAATTTGAACATTACATATCTATGTAAGAACTGTTCCGCAAATGTTAATAGGTTTATACCTGCAAGAGTAACAATAGGGTTGAAACCCTTTATAAATTTGTTTATTTTTATAACAGAAAAATAGTAAGCTATAATTCTAATATTTGGAGCATTATTATTAAACAAATTGAACTAGTGTAGACTGGATATAGTCATCATAACAAATGATTATATACAGAGGCAAATTTAAGAAATTTCTTTATATACAGATTATCATATTAACTTAACAATATTTGTTTACAAGTAACAGAACCTACTTAAACAATTGAAAGAATTATTTTAAACAAGGGTTTCATTCATGAAACCCTAGCTCGAAAGTTATGAGCCAATCAACAAAACAACTTATACCATGACTGAATCATAGTCCTAAAACCAGTAACAATAGTATAATGCAAATAATAAATAGTACATATTTTTTTACACAGTCGAATAGGGTAATAACCCTAAGTACATAGAGTCACATTAATAACATTAAGATAAATTGAGTTCGAGCTCAAAGGAAAATCCTTTGTTTCTTAAAGAATACTGTGTATTGTTTAACGGGCAGAAAGGCTTAAAACTTAAACAGAGCACAAAAGAAACCAGCTCAGAGTTGAGCACCAATATTGTGACATGGGGTGTTTATAAAGGAACACTAACAAACTTTATATTAACATTTACAACATTGTAAATCGTTTCTTTAACACATGAAGAGAGCATTACAAGTCACGGCATTGAGCCGGAGTCACCCTGCTGAAAGCAAGGGTTTAAAAAAAAAAAAAAAAAAACTAATAAACCAAAGAACAACAACCCAAGATTGGGAAAGACATTTCCATAACTCCTTCCAACTGAAAACTTTCCCCGAAGTTCTGAACAAGCAGGGAGAACCATTTTGTAACCGGGGCTTACTCGTAGATTGAATGCCGGTCCATTTGAGAGGTGATTCCTGCCTTTTTGTTAAGGATAACTATCCATGCAAAATGGAAACCAAAGTTTAATTAGAAACTTGTTTATAGAACTAAAGACTGTAAATAAAATCTAGTAATAAACTTTTAAATAATTACCTCACCTGGAAGTGAAGATTTTGGAGCCACAAAGGAATGACAACATAGTAACCATCATAACAACAAGCCAAACCTTGGTAATCGCAGGTGACAGAGACGATGGGGGCTCACGATACAAGCCACACTGAAGACAGGAAAAATAACCAGCCTGGGCAACAACCACAAATGAGTTTAACAACAAAAATATTTCATTGACAGTGCTACTCTAAGCTCACGACAGTTCAGGGTAATCAGGAAGAAAAATGAATGAGAGTTATATGTCTCTTCAACCACCACACTTAAGTGGAAGTGTTCCATTCCACAAACAATGAAGCTGGAGCTGAACACAGGCGTGCCCTCATGGCCACAACAAACCAAACGTAACAGAGACCAGACCCTCGACAAAACAATGAAGAGCTAAGGTTGCAACAAAGACTTTTAAATCATGTAATGCATGGTGAGGAAGGTTCCACGTGCCCTTTAATTTATCAGTTACCAAGTGGGTCGAGTTCTATAGTCCGCATGGTGCTAGCCAGACCAAATCATTGTTAATAATCTCCACAATGATAAAAAACGATATTATTATACACCAAGTCAAAGCATAATATATCATTGATAATCATAATTCAATAATGCTTGAGTATTTAGAACTTAGAGTATCGTTAACCTCTTGGTGATTTTAAAATCGTGAACATTGTTAATAATAAACCCAAGCTTACACGATATCAAATAAATTGATACTTGTAAACCATGGAAATTATCAAATGAATTAATAACAACTAAGGAGAGATCCCTAGTAGGTTATAAACCCTTAAGTGCAAGTAATAGTGTTTCATAATAATCATTGATTCTATTATTATAGTGAAGAACTATGTTTTAGAGCTAGTCCATATAAAAACACTAATTACGATGATTGAGCTCATAATTCAACATTAGATATATTTTAAAAGTATTTTCTTCACTCTCGAATAGACTCCTAAGAATTCTATAGTACTAGGGTAAACTTCAAGTGAAGTTGTAACTAGTATTCTTCATAAATAAAGAAAGCTCAAAATGATTTTTAATTAAAGTTTGTTTGGTCGTAGTATCAAAAGACCCTAAAATCATCTAAGTATATTTGTGGTATAACACATATTTTAAAACAATTAAGCTGATATCTTAATATCATCACATTATTAAGTCATGAATAAGTTGGACAAATAGAAGCCACATTTTGACGATAGCTATAGAATTGGTCAACTGTAAATGCAATGCATTATAACCTGATAACTTCCTCCACTGATCTTATTAAAGATAAGTTAAGAGTTCTGCGTAACTTACTTCACAAGAGGCCTTACTCTTAGGTCTGTTTCTTAACTTAAACAGTCTTGAAAATTTATATTGACAATAGCAATAAACTTTGTTACAGTAAGAGTACTAATATACTAAATCTTGGACTCTATTAAGGACTAGAATTAGCTTAGAGTAATGTTAGAAATAAGTTTAATCTAAGTTATAGTCATTCTTATAATAGTCCATCAATAGTGTAAAGACACTGATCATATTGACATGTTATTAAAATACTGTTTCAATCTTAATACAGATAAGGAGAGGGTATTTTACCTCATAGAACCCTTGAATTTAAGCAAGGCAACTTTTACTCTAGCAGTATATTCTATGCTGAATGAAGTATATCTGGTTAACGCTTTAATAAAATTTTACTGGGTAAAAAAATTACCTGTTCAGCCTGTAAAGAGCCAGAAATCCAGATACATTAGCAAACACTAAGTAAGCCCCAGCTAGAACGGTAACTCTTCACCTACTTGACATTCAAACCATTTCAGTACAGATAAATATTCGAATGCAGAATTACTTACATCACATATCAAAATTAAACAACATTAATCTATATGTGTTAAAGTTAATGAATATTTTATTATCTATTTCATGTTCTTCTATTAGCTGCTAGCAGTTATCTAACTGCAACTGTAAACATTTTATGTTATCTCAAAATTTAAAATTTTTGTGAAAATTTGGGGTTTTGACATGTGGTATCAGAGCACAAGGTTCAAACACTAAGCCTTGATGAAGCCCAACTAGCTTTTATGAAATAGTAAATTTAATTATTACGCTGATGTATCTTTTATTTTTAAATGTTATTCAACAAAGAAATTGTTTTCTGAAGTTTAACAAACATGTATGAAAATGCTGGACGAATATGTAGAGGAGGAATCTCCACTTACTAAACCAGAAAACTTACCAAGAGATCCTATACCAGAAGATTTAACTACCAATTCCTCAGAACTGTTACAAACTGCAAAAGACCTAAAATCTTAAATGGAATCGGTAAAATGAGAGAATGAAAGGATTTTGAGGGCTCAAGAGGAGCTGAATTAGATCCTAACAGAAAAGTTTCAAATTGAGGGTAGGGGTAGAAAAGTTGATTCAGAAGATACAAGTCATCAACGTAAATTTAAAAAGATGAAACATACTAAAAATGAAAGTAGTTCATCTTCAGAGGTGTTTGGTGAACAACGAAATTACCATTCTACTAGTCATAGTAGTGATGATAACCAATACACTAAAAAGAGGAAATGCAAACCTTATGAGGAATTTTCTAGGGAATTCAAAAAGATAAAACCACCAACTTTCAATGGAGAGAGTAAGAAGGGGGAGGAAGCAGAATCCTAGTTATCTGGGATGAAGAAGTACTTTCAAATATATAACTATTCTAACCAGTTAAAGGCTAGAATGACTATCTGCAACCTCTCAGGAAAGGCTGACATTTTGTGGTGGGACTTGAAGAGAGCTAAAGGAATTTAAGAGAAGAATGTAAATTGGAGTACCTTCAAGAGGTATTTTAAAAAGAAATTTATGTTCGAGCAATACTATGAAGAGAGAGAAAAAGTGTTTTATGAGCTTAAATTAGGATCAATGACACTGAAGGAATTAAACAACAAGTTTTTAAGTCTACTTAGGTATGTACCATACCTTGTAGATGAAAAACCAAAGTTACAATGATTCCTCAGCTGTCTACCTTATCATTTTAAGGACAGGATTGAATATGACAATCCAAATACTTTGGAAGAAGCTGTGAGGAAATCTAACTTCTGTTTTGAATAGAATCGGAAGAAGGAAAGCACGGTCAACTGAAAGGCCAAGAAAAATAACAACCAGTATGATCAAAAGAAGAAAGAATTTGTACCCAATAGAAATTATAACAACAATAAGGCCAAAATTTTTCTAACAAGAATTTCCAAGGAAATAAGAATAATTCACCCAGCAATCATAATAATTCTAAGGGTAAAGAATTTGCTAATAATCATGGAAATTTTACCAATAACTTTGAGCGCAAAGTACCTATAAAGTGTTGGGAGTGTAATGGCCCACACTATGCTTCAGTCTGTCATAATAAAAAAATGACTGTCAGTAATATTCATACCATACAGGAGGAGATGATTGTTGGAGAATTAGCAAGGACTATGCCCAGAATCAACGCAGCCTTGGAGAATCGACAAGAAGAGTATCAAACTTCCATGGTGGAAGTAGAATGTATTATAAATCAAACCCCTGTAACTATTTTAATTGATCTTGGAGCTAGTATCAATTATATTGCACCTAAAATGGTAGAAAAATGTAAGTTACCTGTTAAAAAATTTGAAAATTTTTGGTTGGTTCAGTTAGCCACTGGTGCTAAAAAGAGGGTAACTTGTTTTGTAAAAGAATGTGCAGTAGTTATGGATCATTTTAAAACTATTGTAAAGCTTAATGTATTGCCTCTTGGTTCTTATGATTTACTGATAAACATCGATTGGTTAGAAAAACATATGTTAATTTTAAATTTTTATGATAAAACCTTCACATGTTTAAACAGTGATGAAAAATTAGTAAGTGTAAAAGGAATCCCTAGAAAAACCACCATAAGGAATATTTATTCTCTACAAATTAAGGGAGCTGTTAGGAAGGGATGTAAAGTTTATGTAGTAACAATAACTGATGACGAGATTCTAATTAAGATAGATAAGTTAAAATTGGAAGACATACCAGTCTTAAGAGAATATGTTGATGTATTCCCTGGAGAAATTCTGGGACTACCTCTGAAAAGGGAATTGGATTTCACCATTGAGTTGGTACCTGGTGCAGTACCTAGCTCAAAGGCCCCTTATCGAATGAACATACTTGAACTTAATGAATTAAAGTCTCAACTAAAAGAGCTTATTGATAAAAAGTATATTCGACCTAGTGTGTCTCCATAGGGCGTACCTGTCATCTTTGTTAAGAAAAAGGACGAAACCATGCGACTTTGCATAGATTATCATCAGTTGAATAAGATGACCATTAAAAATAAATACCTGTTGCCCCACATAGATGATTTGTTTGATCAACTACGTGGAGCCACGGTGTTTTTGAAAATAGATTTAAGATCTGGATATGATCAAGTTAGGATTAAATATGAAGACATTTTTAAGACAGCTTTTAGAACTCGGTATGGCCATTACGAGTTTGTCATTATGCCATTTGGGCTTACTAATGCTCTAGCTATTTTCATGTTTTTTATGAACAACGTTATTCATAAGTATCTAGATAAGTTTGTAGTCGTGTTCATCGATGATATATTAATCTATTCAAAAACTGAAGAAGAACACAAAGAACATTTAAAAATTGTTTTACAAGAGTTATGAGATCATCAACTCTTTGCAAGGTTTAGTAAATGTGATTTCTGCAAGGATAAGTTTTAGTACTTAGGTCATGTAGTGACCAACAAAGGGATTTCACTAGATCCTGAAAAAGATAAGGGCAATCGAATATTGGCCAGTTCCTAAAGATGTAACTGATGTTCGATCTTTTATGGGAATTACCGGTTACTACCGAAGGTTTATTGAAGGTTTTTCAAGGACCGCGAATTTGATAACTTCTTCATAGAAAAAAGGAGAGAAGTTTGATTGGAATCCGAAATGCGAGGAAAGCTTTAAAAAGTTAAAAACTTCATTAACCAGCGCACCTATTTTTAGAATAGTTGATCCAAATAAAGAATTTGTAGTGTGCACTGACTCCTGTAATGATGGCTTGGATGGTGTTCTGACTCAAGAAGGGCATGTTATTGCCAATGAGTCTAGAAAATTAAAAATTCATGAAAAGAATTATGCAACTTATGATCTGGAATTAGCAGCTATTATACATGCTCTAAAGATGTGGCAACATCACCTAATTGGCAGAAAACTTATTTTAATGACTGATAATAAAGGATTAATGTATCTTTTAGAGCAGCCTAATCTAAATGCCAGACAAACTAGGTGGCTAGCTTTCTTAAGTGAGTATGATTTTGAAATTCAGCACATAAAAGGTAAAGAAAATAAAGTTGTCGATGCAATAAGTAGGAGTGCAAGGCTGTATTTTGTAGCAACTATCAGCACTTATACAAAAGACTTGGATGAACAAATTAAAGTAGGAATAGAACAAGATGAAATTTACCAAAATTTACAAGCTAAAACTAAAGAAAATCCAATAGAAAACTTAAGTAAAGGGTACAGTTTGAATGCCAAAGAATTTTTACTATATAAAGATAGAATGTATGTACCTAACGTACCTAAAGTTAAGCTGTTAATTCTAGATGAAATTCATAAAACTCCATACTCAGGTCATCTAATCTATCAAAACACTATAACCATGTTAAAAAAAGAATATTTTTGGCCAAATATGAAGACTGAAGTAGTAGAATATATCGCTAGGTGTTTTGAATGTCAGCAGGTGAAAACTAAACATTAACACCTAGCAAGATTAATTCATCCATTATCCATTCCTAGCTAGAAATGGGAGATAATCAGTCTCGATTTTGTTACTGGATTTCCTAGAAATCAGAATTTAAATGACTCTATCATGGTAGTAGTTGATAAGTTAAGTAAAGCCGCTCACTTTATACCTGTTAAAACTACATACAAGTCTGCAAACATATCTGATATCTTTCTGAAACAGATTTTTCGATTCCATGGAATACCAAAAGTAATATTCTTAGATAGAGATCCTAAATTTACAGGTAATTTTTGGAAGTCTTTGTTTAAAGGGTTAAACACTACATTAAATTTGAGTACTACTTTCCATCCTCAAACAGATGGACAAATTGAAAGAGTAAACAAAGTACTCGAAGATCTATTAAGAATGTATGTGAAAGACCAACTAGGTTAATGGGAGGATTATTTCCATCTGGTAGAATTTTCTTATAATAATAATTATCAGACGTCAGCCAGATTTATTCCTTTTGAAATTATGTATGGAAGGAAATTTAATACTCCTATCTCTTGGAGTAATCCAGTGGATAGATTTGCATTAGGTCCTAAACTGTTAAAGGAAATGGAAGAAATTGTAAAACAGGTGTAGGGTAATTTGAAAGTTGCGCAGGATCGACAGAAGAGTCAAGCAGACTTAGAAAGAAATCCAAAGGAGTTTCAGGTAGGTGAACATGTGTTCATCAAGGTGAGGCCCAAAAAGAGCTCTCTGAGATTGGGGAGTTGTGCAAAATTAGCACCTCGTTACTGTGGTCCATTTGAAATTATGTTGTTACTATGGTCCATTTGAAATTCTGTCTAGGATAGGACAAGTAGCTTATCAATTAGCATTACAATCAAATTTAAAAGTACATAATGTTTTTCACATTTCTGTATTAAAGAAATATGTTCATGATACTACTCATGTTGTTAACTGGAATGATGTATAGGTGGAACTAGAAGGACATTTTCTGGTGGAACTGGACTGTATCCTCGGGCGGAGGGAGATCACACTTCAGAACTGCACCATTGGATAGGTGAAGGTGCAATGGAAGCACCATAGTCCAGAGGAAGCCACCTAGGTATTGGAAAGTAATATGCGATATGCATATCCAATTCTATTCCAAGGGAATTCTGAAGATGAAGAATAAATAACATCGAGGACGATGTTATATTCTAAGGGGGTGTGTATGTCACATGCCCCAATTTTGCAAAAACAATATTATTTTATTTGATTTTATTCAAAGACAATATGTAAAATCTTATGCTAAGTTGCAAGTGATGACTCAATAGAGTAAAGGATATTAAATGTAATTTTGAATATTTAAATTATAAATAAATGAAATTGGAGACAACAGCTTAGGAGAGCTGTTAAAAGAGTGTTTACTAGTCAAATTGGTAGAGGAGAATGGGTGGAGAGCAAATAGACATGTGGCAGCATCCTCAAACCACTTCCAACTGCTGCAGGTGGCACCCTCCCTACATTTGGGGTCATGATCCCCCAAGAAAGTGGGAGCAGAGTAGGTGGCTCAATTAATGACAACTCACCCAAAAGACCTAGGCAATCTTTATAAAAATGCCCATTGAAGAGAGCTGAGGCTGCTCATTTTAGAGAAGTGATCATTCAAGTGAATGTAATTCATAGAAATTCAATGGGAAGGTAATTTGTGGAAAGAGTTTGAGGGGTTAACTGCTAAGTGCTCTACTCCATATTTTTCAGCTGAAGGATATTGTTGTTGAGGGTAGAGTGATTATTGAGTCATTGGACTAATTTATTGTTTGCTTGCTCCACCAATTCTCAGCCAAGAAGACCAGGAACACGCTCGGCGGTCCTGAGGAAGCATTGTTTAAGTGCTCTCCAGGAGTTGGTAGGGAGGAACGACCTCCTAACGTTGTTGTTGTCCATCTTAATCAGGTTCTACATTCTATTGTGTTACTGTGTTAGATAGTAAAATGTGAATCTAACTGATTTATGAATGTTAAATTTTTAGTTGTGAACTGTTAGGGTTAGTAATCTTTTAGTTTATTGAAGGAATGAATTTGAAATAGATAGAAAATAATTCTAACCTGTTTCTTTTTACTTCTGTAAGGACCAAACTGTACTCCAGCACAGGCAGAGTGTTTAAAAGTAGATGAAGGAAATGATAAGAGACTGAAATGATTAAATGTGTTATGCATTTTACAATAGCAATGATTTATATCAATATATAGATTATCATCGAAAATAAAGAAAACTTGATTATCTATGTTATTGTTCTACAAACTGAAGTATGTAAATATATTAGAAATACCAGTAGCTTAGTATAGGTAGAAGGATTATTATTATGTTAATAAAATACAATAGTAGATAAATGAAGTATACTTTATATTCAAGTGCATGAGAATAAACTGTGTTAAGTTATCAATATTTACCTTTGTTTTTTTATTTAATAAGTAATTGTAATGCAATAGAAAAGATATAGTAAACTAATTTAGTACACTCAGATAAACAGAGAAATAAACTATAAATACTTAGTTTATTTATTTATACTATTATTCAAACCAAGGCAACAGTTACTATAAATAAGAAGGGTTTTATGAAAAGTATTATCCATTTATCAACAACAAACTAGTTACTAAATTGATGTTTACGAATAACTCTAATACAATCCTTGCTAACATTTCAGAAAAACAATAAGAATATGATTATAACTAATTTAAACATTACACGTCTATGTAAGAACTGTTCTGCAAATGTTAATAGGTTTATACGTGCAAGAGTAACAACAAGGTCGAAACCCTTTATAAATTTCTTTATTTTCAAAACAGAAAAACAGTAAGCTATAATTCTAATATTTGGAGCATTATTATTAAACAAATTGAACTAGTGTAGACTGGATACAGTCATCATAACAAATACTTATATACAGAGGAAAATTTAAGAAATTTCTTTATATACAGATTATCATATTAACTTAACAATATTTGTTTACAAGTAACAGAACCAAATTAAACAATTGAAACAATTATTTTAAACAAGGGTTCCATTCAGGAAACCCTAGCTCAAAAATCATGATCCAATAAGCAAAACAACTTATAGCATGATTGAATGACAGTCCTAAAACCATTAACAATAGTCTAATACAAATAATAAACAATACATATTTTTTACACAGTCAAATAGGGTAATAACCCTAAGTACACAGAGTCACATTAACAACATTAAGATAAAATGAGTCCTAGCTCGAAGGAAAATCATTTTTTCTTAAAGAAGACTGTGTATCGCTTAACAAGCCTAAAAACTTAAAACTTAAACAGAGTACAAAAAAAACCAGCTCAGAGCTGGGCACCCATATCGTGACATGGGGTGTTTATAAATGAACACTAACAAACTTTATATTGAGGTTTACAACATTGTAAATCATTTCTTTAACACATGAAGAGAGAATTACAAGTCACGGCATTGAGTCGGAGTCACCCTGCTGAAAGAAAGGGTTTAAAATAAAAAAAACAAAACTAATAAACCGAAGAACAACAACCCAAGACTAGGAAAGACATTTCTGTAACTCCTTCCAACTGCAAACTTTCCCCTAAGGTTTGAACAAGCAGGGAGAACCATTTTGTAACTGGGGCTTACCCATGTACTGAATGCTGGTCCATTTGAGAGGTGATTCATTCCTTTTTGTTAAGGTTAACTATCCTTGCAAAATGGTAACCAAAGTTTAATTAGAAACTTGTTTATAGACCTGAAGACTGTAAATAAAATCTGGCAATAAAATTGTAAATAATTACCTCACCTGGAAGTGAATATTTTGGAGCCACGAAGGAACAACAGCACAGTAACCAGCATAATGAGAAGCCAAACCTTGGTACTCGCAGGTGACAGACACGATGGGGGCTCATGATACAAGCAACACTGACGACAAGAGCAAGAGCCAGCCTGGGAAATGACCATGAAAGAGTTTAACAACAAAAAGATTACATTGATAGTGCTACTCTAACCTCACGACAGTTTAGGGTAAGCAGGAAGAAAATTGAATGAGTGTTATATGTCTTTTCATCCACCACACTTAAGTGGCAGCGTTCCATTCCACAAACAATGAAGTTGGAGCTGAACACAGGCATGCCCTCATGGCCGCAACAAACGAAATGTAACAGAGACCAAACCCTCGACAAAACAATGAAGAGCTAAGGTTGTAGCAAAGAATTTTAAATCTTGTAATGCATGGTGAGGAAGGTTCCACGTGCCCTTTAATTTATCAGTTACCAAGTGGGTCGCGTTCTATAGTCCGCATGGTGCTGGCCAAACCAAATCATTGTTAATAATCTCCACAATGATAAAAAATGATATTATTATACACCAAGTCAAAGCATAATATATCATTGATAATCATAATTCAATAATGCTGGAGTATTTAGAACTTAGAGTATCGTTAACCTCTTGGTGATTTTAAAGTCATGAACATTGTTAATAATAAACCCAAGCTTACATGGTATCAAATAAATTTATACTTGTAAACCATGGAAATTATCAAATGAATTAATAACAACTAAGGAGAGATCCCTAGTAGGGTATAAACCCTTAAGTGCAAGTAATAGTGTTTCATAATAATCATTGATTCTATTATTATAGTGAAGAACTATGTTTAGAGCTAGTCCATATAAAAACACTAATGACGATGATTTAGCTCATAATTCAACATTAGATATATTTTAAAAGTATTTTCTTCTCTCTAGAATAGACTCCTAAGAAGTCTATAGTACTAGGGTAAACTTCAAGAGAAGTTGTAATTAGTATTCTTCATAAATAAATAAAGCTCCAAATGATTTTTAATTAAAGGTTGTTTGGTCGTAGTACTAAAATACAATGAAATCATCTAAGTATATTTTTGGTATAACACATATTTTAAAACAATTAAGATGATATCGTAATATCATCACATTATTAAGTCATGAAGAAGTTGGACAAATAGAAGCCACATTTTGACGACAACTATACAATTGGTCAACTGTAAATGCAATGCATTATAACCTGATAACTTACTCCAGTGAGATTATTAAAGATAAGTTAAGAGTTATGTGTAACTTAATTCACAAGAGGCCTTAGTCTTAGGTCTGTTTCTTCACTTAAACAGTCTTGAAAATTTATATTGACAATAGCAATAAACTTTGTTACAGTAAGAGTACCAATATGCTAAATCTTGGACTCTATTAAGGACTAGAATTAGCTGAGAGTAATGTTAGAAAGAAGTTTAATCTAAATTATAGTCATTCTTATAATAGTCCATCAATAGTGTAAAGACACTGATCATATTGACATGTTATTAAAATATTGTTACAAACTTAATACAGATAAGGAGAAGGTATTTTACCTCATAGAACCCTTGAATTTAAGAAAGCCAACTTTTACTCTAGCAGTATATTCTATGCTAAATGAAGTATATCTGGTTAACTCTTTAATAAAATTTTACCGGGTCAAAAATTTACCTGTTCAACCTGTAAAGAGCCAGAAATCCAAATATGTTACCAATCGCTAAGTAAGCCCCAGCTAGAGAGTAACTCTTCACCTACTTAACATTCAAGCCATTTCAGTACATATAAATATTCAAATGCGGAATTACTTACAGCACATATCAAAATTAAACAACATTAATCTATATGTGTTGAAGTTAATGAATATTTTATTATTTGTTTCATTTTCTTCTATTAGTTGCTAGCAGTTATCTAACTGCAACTGTAAACATTGTATGTTATCTCAAAATTTTAAATTTTTGTGAAAATTTGGGGTTTTGAAATGTGGTACCAGAGCACAAAGTTCAAACACTAGGCCTTGATGAAGCTCAACTAGCTTTTATGAAACAGTAAATTGAATTATTACGCTAATGTATTTTTTCTTTTTAAATGTTATTCAATAGAGAAATTATTTTTTGAAGTTTAACAAACAGGTATGGAAATGCTGGAGGAATATGCAGAGGAGGAATCTCCATTTACTGAACCAGAAATCTTACCAAGAGATCCTATACCAAAATGTTTAACTACCAATTCCTTAGAACAGTTACAATCTGTAAAAGACCTAAAATCTGAAATGGAATCGGTAAAACGAGAGAATGAAAGGATTCCGAGGGCTCAAGAGGAGCTGAATCAGATCCTAACAGAAAAGTTTCAAACTGAGGGTAGAGGTAGAAGAACTGAATCAGAAGATACAAGTCATCAACGTAAATTTAAAAAGATGAAACATACTAAAAATGAAAGTAGTTCATCTTCAGAGGTGTTTGGTGAACAACGAAATTACCATTCTACTAGTGATAGTAGTGATGATAACCAGTACACTAAAAAGAGGAAATACAAACCTTATGAGAAAATTTCTAGGGAATTCAAAAAGATAAAACTACCAACTTTCAATGGAGAGACTGAGAAGGGGGAGGAAGCGGAATCCTGGTTATTTGGGATGAAGAAGTACTTCCAAATATATAACTATTCTAACCAGTTAAAAGATAGAATGGCTATATACAACCTCTCACGAAAGGATGACATTTGTTGGCAGGACTTGAAGAGAGTTAAATGAATTAAAGAGAAGAATGTAAATTGGAGTACCTTCAAGAGGTATTTTAAAAGAAATTTCTTTCTGAGTAATACTATGAAGAGAGAGAAAAAGAGTTTTATGAGCTTAAATTAGGATCAATGACAAAGAAGGAACTAAACAACAAGTTTTTAAGTCTACTTAGGTATGTACCATACCTTGTAGATGAAAAACCAAAGGTACAATGATTCCTCAGCTGTCTACCTTATCATTTTAAGGACAGGATTGAATATGACAATCCAAATACTTTGGAATAAGCTATGCGGAAAGCTAACTTCTGTTTTGAATAGAATCGAAAGAAGGAAAGCATGGCCAACTGGAAGGCCAAGAAAAATAACAACCAGTATGATCAAAAGAAGAAAGAATTTGTACCCATATAGAAATTCTAAGAACAATAAGGCCAGAAATTTTCCTAACAAGAATTTCCAAGGAAATAAGAATAATTCACTCAACAATCAGAATAATTCTAAGGGTAAAGAATTTGCTAATAATCATGGAAATTTTAGCAAGAACTTTGAGCGCAAAGAACCTATAAAGCGCTCGGAGTGTAATGGCGCACACTATGCTTCAGTCTGTCTTAATCAAAAAAAGATTGTCAGTAATATTCATACCATACAGGAGGAGATGACTATTGGAGAATTATAAAGGACTATGCCCAGACTCAACGCAGGCTTGGAGAATCGACAAGCAGAATATCAAACTTCCATGGTGGAAGTAGAAGGTATGATAAATCAAACCCTTGTAACTATTTTAATTGATCCTGAAGCTAGTCTCAGTTATATTGCACCTAAAATGGTAGAAAAATGTAAGTTACCTGTTGAAAAATTTGAAAATTCTTGGTTGGTTTAGTTAGCCACTGGTGCTAAAAGGAGGGTAACTTGTTTTGTAAAAGAATGTGCAGTAGTTATGGATCATTTTGAAATTGTTGTAAATGAATGTATTGCCTCTTGGTTCTTATGATTTACTGATCGACATGGACTGGTTAGAACAACATGGGGTAAATTTAAATTTTTATGATAAAACCTTCACATGTTTAAACAGTGATGGGAAATCAGTAAGTGTAAAAGGAATCCCTATAAAAACCACCATAAGGTAGATTTCTACTGTACAACTTAAGAGAGCTATTAGGAAGGGATGTAAAGATTATGCAGTAACAATAACTGATGAGGAGAGTCTAATTAAGATAGATAAGTTAAAATTGGAAGACATACCAGTCTTAAGAGAATATGTTGATGTATTCCCTGAAGAAATCCCGAGACTACTTCTGAAAAGGGAATTGGATTTCACCATTGAGCTGGTACCTGGTGCAGTACCTAGCTCAAAGGCCCCTTATCGAGCGAAAATACTTGAGCTTAATGAATTAAAGTCTCAACTAAAATATCTTATTGATAAAAAGTATATTCGACCTAGTGTGTCTCCCTGGGGGGTACCTGTCATCTTCTTTAAGAAAAAGGACGGAACCATGCGACTTTGCAGAGATTACCGTTAGTTGAATGAGATGATCATTAAAAATCGATACCCGTTTCCCTGCATAGATGATCTATTTGATCAGCTACGTGGAGCCATAGTGTTTTTAAAAATAGATTTAAGGTCTGGATATCATCAAGTTAGGATTAAATATGAAGACATTTTTAAGACAACTTGTAGAACTCGGTATGGCCATTACGAGTTTGTCGTTATGCCATTTGGGATTACTAATGCCCCAGTTGTTTTCATGTGTTTAATGAACAACGTTATTCATAAGTATCTAGATAAGTTTGTAGTCATGATCATCCATAATATATTAATCTATTCAAAAACTGAATAAGAACACAAACATTTAAAAATTGTTTTGCAAGAGTTACAAGATCATCAACTCTTTGCAAAGTTTAGTAAATGTGATTTCTCCAAGGATAAGATTCAGTACTTAGGTCATGTAGTGACCAAGGAATGGATTTCAGTAGATCCTAAAAAAGATAAGGGCAATCGAATATTGTTCGGTTCCTAAAGATGTAACTGATGTTCGATCTTGTATGGGAATTACTAGTTACTACCGAGGTTCATTGAAGTTTTTTTGAGGATTGTGAATCTGATAACTTTTTTGCAGAAAAAAGGAAAGAAGTTTGATTGGAATAAAAAATGCGAGGAAAGATTTAAAAAGTTAAAAACTTTATTAACCAGTGCACCTATTTTAAGAATAGCTGATCCAAATAAAGAATTTGTAGTGTGCACTGACGCCTGTAATGATGGCTTGGGTAGTGTTCTGACTCAAGAAGGGCATGTTATTGCCAATAAGTCTAGAAAATTAAAAATTCATGAAAAGAATTATGCAACTTATGATCCGGAATTAGCAGCTGTTATACATGCTCTAAAGATGTGGTGACATCACATAATTTGCAAAAAGTTTATTTTAATGACTGATAATGAAGGATTAAAGTATCTATTAGATCAGCCTAATCTAAATGCCAGATAAACTAGGTGGCCAGCTTTCTTAAGTGAGTATGATTTTGAAATTCAGCACATAAAAGGTAAAGGAAATAAAGTTGCTGATGCATTAAGTAGGAATGCAAGGCTGAATTTTATAGCAACTATCATCACTTATACTACAGACTTGGATGAACAGCTTAAAGTAGGAATAGAACAAGATGAAATTTACCAAAATTTACAATCTAAAACTAAAGAAAATCCAATAGAAAGCTTAAGTAAAGGGTACAGTTTGAATGCCAAAGAATTTTTACTATATAAAGACAGAATGTATGTACCTAACGTACCTAAAGTTAATTTGTTAATTCTGGATGAAATTCATAAAACTCCATACTCAGGTCATCCAGGCTATCAAAAGACTATAACCATGTTAAAAAAAGAATATTTTTGGCCAAATATGAAGACTGGGGTAGCAGAATATATCGCTAGGTGTTTTGAATGTCAGCAGGTGAAAACTGAACATTAACACCCAGCAAGATTACTTCATCCATTACCCATTCCTAGCTGGAAATGGGAGATAATCAGTCTTGATTTTGTTATTGGATTGCCTAGAAATCAGAATTTAAATGACTTTATCATGGTAGTAGTCGATAAGTTAAGTAAAGCAGCTCACTTTATACCTGTTAAAACTACATATAAGGCTGCAAACATTGCTGATATCTTTCTGAAACAGATTTTTCGATTGCATGGAATACTGAAAGTAATAATCTTAGATAGAGATCCTAAATTTACAGGTAATTTTTGGAAGTCTCTGTTTAAAGGGTTAAACACTACATTAAATTTTAGTACTTCTTTCAATCATCAAACAGATGGACAAACTAAACGAGTAAGCCAAGTACTGGAAGATCTATTAAGAATGTATGTGAAAGACCAGCTAGGTAAATGGGAGGATTATTTGCATCGGGTAGAATTTGCTTATAATAATAATTATCAGACGTCAGCTAGATTTAGTCCTTTTGAAATTATGTATGGAAGGAAATATAATACGCCTATCTCTTGGAGTAATCTGGTGGATAGATTGGTATTAGGTCCTAAACTGTTAAAGGAAATGGAAGAAATTGTAAAACAGGTGTAGGGTAATTTGAAAGTTGCGCAAGATCGGCAGAAAATTCAAGCAAACTTAAAAAGGAACTCCAAAGGAGTTTCAGGTAGGTGAACATGTGTTCATCAAGGTGAGGCCCAAAAATATCTCTCTAAGATTGGGGAGTTGTGCTAAATTAGCACCTCGTTATTGTGGTCCATTTGAAATTTTGTCCAAGATTGGACAAGTAGCTTATCAATTAGCATTACCACCAAATTTAAAAGTACATAATGTTTTTCACATTTCTGTATTAAATAAATATGTTCATGATACTACTCATGTTGTTAACTGGAATGATGTATAGGTGGAACCAGAAGGATATTTTCTGGTGGAATCGGACTGTATCCTCGGGCGGAGGGAGATCACACTTCGGAACTGCACCATTGGACAGGTGAAGGTGCAATGGAAGCACCTTAGTCCAGAGGAAGCCACCTGGGAATTGGAAAGTAACATGCGAGATGCATATCCAATTCTGTTCTAGGGGAATTCTGAAGATGAAGAATAAATAACATCGAGGAGGATGTTATATTTTAAGGGGGTGTGTATGTCACATGCCCCAATTTTGCAAAAACAATATTATTTTATTTGATTTTATTCAAATACAATATGTTAAATTTTTTGCTAAGTTGCAAGTGATGACTCAGCAGAGTAAATGATATTAAATGTAATTTTGAATATTTAAATTATAAATAAATGAAAGTGGAGACAACAGCTTAGGAGAGCTGTTAAAAGAGTGTTTACTGGTTAAATTGGTGGAGGAGAATGGGTGGAGACCAAACATATATGTGGCAGCATACTCAAACCACTTCCAACTATTGCAGGTGGAAACCTCCCTACATTTGGGGTCATGATCCCCCAATAAAGTGGGATCAAAGCAGGTGGCTCAATTAATGACAACTCACCCAAAAGACCTAGGCAATATTTATAAAAATGCCCATTGAAGAGAGCTGAGGCTGCTCATTCTGGAGAAGTGATCATTAAGGTGAATGTACTTCATAGAAATTTAATGGGAAGGGAATTTGTGGAAAGAGTTTGAGGGGTTAACTGCTAAGTGATCTAGTGCATCTTTTCAGCTGAAGGATCTTGCTGTTGAGTGCAGAGTGATTATTGAGTCATTAGACTAGTTTATTGTTTGCTTGCTCCACCATTTCTCAGCTAAGAAGACCAAGAACAGACTCG
This sequence comes from Pseudotsuga menziesii, assembly GCA_001517045.1. Classification (NCBI taxonomy): domain Eukaryota; kingdom Viridiplantae; phylum Streptophyta; class Pinopsida; order Pinales; family Pinaceae; genus Pseudotsuga; species Pseudotsuga menziesii. The sequence goes on along the minus strand of LPNX010496898.1, from coordinate 144,010 downwards.
GGTGTCCTAAGGACGCGTTGTTTGAGCACTCTCCAGGAGTTGGTAGGGAGGAACGGCCTCCTAACGCTGTTGTTGTCCATCTTAATCAAGTTCTACATTCTATTGTGTTACTGTGTTAGATAGTAAAATGTAAATCTGACTGATTTATGAATGTTAAATGTTAAGTTGTGAACTGTTAGGGTTTGTAATCTTTTAGTTTATTGAAGGAATGAATTTGAAATAGATGGAAAATAATTCTAACCTGTGTTTTTGCACATCTGGAAGGACCAGACCGTACTCCAGCACAGGTAGAGTGTTTAAACGTAGATGAAGGAAATGATAAGAGACTAAAATGATTATATGTGTTATGCATTTCACAGTAGCAATGATTTATATCAATATATATATTATCATCGAAAAGAACAAAAACCTGATTATCTATATTATTGTTCTACAAACTGAAGTATGTAAATATATTAGAAATAGCAGTAGCTTAGTATAGGTAGAAGGATTATTATTATGTTAAGAAAATACCATAGTAGATAAATGAAGTATACTTTATATTCATGTGCATGAGAATAAACTGTGTTAAGTTATCAATATTTACCTTTGTTTTTTTATTTAATAACTAATTGTAATGCAGTGGAAAAGATACAGTAAACTAATTTAGTACACTTAGATAAATAGAGAAATAAACTATAAATACTTAGTTTATTTATTTATACTATTAACCAAACCAAGGCAACAGTTACTATAAATAAGAAGGGTCTTATGAAAAGTATTATTCATTTATCAACAACAAACTAGTTACTAAATTGATGTTTACGAACAACTCTAATACAATCCTTGCTAACATTTCAGAAAAGAATAAGAATAGGATTATAACTAATTTAAACATTACATATCTATGTAAGAACTATTCCGCAAATGTTAACAGGTTTATACCTGCAAGAGTAACAACAAGGTATAGTAAGCTATAATTCTAATATTTGGAGCATTATTATTAAACAAACTGAACTAGTGTAGACTGGATATAGTCATCATAACAAATACTTATATACAGAGGCAAATTTAAGAAATTTCTTTATATACAGATTATCATATTCACTTAACAATATTTGTTTACAAGTAACAGAACCTACTTAAACAATTGAAAGAATTAATTGAAACAAGGGTTTCATTCAGGAAACCCTAGCTCGAAAATCATGAGCCAATAAGCAAAACAACTTATACCATGATTGAATGACAGTCCTAAAACCATTAACAATAGTCTAATGCAAATAATAAACAACACATATTTTTTTACACAGTTGAATAGGGTAATAACCCTAAGTACACAGAGTCACATTAATAACATTAAGATAAACTGATTCCTAGATCGAAGGAAAATCATTTGTTTCTTAAAGAAGACTATGTATTGCTTAACAGGCTGAAAGGCTTAAAACTTAAATAGAGTGCAAAAAACACCAGCTCATATCTGGGCACCCATATCGTGACATGGGGTGTTTAGAAATGAACACTAACAAACTTTATATTAATGTTTACAACATTGCAAATCCTTTCTTTAACACATGAAGAGAGCATTACAAGTCACGGCATTGAGCCAGAGTCACCCTATTGAAAGAAAGGGTTTAAAATTAAAAAAACAAAACTAATAAACCGAAGAACAACAACCCAAGACTGGGAAAGACATTTTCATAACTCCTTCCAACTGCAAACTTTCCCCTAAGGTCTGAACAAGCAGGGAGAACCATTTTGTAACCAGGGCTTACCCGTAGACTGAATGCTGGTCCATTTGAGAGGTGATTCCTGCCTTTTTGTTAAGGCGAACTATCCCTGCAAAATGGAAACCAAATTTTAATTAGAAACTTGTTTATAGAACTGAAGACTGTAAATAAAATCTGGTAATAAAATTTTAAATAATTACCTCACCTGGAAGTGAAGATTTTGGAGCCACGAAGAAACAACAGCACAGTAACCAGCATAACGAGAAGCCAAACCCTGGTACTCGCAGGTGACAGAGACGATGGGGGCTCATGATACAAGCCACACTAATGACAAGAGCAAGAACCATCCTGGGCAATGGCCACGAAAGAGTTTAAAAACAAAAATATTTTGTTGACAGTGCTACTCTAACCTCACGATAGTTCATGGTAAGCAGGAAGAAAAATGAGTGAGAGTGATATGTTTATTCAATCACCACACTTAAGTGGCAGCGTTCCATTCCACAAACAATGAAGTTGGAGCTGAACATAGGCATGCCCTCATGGACGCAACAAACCAAATGTAACAGAGACCAAACCCTAGACAAAACAATGAAGAGCTAAGGTTGCAACGAAGACTTTTAAATCATGTAATGCATGGTGAGGGAGGTTCCATGTGCCCTTTAATTTATCAGTTACCAATTGGGTTGAGTTCTATAGTCCGCATGATGCTGGCCATACCAAATCATTGTTAATAATATCCACAATGATCAAAAACGATATTATTATACACCAAGTCAAAGCATAATATATCATTGATAATCATCATTCAATAATGGTGGAGTATTTAGAACTTAGAGTATCGTTAACCTCTTGGTGATTTTAAAATCATGAACATTGTTAATAATAAACCCAATCTTACATGGTATCAAATAAATTTATACTTGTAAACCATCGAAATTGTCAAATGAATTAATAACAACTAAGGAGAGATCCCTAGTAGGGTATAAACCCTTCAGTGCAAGTAATAGTGTTTCATAATAATCATTGATTCTATTATTATAGTGAAGAACTATGTTTTAGAGCTAGTCCATATAAAAACACTAATGACGATGATTTAGCTCATAATTCAACATTAGATATATTTTAAAAGTATTTTTTCACTCTAGAATAGACTCCTAAGAAGTCTATAGTACTAGGGTAGACTTCGAGAGAAGTTGTAATTAGTATTCTTCATAAATAAATAAAGCTCAAAATGATTTTTAATTAAACGCTGTTTGGTCATTGTAGCAAAAGACAGTGAAATCATCTAAGTATATTTGTGGTATAACACGTATTTTAAAACAATTAAGATGATATCGTAATATCATCACATTATTAAGTCATGAAGAAGTTGGACAAATAGAAGCCACATTTTGATGACAACTATACAATTGGTCAACTGTAAATGCAATGCATTATAACTTGATAACTTCATCCACTGAGCTTATTAAAGATAAGTTAAGAGTTATGTGTAACTTACTTTACAAGAGGGCTTAGTCTTAGGTCTGTTTCTTCACTTAAACAGTCTTGAAAATTTATATTGATAATAGCAATAAACTTTGTTACAATAAGAGTACAAATATGCTAAATCTTGGACTCTATTAAGGACTAGAATTAGCTGAGAGTAATGTTAGAAAGAATTTTAATCTAAGCTATAGTCATTCTTATAATAGTCCATCAATAGTGTAAAGACACTGATCATATTGACATGTTATTAAAATATTGTTACAATCTTAATACAGATAAGGAGAAGGTATTTTACCTCATAGAACCCTTGAATTTAAGCAAGCCAACTTTTACTCTAGCAGTATATTCTATGCTAAATGAAGTATATCTGGTTAACGCTCTAATAAACTTTTACCGGGTCAAAAATTTACTTGTTCAGCCTGTAAATATCCAAAAATCCAGATACGTTAGCAATCGCTAAGTAAGCCTCAGCTAGAACGTAACTCTTCACCTACTTGAAATTCAAACCATTTTAGTAGAGATAAATATTCGAATGCAGAATTACTTACATCACATATCAAAATTAAAAAGCATTAATCTATATGTGTTAAAGTTAATGAATATTTTATTATCTGTTTCATTTTATTCTATTAGCTGCTAGTAGTTATCTAACTGCAACTGTAAACATTTTATGTTATCTCAAAATTTTAAATTTGTGTGAAAATTTGGGGTTTTTACATGTACGGTTTCTATGCTAAGTCAAGCACGTTTGTAAACATCATGTAAATATGCAAATGAATGAAAAACCCACAACCAACTATGTGAATGCAACAAAAAATGAGATGGGGGCATGATTTTCCTAAGGATAAGGGGGTGGGGGAATGTTAACCTTGAACTAGTTGGGGAAAGCCATGTGTCATGTGGAGAACCCATCAGAACTGTCAACTACCCTCTTTCTTGTGTTCTCTTCCCCAACCATTTATTCTGCCAAAAGGTGGTTGAGGTAGTTATTGCTTGGAAGGGGAACAGTATGGGAAAGTTTGAATTAGTAGAGCACCCAGTCTTTGAATGGCGTGTTTTACTTGCATGGACAAGAAAACACAAGAATCATATGCAAGTTTTGACCCACGCGTTGACGTTTTGGATTTCCTCTCATGATTTGAGAGCTGCGGGACGTTATAGTTCATCCATATTCATTCTCCATTCACGGGGAATCTCTTCAGCAGTTGAGATATTTTGATGTGTGTCCTTCGCATTCTGCAAGCGTTTAGTGACAGTGTGGTAGCAGCGAAGCTCTACGTATGTGTATCCTTCGTATTCTGCAAGTGTTTAGTGACAGTGTGGTAGTAGTGGAGCTCTACCTATGCGTATCCTTCATGTTCTGCAAGTGTTTAGTGACAATGTGTTAGCAGCGGAGCTCTACCTATGTGTATCCATCACGTTCTACGAGTATGTTCCCTTGGAAGGACTTTGATTGCTGTGTTGCAGCATTATCTTAAACTACATAGTGTATGAGACCCTGTCACTCGTGTTCCAAAGTAAGCTTGTGTTGTAGAGTCTCCTTGTAGTTGTTGTATTGTGCACCCCGATTTGGGTCTGAACCATGTACAAGACTTAGGAATGGGAGAGACATAGGATGTGCTTGATAAACCTAGTGTGGAACCTCAAAATAAGATAAGAGTGGTTGGTGAACCTGCTATGCACGTCCTGAAGAGCACTGGAAGGGAAGGTGTAGCCTAAGGGACTATGGAGAAGATAAGGGGGCACTTCCTTGTTTTGGGTGTGTAGGTAGTAGAAAATCCAGGCCAGATAGGTCTTGTGAAGGTGTTCTTAGCTCTGTAGATGAGCTCACTAGCTTAGCATTTCTTCCTTCCCATTTCCTTGGAAGCCTGATAAACCAAACGGGAATATGTCTTGACTGTGTACAGTCTGAGAAACCCATATGTTAGCTTGTCTGTGTCTGGTTGTGGTTGACCTGGTGTGTAACCTTTGGTTCAACAGTCTGATAAATCCAACTGCAAATTCTAGGTTGGCTATGTAGCCTGATAAACCTAGTAGTAAGATGGCTTGACTGTGTATAGTCTGATAAACCCATCTGTTGGCTTGACTGGTCCTTAAAGGTGAAGGATGGATTGATTGTGCTCAGTTTGTGAACCCAAATATGAGATGGCTTGGCTAGGAGGCCTGTGAAACCCATCTACTGGAATGTTTTACCCTGTAGCCTGATAAACCCAAGTATGTTGTCTTGGCTGAGTGTTATTGTACCTTGGATATGTATGAGTCTGCTAGTATTCCCTTATTCCCAGAGTAAATCATGCCCAGCTCAGGGGTGACAGTGTTGCTGAGAGACTGAGGAGCACACTAGCCTATGGTTGGGTGGAACATTTCAATGACATATCTGGTTGCGGAACAAGTTCTATTAAAGAAAAGTGTTATTTTCTGCGTTACTATGTTATTCTATGCAATTGCATTTCTTGTATTGTAAATTGCTTGAAGGAATTTGATGAATATATTGTTATGGGGAATTGATGGATTGTTCCTTTGAGTAATTGAAATTATAGGCATCTATGTATGTTCTTCCATCAATGCATTTTGAGCTAAGTTGCAGTGAATATTGGCCATATTGGTAATGGCCTAAATGATCAGATTGATCTAAGAATTCAGTGGAAAAGCTAAGTTTTCTGCTAGAAATCTTCCTTTGTGCAAATTTGCAGGTTTGCGAGATGTGGGATGCGGAATGTCGTTTCAGGGATTTTGGTTTCCGCAATTTCCTCTCCACAACTTGCGGAATGCAGGATGCGGAATCGCGGTGTCGTGATTTCCCCATTATCAATCCCACAAGTCAAAATATTCATGCCATCGATCTTCGCATGATGATTCTCCATCGTCGATCTGTTTCCGATGCGGGATGTGGGATGCGGGTTGCGAAAAGTGATATTGCAAGTTTTGTAACTTTTTGACCCAACAACTCGGGATTTCTGCACTGTCAATCTTTGCGGGTGAATTATGAACCATTGATTTGGATCCAGTCTGCAGGATCATTTAGGATCATTTTTGTCACGTTGCTCTCCGTCGTCCGATCTCCTCTGAGATATTTCCTTGCAGATTGTCGAACTCATCTATGGAAGATAGGAGGGAGCGTGAACATGTGGGAACTATTGAGATGTGTTTGACGACCATGCCCTGTGTTGTTGAGATGTGGTTCACGACCATGCCTTGTGTTTCAATGAACAATGAAGGTTCTTGATGAAAATTTTAATTCCGCATGATAATGGGGTATGGGTACGTGATAGGTACACCCAGGGAAGTCCCAAATGCACCTGAGCATGCACTATCCTGTGATGCTCCCAAGATTCTGGAATATAAATCCTAACCTAGCTTTGTAATTGATACTGATCAAGTTTGCAAACCCTGTTATAATGTTGTGAAATAGTTATTGTATATCCATACCTTCACAAATTCATTCAACAAAACAAAAATACTGGTTATAACATATAGTTGTATGGATATAAATCAACCTAATATTATAATCAATTTGATTGGTTGCAGGAATAAAAATTCTTTCAAAATGGATATCTTATCATATTGTTGAGTTGGAAGAGGTATTTCCTATACATTGTCAAGGTGGTATAGAATTTTCACCATTCTTATCCTTTTGAAGTAGTCGTTTCCACAAGATCCATTAGTTATCTATGCTCAAACCAATTCTTGGTTTTGATTCTTTTAAATTTCAATCATAGTTAGTACCAAATTGGTCCATGTAAAATAATAATATCTTGATAAAAGTAATATACAAACACCAGAGTATTAATTCAAGTTTTTCTGTTGAATGTATTCGATAATAAAATCAGATTCCTTTTCATGATGTCAAATACTGCATATAGCTTCGAAACGTAACTACAGTTTGCATCCAAATTTTAAAACCATGTAGTTGTTCTAGGTTATACAAGTGCATATCGGTAGTTTAGTTTTCAATTTTATATCTGCAATTCCAAAAACTCTTATGAGTTTTTGAAATTGTAGATATAAGATTGCACAATCCAAATGCAATAGAGGCATTTGAGGGAATTGAATTGCAAATATAATATTGAAAATCAATACAAAAGTCATAATATTGCACAATCCAAATGGAATAGAGGCATTTGAGGGAACTGAATCCATTTATGCATTAAAAAATGCAATTTCGGAGATGAAAAATTGCATTTTCACCAATGATTCTATAACCAAGTTTCGGTAATGATAGTCAGAAAAGGCCCAAATCATATAATGTTAGGATGCATCTTAAACTCACATATATTCTATTTTTTTTTTAGATACATTAAAAATTGTTCATAAATAAGTTTTATATAGAAGAGGTTTGACTCCAATTCAAAGTTATGTTAAAAATCCACTAGAATATGACAATAGAAGGAAATTCATTTCAAAATCGCATGACATACATTACCAAACATTTTCCAACATCATTCAAGATCTAGTGCTAATTTTTGTTTTATCGTTCACAAGTACAACTTCCATATGAATCCAATGTCAACATATGAACCACCATATCTGGTTAGAGAGCATAACATAATATTATTACATATTTTGCAAAAAAAATATAGATAAGGCATGATAATTAAGCACATAAGAGTATGCCAAACATGAAAACAAAATTAGTGACACTATTTTCGAGCAATTTCTATATTTCTAAAAAACTTACATATTGTAGTATTTCCTCACATGTAAGCATATAATATGCAAAAACAAAGAATGAGTGTTTTCTTCTGAAATGAGAAGGAACTTTACAACATAATATAGGGAGAATTTTTTTACCCAGTCCAAACTTTCTATTATAAGTGGCAATCTCCATAATTACATGTTATAACAAAGGTAACTTTAATTGTTCTCCACTTCTTGGACCACCAACAAATAGACTATTGACACATAAATACTTGTCTGCGGGATCGAAAAAGAAGCTGCTAGCAAGAAGCTTTATACAATCAATATAACATTACATGAACACCAATAGTTCATGCCTTATTTATTTTGGATCTTTCCAAAAGAATTGAATGGGAAGAACTATACAAAGACACATGAGATCCGATTCCATTAAAGATGCACATTATTGAGTGGCACTACTTATTTGTAAAACATGGTTATTGTAATTTGTTACTAGGTGGTTTAAAAAATAGAACATAGGATCTAAAAGAAACAAGAATTATAAAAGTATTTTATGAAATATTTCCTTGAAAGTTAAGTAAAATTGGGAAAATAAAACCTCTCAAACTGAATATAGTTCATAGAAAAATGATTTCTCCACAAACCATGGAGGCATTTATAATCTATGAATTGGAAAATAAATTTAGAACATCATCATAATGCCTCCATAAAATTTTAAAACTAGGTACATAAGAAATTGAACAATCTTGAGGATTTTGAAAAACACATGCGTGTATTTGCTCAAATGTCACCAGTCAAATATTAGAACATGAATTGCTATAGAGTGATTCTCCATGAATTCTTTCTTATGCTCAATATAAAGGCTACAATAAATAAAATACATTAGGATAAAAGTTTCAAACTTTCATAAAAAAAAGTCATCCTACCCAATTTTATTCACCAATATATATACTTGTTTCTTACTCCCAAAAGAGCACAATGAACAACACCATCAGTAGATGTTGTTGCAAGAGATGTTATTGTTGCATCTTGAACAATAGTTATAAGCACATACCATTTTCCTTACCCACATGTATATTAATTTATTGGATTTCCTATAAGATAAGTAGTTATCCTCTCCAATCCACGAGTAAGGATTTCATAGGCCTGCCATATTCAATTAATTAGATTTAGAATATTAACATTCTCTTGCATGCATAAAATGATATCATGAAATCCATGCTAACAAAACAATAAACACAACATAAAGTTTATATATATATATATATATATATATATATATATATATATATAAAGTACCGTAGGCATCATAATACATGTTAAGTCACAAGGTTTAGAAAACATAGTCGTTAAGTTCTGAATTTGACATTTTAATATATTTTAGAAGTTCATTGATGTTCACTGATCCTAAATTCCCAATCATATGATACCCCAACAAATTCAATATAAAGGTGAATTTAATGATTCAAAATGTTGAACCAAAGCATTAAGGCTGAAAATTTGTCCTAAATTCATTTTTTCCTGATTTATAAAGAAAAAGGGTCTAGGTAAATAAAAACCCTAATCCATTCAGTCGGTTTAGGTAAATCATAACCCTAACTGAAACCACATTTCATTCAGTTATTTTATCAAACATTTGGCATGCAACCTATACAAACAACTTTCTCTACTGAGACTTCTAGCCATTGTTTCACAACGACATAGCGATGTCTATGATCCCTATTATCAAGTTTCTGTCGTTGGGCATGTTATGTAATCAATACAAGGGTTTTACCCACCAAATAACAATAAAGCTAATAGGATAGGTAGCTCCACATCCATACATCCATGTAGGTAAAGGTTTCCATCCCGACTGTCATAGGTAAACATCCTGAAATGGCCATGTTTAGTAAAAATAAAAATCTAATTTGGTGCCCTGATGAGTGATTACTCGTTGAACCCCCTAAAATGGAGAATGTGTTAATCAAGAATGGAGAATAAGGAAAAATCCACTCTCCCAAGTTACAAAAGAAATGAAGTCTTGTGAACTAATTTAAAACAATTTTATTGACTACTTTGAACTAAGTATTAATCGATCAATATCTCGATCAATCAATTCTAATTGGTGTAATCACTAACACTCTTGGGTATGTTTTGATCTACCACATTTGACATATATTTATACAATATAATTTCCCATAAAGAAATTGGATTGAACTATACTTTTTATTTTTTCATGATGAATTTCCCTAGCGTATTTAAAATCCAGCAAAAACACACATTCTAGGAGAACATTGGTGAAGGTGAAAGCATTCAAATTGATTCCCACTCTCTGCTTTCAATCAAATAGTGCCAAGGATTCCTCACCCTTCCCACACCTTCAATAAAGTGTGATCATGACATTCCATGACAACATCGTCCAAAACCCCGCATTCAACATATACGAGAATAACATTTTTTTCTAAAACTGAATCTCCATAGTCATATCCTACATGACATATTTATATCTTTCCTAAATTATGAGGGAACAGACTTGTTTTCCTTTGAGAAAAAAGATTTATTTTACACATTCTTGCAATAATAATGATAAAAGGAATCTAGGAATAATGAGTTGTTGTGACCTCAAGAGGTACAATAGATGGAGTAATTTGAACAACATTAATAGCTTAAAAAAGTGTTTATAATTTTCTAATTTTTGAAATAGGTTTTGTAGTGCATCAAACCCCACACTTCATTTGACTTTAGAATATGATATTTGCAACATATTAAGTTCTTATTTAAATAATTTAAAGAAAATATATAATTCCATAAAAATATTTCACCATTATGTTCAAGGATAAGTTCATTTAGGGTGTTAAGTGAGTAATTTTGTAAGAAGGGTGTGGGAATATATCCATTTCACAAATATAGGACATTAAAATAATTCCCATGATATTTGAAGTATTTACTTAAATAATTCATTGGACTTGTTTATTTAACGATGTCACTATGTGGTGACCTCTCTACCTCACCAAACAAATATCTTGATTATACTTTGGATGATAAAGGACATTATCAACATGTTATTTTGAATTCCTTTTAGGATCTACCCTTGCTACAATATATGAGGTATAACCTAGTGGGTCAATCCCTCAAATTTCACATCACAAAGATAAATATGTGCTTTGCTTATATTTTATCTTTACAATATCTCTTTCAACCACTCTCCACTCTCTCCCCTCGCCCACAAGGATGATTTTAAGAGAACCCCTGAAATTTATATGTATAATAAATGAGTGAATCTCCCTAATATATAGGAAAAAATGAAGTATAATTTATCAATAATATAATATGTATATATAATTTTTTTTCTAAGAGTTTATTCTATTATAGAATATTGTAAAATCTTAATGAATCTTTCACTAAACTATAAGATACTGTAAAATCTTGGCGAATATTTCACCGAATCATAAAGTATTGTAAAAAATTGGCAATTTTTTCATGAAATTATAAAATCTTGTAATGTCTTGGTGAATATTTTGCTAGGAAGACTCATATTTTGATTTTGCAGATTACTAAGGTAGTGCAATAGAATAGCATATACCATATATTGAATCTCTAAACTCTTAGACCCTGAAATGAACAAATGCATGAATGAGGAGAGGAGAGATTTATTTATACATTTCACAAGCAGTATTGGGTCACTCACAACTGGAGGTGTTGGTGAAAACAAACTATAATAGCTAGATTTAGGGAAATTGGGAACTCCACTTTTTATCTCATCCCTTAATGGTCCAACAGACATGTGGGGACCCAAATATTGACATATCAAAAAATTGATAGAATTGAACACTTTACATGGTGGAGTGATTATGGAACCCAAGAACCATTATTACAATGTGGAGTATTATCGAGACTCATAACCTAAAAATAGTGCATGGATTCCCAATTAGCTTGTTTTCCAAATATCTCATTCTGAAGCTACCCTTTAAGAAAAAAATAACCTCCTTTACTTTTTATAGATACGAATGCTACTTTTTCCTTTCTTTTGTTGACAATCAAAATATGAATTATGTCACTTGATTTAGAATTTTTAGAGTTAGTTAGATACTTGCAATGGTTATTATAAATAAGAACATACACTAACAATAATAGAAATCACATTAATTTATGATCACACATATTATTAGAACTACTCTGTTAAATACTACTTTTTCTTAGATAAACTAAGGGGGTGTTTATATCTATGTCCTTGAAATTTTTGAAAGCATGTAAAATGTGGTAAAATTGTTTTGTCACTCTCATTGAATGCAAAAGACTATATATCAAATAACATAATGTCTACATCTTATTTCAAACATGTGATGTACATATTATATCCAATCATGATGGAAATTCAAAGTATCGTCTTCCAACTAAAGCATATATTTATCATACATAACTAGATCCATTTCTAGATGATGATAGCAATTACACAATATCAAAACAAATCACCACAAAATTTTTTACTTCTAAATGACCCTTACAAAAAAAAAATATCGTAAAAGAAGTACTAAAACCAACAAATTTAGGTCACAAATAAAATTGATTAACTCTGAAATACGAATAAAAAAATATACTAGTCACGAATTTCTCAATACAAATAAAATAATCGACAAGTACGCTTTGGACAACTCTACAAGAATACAACCAAAATAATGATCATTCCACTGTAACCCCTCCATTATAATAAGTGTGCATTCATTTATATTACAAACATCCCAAACATCAACAACAATAGAAATAAAATATGAATATATACACTCTCATTAATTCCTTATATCCAATAATAATTGCAGCTAAAGATCGTAATAAAAACACATTTTAAACAATTGGGTTAAATTCAGTTTGGATATATAAAAACCACGTTGTGTCTCTGTATAAAGAGTAGCATCCACTAACAACATATAAATGGCAATCGATAGTTTAAACATGACACATAATAAAATAAATTATATCTTTTGAGCTTTATAACACTTTCACTAAACCAATACTCCTAGGATAGAATAAAACCCTCATAACACCAAATGAGCCCTAAGAATCAAAAGTTCCCAATAATTCAACAAGCCTTAAAAAACATCCATGATAAAAAAAGCATGATACAAGGTAAATTTACAAGAATACCATGTTAATTATTGGATGAAAAGCATGATGTGAGTTTGTATTCTCTAATAAATTGCATGTGGGGCATGCCCCTTTAAGACTTGAGATTTCGACAATGGAGATGTTATGCAAATATTAAAATATCAAGAAAACTATTAATGAAAAAAACTATCATCATCATCATCATCATCACTAAGATCATTCTTATCATCGTCATCTTCATCAATATCAACAAGAACATCATCATCATTTCCAATGTCATCACCATTATCACATAATCATATCATCATCATTGGTTTCATCACCATCATTGCATAATCATATAATCATCATTGCCATTGAAGACAAGCTTAATTATTAGGTATTTTAAGATTCCTTTATAGATATTGGACCACACATGAGGTCTGGAACTACCATCCAAACCCTCTACAATGAATCTTTAACATCATTTTGCATACTAATTTTTTTCAATGATTCTATGCTTTTCTTTTCACAATATTATATTACAAACTTGTTTTAATAACACGCGCACACACACACACATATTTCTTTGTTTTTAATTTATACGTGTTATTATTATATTAATGTTTAGTTTTTATTGATATAATATATGTTGTTTATAATATATATATATATATATGATGAAGATGAAATATAAAATTATAATATATAAACACATACATTCTAATACTAATTTAAAACAAATAGATCATTGGATTTTTTTGCGAGGTACTCGAGGAAAAAAAGATCATTGATTTTTATTTGTAAAGAGTTATGGAGGACAGAAACTTGGTGAATTTGACTAATAAGACATAAAAAGACTTTTTCTTGTCAAAATTTTAATTGATTACCGAAAGGGTCAAACTATGACATTTTTTTGTCAAACAAGATATACTCATGTCTAAGGTGATGAGCTAAACATGCTGGTATAAAAAAAAGACATGAGTGTGCATAGAGCAGGAGACGACAAATTTCTCAAACTCAACTTGGCCTATACATTGGATGCCTTGAAATAATAAAATGTTGCTAAGTGACACAAGGGGTCTCTCATGAATCAATCCACAAGAGTGTTATAATTTACTAAATTTTAAGACTGCAGATGGATTCAAACACCCTCTAGAAAGGGGTCTTTAAATCTATCTGCAGTGTTAAAATTCGGTAAATCAAAACAGTTCATTGTCAAAATTGTAATATTCCATTGTCAAGTGACACAATCAATGTCACTTGGGTCTCTAAATTCATATATCTATAATTCTACAATTAACTAAATTTTAACACTGCATATCGATTTAGAGACCCTTTTAAAGGGGTTCTTTGACTCCATTTGCAGTGTTAAAATTTAGTAAATTATACAAATTCATTTTCAAACTTGTGATTTTCCATTGTGAAGCTGAGACAACTAAAAATCACTAATATAAATGACTAATTCATATTCTTAGCTATTATTAGCTAGTCATATTTCTATTTGTATGAGTAAATTAGTCATTTACATTAGCAATTTTTGTTTTAGTCACTTATTATTTAGTCATATATTTTATCCCCTGACTAAATTAGTCATTTTTATTTGGCTCACTTAAACTTGCTCAATTTTAGTCATTTATCCCTTGAAAAAACTGTGGTGACTATTCTTTTTAGTCGCCTAGTCACTTATCTCTCATTTTGTACTAGTGGAAATAGTGCATGCTTGTATCCACTCACATTTGGTTGTTGCAATGTGGTTCAAGCTATGCCACCATCCATATCATAGGTGCTTTCTACCACTCATTTCCGTAGTCTAAATAATATAGATCTAGAATATGCAAGAACAACTATGCAATATTCCCCTAGTATATCAAATTACTTGGATTTTGAGCTTACAAGGTGCGTTAGGGGGTTCATAATGCCTTTTCTTAATGAACAAGGTAGGGTGGTGGAATAATATATGAAAGAACACAAGGAAAAATCCCCTTCCATTCATTCTTAACACTTGAGACTCTAAGGGATTGAGGCAAACACTAAACACTAATCTCATGAACATGATGATGACGAGATTTAGGTGTAATAGAGGGAACCACTGATACAAAACTAGAGTAAGCGCCAATTTCCAAGGTTTTTGGTCATCCTAAAACCATCATTTAGTAAAATAAATCAACATCTATTAATTATGCTAACCTTTTTGGTTTGTGGTAAAACAAAACACCAATTTAGAGAGCACTTATATTTTCACCATTTAGGAGAAGACACCAAATTCTATCGAAATTAGTTTGCAAATGATTGTCAAGTAGAAAATGTTTAGCATTCAGAAATTGTTCAGTTCCTATTTCTAGCTCCCTTTCAGAATATTTTTGGACTCACATACACACTTTGGGATTAAGGGGGAGGGGGGGAAGGGGCGAGGGGGGTTGTTAGAAACCTAATCCTTGTGGATTAGGTAAATAGTATTTGTTATTCGCATATTTCTCATATAGGCGAATATGAAACATTGTTAGAAGTACACATAATATGAAACCAATGGTCATATCATTGCATATATGTGTGTACATTCTTAATAGAAAATAACAATTCATGTTGATATCTCCATCTTTTCTTTCCTTAATCCAGCTAAGTATTCTAACAATAACGAGTATAAATATTTATATGTGTAGAGTTTCTACATGGTGCAAAAACCATAGTTAATGATGGACTAAATCAGTTATGATGTGGAGGTGGAATTCCTTGCTATGCAAAGGAATTGTAAGGAAGCATGAATTCTTTAACTGTTATCTTATTCCTATATTTTGGATTTCTATGTTTATATAATTAAGGCATAAAAATTCCTAAGTAATTTCATGAAAAAAAATACTATCAATATATAATATTAGAGAATAAAAAGTAAAGGAAAATGAGGAATGGGAAGCACCAACTTTTATGCTCAAAATGATGGATTATATTTTCATTCAAAGGAGATACCTCATACCTTCATTAGAATCCCATGTATCTCTCCTTTAGGTAAATAATAATAAGGTAGATGAATGGTTTAATAGTCATAAGAAAATGTTAGACGACTTTGTACATTTCTTGACATGGTATTAGTTAGTTATCCTAATGAGTTTGTGTCCATGTAATTCATGCCAAGTTTCCCTTAAGTAGTCATGGCCATGGTTGATTATTTTTCAAAGATGTCAATTGTGGCATGCTACAAAAATAACATGACCATTTCCTTTATAGGGGCAACATGTTACTAAGTATTACCTAGTAGAGCATTTGGTCTATGATAGAAGCTAGTTTAAACCAGCTTGATTTCCATTAATGCCCAAATAAATAGACATAAGAACATAGTGATATGATCATTATAAATATACTTAGAGTGTAGAAATCAAAGATTACATGTACATGGGATACAAACCTTTAGGTTATTCAACATAATTCTTTATAATTCTATCTCCCTTATTAGTTTTTAGGTAACACACTAGTTCCAACCATTGGATGCAATTCATGTAGCCTTTCTCATCGTATCATTATAACAATATTTAGCAACAAAGTTACATATTCCCTTCCTTTGGGTTTGAAAGCTTCCTTTAGATTTAAAAGTTTGAAGAGATTGGTCTATAGAAATCAAGTATCACAATTCTCTTTTACAATGGAAATTTTGCCAAAGCATGTGTGTCATCTTCCTTGATTGTATATAAATACATTGGATGTATAAATAATACAAATACCTGTAATAGAACATGCCATGCATAAACTATGAAATAGAATGCGACATGAATAAACTATCCATTAGCATGGGGAATAGGTACCTAAGAACAGCATTGCAATTGATTCATCTTATTATACTGCCTCAGCAGGTATATTGTAATTGATTGCAAGTCAAACTCTTTTGACTTTGTATTAGTTGCTCTCTATCAAAAAAATTAAAATCTGTTTTGTAAAGTATAACTTAGGGATTTGTAAAATATTTTTTTTAATTTTGTTAAAAAACTATTTTGTAAACAACTTATTGGTGGAAAGAAGATTATGTAAACTTTGGAATTTGGTATTGGATTTGAGTTGACATGTGGCAACAATGACATCATAATAATAAAATTAAAAAAATAAAAATTATATCCCATTGCCATCTGTTATAGCAAGTGGTACCATCGAAGCCAGTTACTTCAAAACACCGAACCACTCTGAACTTTGTTTGCGTTGAAAGGATCGCCAAAGCCTGCGAGAGTATGAGAATCTGAGTAGGAATCTCGACTGTAAGGTACTGCGAATCTCTATCGTAAGATACTGCGTTCATAGAATCGATCATAATATTTTTATTGAGGTTCTCACAGGATCTATGCAGGCAAAGTGTAAAAAATTGCAACACAATTTTCAAAAAAAATGTTTGCAAAGGTCGTCTCTTCCTCCTTGCTGTTTGAGTCTAAAACATCTTGTATATGAAAATTCAACAAGCTATGTAAAATATACAAATCTTCCTGCTTTATTTGGTGCTTTTTCCCTAAAGCATTACAGCCATCACATGTGCACCTTCTTGATTTATATTTTCAATCAGCAAGAGCATCGACTTTGCAAAGTTTATATTTTTCCATCAAGTACAGGTGTGTGGACCTTGCATTTGCAGGGCTTGCCAAGCGATCAGAGAATAGGGAAATGGAGCGTTCTATATTGATTGTGAAAAAGAGGGGGGAATAAAGCTGAAGAACCGGATCGGAAAGTATGAGCTTGGACGGACGGTGGGAGAGGGGAATTTCGGCAAAGTCAAGAGCGCCATTAACGTGGAAACAAGACAGAGCTATGCCGTGAAAATCTTTGACAAGGAAAAGGTTTTCCAGTTCAAGATTGTTGATCATGTAAGAAAGCTGAATATGTTGATTCTTCTCATCTAACAGAAAAATCTTTTCTTTATTTTGCTTACAATCCCTCCCAATTTGGCCGATGTTTTCATTACCATGCATATGCAGATCAAACGTGAAATAAGCGCTTTGAAGCTCATCAGGCATCCACATATCGTGAGATTATACGAGGTAGGCTACTTCAGATTACGAAACTTTTATCTACAGTGGTATATCTTGGAACTAGACCGTTTAATTTAACTATAGGTTTTTTTTGAAATAAACAGCTATTGGCAAATAAGAAGAAAATATACATTGTACTTGAATTTGTCACCGGGGGTGAATTGTTCCACAAAATCGTGAGTGTCATCTTCACTGGCGTAGCAATAATTGTTTGCAGTTTTTGCTGCCATATGATATTAATCTCCCTTTCCGGTCATGTGCAGTCGTGTGACAGCCATCTGGAGGAAAGCGAAGCGAGGAAATATTTCCAGCAACTTATTGACGCCGTAGGTTATTGCCATAGCAGGGCGTTTACCACAGAGATTTGAAGGTATACATATGCAGCAGCGATGAATCTTGCAAAAACATTAACTGTCTGTGTTTTCCGTAACATTAAAAAAATCCTAATTCTTGAAACCACATGATGATTCAGCTCGAAAACGTTCTTCTGGATGCAAAGGGAAATGTGAAGATATCTGACTTTGGCCTCAGCGCTCTGCCTCAGCACTTTAGGGTATGTCTTGACTCTGAAATAAAATTTGGAAACTGGAAATGATTTTGATGCAATTTTTTTATAATTATTGACAAGGTATCTGATGTCAGGCAGATGGGTTGCTGCATACGACTTGTGGAAGTTCGAATTACGTGGCACCCGAGGTACAGGCGCACACATGAGCTTGTACTATTGATCCCAACTTAATTTAAATTGAAACTTATAATTCGCTAATTTGGTTTTGTGCAGGTCATTGCTGACAGAGGATATCATGGTGCTACGGCGGATGTTTAGTCTTGCGGAGTCATTCTTTTTGCTCTTTTAACGGGTTGGTTGTCATTAGAGGACAGGAATCTAGTAGTGTTGTATCATAAGGTAATTTAAGGGAACATCACAATAATTTATGTTAGATTATACTATTAGAATATTTTATCAATCCCAGAACTGTTTTGCACAATACGCTCTGCAGATCTTCAAAAGCGAGTTCAACTGTCCAGTTTGGCTGTCTGCTGGCGCTGGCAATTTGGTTAAACGAATACTCGATCCTAATCCGAAGACGGTGAGTGAACCAACCGTGAGCAGATTTGATTTGACGAGATTTGAGAGAACATCATTAATATACGCGTTCAAACTTCACTATGCAGCGGATCACTCTACCAGAAATAGTGGAAGATAAGTGGTTCAAGCAAGGATATAC
>LPNX010496898.1:67712-124112 GCA_001517045.1 Pseudotsuga menziesii | reverse complement strand
ACAACCATACGAATGACTTGACCTTGTATTCCTTTATTCTATAATGAAAATCTTTATTTATACAAGTTCCTGAGTAATTTTCGGTTAAGAGCTATAAGTACGAATGTTGGGTCAATTGCATCGGAATGCATAATTTGTATCTAATTTTTAATAATTATTCTTTGTATAAGTGAGATATTGTAATTTAACATTAAAAATATATTTTAATAATTATTCTTTGTATATAAGTGAAATAATAATTATTCTTTGTATATAAGTGAGATTTTGTAATTTAACTTTTAAAAAAAATATTATAATTTGTGTGCAACTTTTTTTAAATAACACTCCCTTTTAGCTAGACACTCAATGTATTAAGATAATGTTGTGTTACATCAAAACAACAATATTTTCTAAACAAGTGGAATAAGCAACAAAGTTGCTTAGTACCTGCCTTCTAAAAAGAGATTGAAAATATATAGCAATAGGATAATTTTGCTATAAAAATATATGATAAAACAAATATAATTACAATTTGAAAGAAATTAAAACAAAAATGAATTAAAAAATGTCCATTTAAATACGATATAGGTTATTGCAATGTAGCATAAAACAAGCATATTCAAGCTTCCTTACATACTTCTAGTAATATTCTTGACTTATGTTATAAAAATATGCAAGTTTCTTTATAGACTAGCATAAATAAGAAATGAGAAATAATAGCTTATAAGACTATAAATTAATATCATTGTTGTGAGAATAGTTTATTTATATTTTATTATAAATTTATAATGTTATACAAATATGCAATTTTTTTTATAGACTAGCATAAATATGAAACGAGAAATAATAGCTTATAAGACTATAAATTAATCTCATTGTTGTGAGAATAGTTTATTTATATTTTATTATAAATTTATAATTTAAATTTAAAATAAATTTAATTATTTTAAATTGAAAAAAAATATTTTTTAGTTAAATATTTGGATAATGGATTTTCCAAGAATAATTTATAGATAGTTCAAAATAAACTATTGTTATCAAATAACATGCATATATCTACTTGTTGGGAAAAAAACACGAAACTTAACATAAAAAAGACATTTTTAAAAGAAAAATATGCTATACATTTTCTTAAGTCCATTGTGCCCAAATTCTAGCATTCTTGGCCTTGCATGATGAGATTGTAGTCTATTATGAAAATTTTACTATTCTTCATTATCTAATACATTTAAGTTTTTTATTTGATGATGATGATGATGACGGTTAACGTCCCCCAAGACCAAAATTTGGTCTATCGGACCTTAAAAAGGAAATTAATCATTTATATAACTAAATATACATTTAAGTTATGATGGCAATTTGGATGTTTAATAAATACAAAATTGTATTATAAAATTTGGATAGTTTAAGAAAGATATATAAATAAAATAATATTTTTTGATAATTTTTAATTATATTATAAATCTAGTTATCTAACATTCTTTTTGCTATAAATATTGAAATGACATTTATTTTATCTTGTTTTGATACTTTTCCATTTTCCAAATAAAAAAATAATATAAAAAATTATAAAATGACATCCGTACCAAATAAATGTAAGTATATCATTTATATTTAATTAGTTTTGGATGTGTAAGTGAAATATACTAGTACTAGTGACTTCCATATTTAATTTGATATCAGTGATCACATAAATGGAAAAATCTAAAAACCTAGTTTCTCCGGCTCGTTAGTGTTTACTTTAGATTATTTTTTCAAAACAAGTTGAAATTTTAAAATAAAAAATCCTAAGTTAAAAATTGCTAAGATTAATGAGAAGATCAAATTATGACATAAGTTTTGATAATAAATCTAACCGACAATCAATTGATGAACTAAGTGATTGTGAAAGGATGCGAAGAGTGATTATCATGCCAGGGTTTCTGTAGATTTCTAACTTTTGACACACCATGAGATTCGCTTTGGAAATTTTATACTTATGGATCATCGGGTGGATGCTATCCGGTAAACAAAATGCCAAGTCAAAGCTCGATGAAATACATTATCCACAAAATTTTGATGCGTACACAATTTTGGGATTGTCCTCATAAAGAAAATAGATGCTAAAAGAAGACCGAGAATCTGATCAACAATTTGATTAGTAGGTCGGAAGAATGTTCACAAAGAAACCCATAAGAAATCCAACTGCCGACCCATCTATTTACGAAATTAGTAGCTTAATATAGTAAAAATAACAAATTATTTAGAAAAAATGTTCATAATGAATTTAAATCCAATAGCATCATTTAAATTTATGAACCAACATATTTAATATACACCTTATCTTCAGAGTTAACATTAATTAATTAATATTAAACTTTCAAATATTAATTAATTAACAATTTCTCAAATATGCAGGCGTTGTTAATATTAATTATTGCGCAGAGAGGCGCTCTCTAGCCCAATATAGGGGAGATCCTCTATATATATATATATTACAAGAAATAAAACACCATATTTGATATTTCTTGGTGCAATAAATATATACAATTTCTACATCTCTCAGTTATTTCTATTCTAAATGAAGAGAGATCTTATTAAATGAATTTTCTCTACTTGTTATTTGTAAATGAAGAGAAATCTTACTAAATGAATTTTCTATGAATTTTCTCTTCTTGCCATCATAAAGATAATATACGATCTTCCATCAATATCTCACTCAAAATCCTTTTCAAAATTTCAAAATTGTCTGCATTAACGTTTGCAATATATCATCATCATAACAGCTAAAAATAAATGCATTTGCAATATATCATCATCAGAACATCACAAATATAAACATTTTTTCCAATTTCAACAAGCCATAGAGTATCCAGTTCAGATAGATAATTGTAATAGCAATATTCAATGGTTTGGATAATATGAAGGGAAGAAACTGAAATCTTATTACATTGTTTGTAAATTATAGTTGAAAAAACAAACAACAGATAATTGAGCCTGTATACATATATTATTATATATAATTTACTTATTATATATAATATAAATTATATATAATTTACTTATTATATATAATATAATTTACCAAGTGTCGGACACTTATGGGAAGGACAAAAATGACCCACTCTAATAGTTTTCTAGAGGAGAAAAAAAATAAAATTTCAAATTATAGTAAGTAGAGCAGAAACTTTGAATAATTTATACAGTCCAAAATCTTATTACATTGTTTCTAAATTAGTTTAAAACCTTCGCTATGAACATGATTGATCACGAAGGAATAATATGGGTAAATGTTAAAATGATGACTACATGGGCCATAGAATTGACCTGTCATTAACACTACAAATAAATGGTCATTAACATGGCCAATTTGTAAATGGTTGATGGCTTGTTAAATATAAAATAAATTTCTAGGATATTTTATTTTTAGGTCGGCATGTAATATTTTTATATTTAGGATCTCCCCTAGATATTGGGCTGGAGAGCGCCTCTCTGCGCAATAATTAATATTAACAACGCCTGCATATTTGAGAAATTGTTAATTAATTAATATTTCAAAGTTTAATATTAATTAATTAATGTTAACTCTCAAGATAAGGTGTATATTAAATATGTTGGTTCATAAATTTAAATGATGCTATTGGATTTAAATTCATTCTGAACATTTTTTCTAAATAATTTGTTATTTTTACTATATTAAGCTACTAATTTCGTAAATAGATGGGTCGGCAGTTGGATTTCTTATGGGTTTCTTTGTGAACATTCTTTCGACCTACTAATCAAATTGTTGATCAGATTCTCGATCTTCTTTTAGCATCTATTTTCTTTATGAGGACAATCCCAAAATTGTGTACGCATCAAAATTCTGCGGATAATGTATTGCATCGAGCTTTGACTTGGCATTTTGTTTACCGGATACCATCCGCCCGATGATCCATAAGTATAAAATTTCCAAAGCGAATCTCATGGAGTGTCAAAAGTTAGAAATCTACAGAAACCCTGGCATGATAATCACTCTTCGCATCCTTTCACAATCACTTAGTTCATTAATTGATTGCCGGTTAGATTTATTATCAAAACTTATGTCATAATTTGATCTTCTGATTAATCTTAGCAATTTTTAACTTAGGATTTTTTATTTTAAAATTTCAACTTGTTTTGAAAAAATAATCTAAAGTAAACACTAAGGAGCCGGAGAAACTAGGTTTTTAGATTTTTCCATTTATGTGATCACTTATATCAAATTAAATATGGATGTCACTAGTACTAGTATATTTCACTTACACATCCAAAACTAATTAAATATAAATGATATACTTACATTTATTTGGTACGGATGTCATTTTATAATTTTTTATATTATTTTTTTATTTGGAAAATGGAAAAGTATCAAAACCAGATAAAATTTGTCATTTCAATATTTATAGCAAATAGAATGTTAGATAACTAGATTTATAATATAATTAAAAATTATCAAAAAATATTATTTTATTTATATTTCTTTCTTAAACTATCCAAATTTTATAATACAATTTTGTATTTATTAAACATCCAAATTGCCATCATAATTTAAATGTATATATAGTTATTTAAATGATTAATTTCTTTTTTAAGGTCCGACAGACCAAATTTTGGTCTCGGGGGACGTTAACCATCATCATCATCATCATCAAATAAAAAATTAAAATGTATTAGATAATGAAGAATAGTAAAATTTTCATAATAGACTACAATCTCATCATGCAAGGCTAAGAATGCTAGAAATTGGGCACAATGGACTTAAGAAAATAGTATTTAAAACCAGATGAAAGACAAAATGCAATGTATAGCATATTTTTCTTTCAAAAATGTCTTTTTTTTATGTTAAGTTTCATGTTTTTTTCCCAACAAGTAGATATATGCATGTTATTTGATAACAGTAGTTTATTTTGAACTATCTATAAATTATTCTTGGAAAATCCATTATTCAAAATATTTAACTAAAAAATATTTTTTTTCAATTTAGAATAATTAAATTTATTTTAAATTTAAATTATAAATTTATAATAAAATATAAATAAACTATTCTCACAACAATGAGATTAATTTATAGTCTTATAAGCTATTATTTCTCATTTCCTATTTATGCTAGTCTATAAAAAAACTTGCATATTTGTATAACATTATAAATTTATAATAAAATATAAATAAACTATTCTCACAACAATGATATTAATTTATAGTTTTATAAGCTATTATTTCTCATTTCTTATTTATGCTAATCTATAAAGAAACTTGCATATTTTTATAACATAAGTCAAGAATATTACTAGAAGTATGTAAGAAAGCTTGACTATGCTTGTTTTATGCTACATTGCAATAACCTATATCGTATTTAAATGGACATTTTTAATTCATTTTTGTTTTAATTTCTTTCAAATTGTAATTATATTTGTTTTATCATATATTTTTATATCAAAATTATCCTATTGCTATATATTTTCAATCTCTTCTTAGGAGGCAGGTACTAAACAACTTTGTTGCTTACTCCACTTGTTTTAATTGCAATAATTTAAAAGTTCTTCCAGTTTTTAACTACACCATATTGCATGTATGATATTCACAATATTTCCTTAGTCTGATAGAAAGAAGACATGGTCAATTCTGTTTTATCATGACAATTATGCCAAAGGATATGTAGCATCTTTCCCTTGCTTGTATATAAATAAATTAGTTGCATATATAATACAAATAACTATAGTAAAATGTGCCATGAATAAACACTGGAACATGTAACATCTTCCTTGCTTGTATATAAATACATTAGTTATATATATAATACAAATAACTGTAATAGAATGTGCCATGAATAAACTGTGTAATAGAATATGTCATGAATAAACTATCCATTGACCTGGGAAATAGTTACCCAAGAACAACATTGCAATTCATTCATCTTATTCTAATTCCAATAATTTAAAACTTCTTCTTTTTAAGAACACCATATTACATGTATGTTATATTCACAATATTTCCTTTGGATGACAGAAGAATTAGTCCAACTGAAAATGCCATTGGAATTGTGGGCTAGCGTCCATGTACATGTCATCAAGTTACTACCAATCGAACCTAAAATCGAGGATGGATATACACTTGGGAACTCGATCCTCTTCTCCCATAAATATCATAGGCAGATTTCTTATTTATGGAAAAAAAATTATGTGTTCGGTCCCTAGCATAGATCATTCTGTGTTTGTACGAGCTCCTAGGTGAAGTGACCAGCGTGATACACATTTACTACTGCATAATAAATCTGCGTTGAAAAGAAGATTGTAATTTAAATTCATAGTAAACAATCCACTATTGCATAATAGTCAAAGCCTTAGGGCCACTGCTAAATTTTTTATGTAAAACAATTGATTATGTTTTTCCAAGATTTTATGTGCTAGAGAATTTTATGAAAATAAAAAGTTTAATACATCCATATATATATATTAGGGCCACTGCTAAATTTTTTAATGTAAAACAATTGATTATGTTTTTCCAAGAAAGTTTAATACATCCATATTTATATATAACGGTCAATGCTAAATCTTTTTATGTAAAACAATTGATTATATTTTTCCAAGATTTTATGTGTTAGCGAATTTTATGAAAATAAAAAGTTTAATACATCTATATATATATGAATGATATACGATGAGTTAATAAGTCTTAAGCATTAGATAAAATTTGGGATGTAAAATGGGTTTTATAGAAAAACGAGCCAACAATAAATTTTTTTGACTTGAAATTCTAGAAGTAATAGAATTTCAATAAAATAAGTCAACCATAATCATTGACTTTATATATTTGTCATTAAAAAACTACTTTTTTGTTCATATTTTTAACATATCTTCATGTGTTTTTACTCAAATTTCGAGCGAGAGGACTCGTTAGATGTAGAATTAAATTTGGCATCCAACGACTACCCACACTGCATACTTTTGACGGACCCTGCTGACATCATCATCACATTTCAGCAGTGTCCATCAAAAGTATGCAGTGTCGGTACTCGTTGGATGTGGAATTTAATTTTGCATCCAACGAGTCTTCTCGCTCGACATTTGAGTAAAAACATAGGAAAATATGTTGAAAATACGGACAAAAAAATAGTTTTTTTCGTTCTTTTTCCAAAATTAATAAATAAATATTATTTTATTATTTTTCTTAGGAGGTCCATTTTAGACCTCAAATTTCCTTTAATAATCCCATTTAAAAAAAACTAAACATTACCAATAGTTCCATAGCTCCATTCCCGAAAGAGGTGGTATATGAATTCCTCAAACACAATATCGACCTCCATTTGAAACCTTAGGCATGTAGAGAACTGCACTATCGGCCTGTAGGAAGAAAATGAGCTGGAAAAACAAGGTTTGACCTTTGAAGTATTATGGAATTTCTTAGCTAAAGACACAACTTCATGCATAAGCTCAATAATAATGAATTTCATGCACAAGCACAATAATGAGATAACGATTATGCTAGCACAACCACAAGTAAAGTGGTCGGTAAACACCAATAGAGACATCTAGCCACTTGGTTTTGTGGATATGATTAGTTGTAAAATAAAGTCTAAACATTAAAGTAATTAACACATCATTATAGTTATCCATTTATGGTATAACATAAACATTAAACTAATTAATATAAACATAAAACAAATACTATTTAATAAAAAAATAAAGCCATCATTGTTACCTTTTTTTAACCACATTATTACCCTTTTTTTAACCACCCTGAAGATTATATAAATCTTAATTAAGACACATTTAAGTAGAACACGATACCCCTATCAACCCAATTAGTTTAAATATTCAAAAAATAATGAATTGAAGAAAATAAAAATATATATGTAAAACACTGAAATGCATAATAACATCAATCCCTTTTCACATCTGGTCGCGGAAGTTCCTGATATGTTCTCACTTATATATTTCTGATTCGTTTCTTAGCCGAGGCTTTCACGTATTTTGTAAATACAAGAAATCAATTGAGTGGGGCACACAAAATTAAAATCAAGACAATTCGATCTGTTATGATTTTTTTTCCTTTTCTGTAAAACATTGAATGCTCCATTAGGTGCTCCATGTTGGGAAATAATTTGGACTTCATGTGAAGTGTTCAGATGGTAGTTGACATAGTAAATATGTTTGTCAATGTTGCATAGTTCCTGGGAGAAGCTTCTTCATACAAGTTTCTAGTAGTTTAAATCATTCTAGATAATTTTTTATGTATAAATTTTTGGCTTTCATGGTTTACAGCTTCTCCCAAGTTTAATAAACAAGTGTGACATGGCAACAAATACCTATTTTGATGACATGCATGTTCACAGATGTACTCATTACTTGCATTATTGAAATTGATCATCATAGTGTGGCTCGTTCGCTGAAGTTGCATGTTTGCGTGCTCACCCTTTGAAACCATGGATTGCATTGGAGAATTTAACGCGAAACCTTTGAAATCGTAGCCCACTGAAGTTGAATGTTTGCGTGCTCACCCTTTGAAATCATGGAATGCATTAGATACTTTGACGCCAGGTTGGTTCGATTCTTTATGCACATGTATTGGTCTAAATTTTTTTTTTCATTTGCATATAATGCATGTATTATTTTGGCGGCTTCTTGCTTGATCTTTTAAATTACTATTAGAAGAACGAAAAAACCAAATAGTTGCGGGAAGAAACCACAACATTAGAAAGCAGTGAGATGTTAACTTACATTGAGGATATTAGGTCGAGGAAAGAACCCAACCATTATTTGTTTATTATCTTTATTTATGCAAAGTTATATATCTCAATGTGTGACTGTGTCAAAGTTTTCAAAGTTCTCATTACTATGTTTAAGAATTTTAGGATTGAAATGGTTTGTGGTTTAATATTAAATTTACTAGATAATTATTTAGAAATAAATTAAGTAAAATTGGATATTAGATGTATTTGAAAATCTTTAAAACCATTTTGGTCATCTTCCTGCCAACCACACACTAGAATTTAATGACTCTCATTATCGGAGGAACAAAAATATTCATCGAGGTAAAATGAAATACAATAAGAAATATACAAGTGAATACATTATGAAGTTACAAATACATCAACAATGGGGAGTGAGGGAGGGACACACACACATAGAGATAGAGAGAGAGAGAGGGAGGGAGGTTGTGAGAGAGAGAAGGGGGAAAGACACACATATATATAGTGAGAGATGGAAATACAAAGGAAGGGAGGGTCAATGATTAAGGCATAGAGGGATAGTGAGTAAGGCACATGTGTATCCATAGATGCCAAAAATATTATTTACGGATCGAGTCTTGGATTTCCTCCCTTGACCATGTTGAGGCCTTAATACCCATATATAATGCTCTAAACCTCTTAAAGGCATGTGCATATTTTCTTGGATACCAAGCATACCTTTAGTAGTTCATCTGTGCTACTCCAAGGAATTGTTAATTAACATGGGTGCCTCAAATTTTCCATTATGGCCTAAGGAACGAGCATATTCCCTGAATCATGTATCAGAGGTCCCATACCTGCTTCTCAAAACCACCAAATTCTACTAACATCCATATTCATAGTCCAAATATATCTAGGAGTTTTCATGTGTGATTTTTTGAGGCATCCTTCCTATCCCTAGATGCCTAGAAGATTTAGTTAGGGCCTAAGGCCAAAATTTCCTCCCCTAACCATGTCCATGGCCTTGGGATGCATACCTAGTGCTCAAAAAATTATGATTCCATGCATATCCTGATTAAGATTCATATGATTCACTTTCAATGTCATGTGTGGTGGTTAGAGGCAACAATTTTGGCCCTAAATGGTTAACAACTTCCTTTAAGGCCTAAGGACCAAGTTTTTTTCCCTACCCATGTGAAGGGGCCTAATATGTGTACTTAGTGCTAAATTTTTTTTAATGGAACTAGTATCTTGATTTCAAGGTAAATGAAACGATGGAAGGAACTATTGAGGTTGTTCAACACATCATTCTTGGCTTTAGATGGATAGAATCATCTTCTAGGGGCTAAGTCCTAGGTTTCCTCCCTTATTATGTCTAAGGTCCCAAGACACATACATATTACTTAGAAATCCCTAATGGTTCCCATATCCCCATTCAAAACAAAACTATAAACATGAGATGTCATATATGGTGATTCAAGGTGTACAAGGTAAGAGAGAGGGAGGGATGGATACAAGGTAAGAGAGAGAGGGGAGGGGGGAGGGATAAAGGCATGAAGGGTTAGTGATTAAGGGCAAAGAAGGGAGAGAGTGTTATAGGGAGGGATAATGGCGAAGATAAAGAGAAGGTGGAGAGTGAGGTGGTAGGGACATGGATGGACTAAGAGAGAGACAAAGAAACATGTCTAGAGGGATGTAGAGAGAATTAGGGATAGATATTTAGAAAGAGATAGGATGCATCTAGGAATTATTGGGAGAGAGTTAGGGGGGTGTAGAGATAAACATTTATATGCATGAAAATAAGGGAACACTAAAAACATTTGCTTTGTATGTAACCATAGAAAAGATTTGTTTTTCTTTTGATTTTATTCATTGCCTTAGTCGTGCAGCTAACCTATTTATTGTGCTTAACTATATCGCATGTGCATTTTTCTTCTACATATCACGTTGGTGTTTTTCCTTTATATAATGCATGCACGTTTTGGGACTGTATAAACAGTGGACTATTTCTGTCTGAGAGGAACTTTACTCTATCTAAACAAAAAATAGATTATTGCACATTTTTTTCAACGAAGCATGAGCCCTCCATTGGAAATATTCACAATACACCTTCTCCATCATTCCTTTTGTTATGCAGGTGTAGCATTGAGGAAAAATTTCATTGTTGATCAGTGCGGTGTTGGGTTATATGATCATATTTGAAGAAGATAATCATCAAGCTTGAAGAATCTCCAATTGAATAACAGAAAAGAGAAGGTCTTTGAAAGATTCATTTTCCTATAATTGCGGCACACGGGATAAGATATCAAGCTTCAAGACCATTCCATGGTGATCGTGGATATACACAGTTGTACAAGAGAATCAGCTTGAGGAACAATTTATTATTTAACTTTCATTTGCTTATTATTAAAGAGCACCAAAGGTAAATTTTCTCATTCATCATTGTTTTGATGGGAAATATGAACAATTGAGAAGGAAGATTGAAGCACCTTCAAGGATATATAGTTCTAAAGCACTAAAGGTTTGAAAGCTTGTAATTGCGGAGCATAAAAAAAAACTATATTGAATTGGTCATTGTGGTGATGGGGAATGTACGTAACCGATGAAGAAAATAAGAAAGGAAGAAGAGACCTCATGAAGTCATTAAAGAAGAGAAAGAAAAGAAAAGAATAGAAATGATGAATCAGATTCTTTCTCTGGAAACTAATACAAATCCAATTATAGAGGATACCACAGTTCATCCTATTAATCCACCACAAGAAAAAAGGAAGCATTCACTAGAGGGTCCTTCAATCTCCACAATAGTTGTTGAACAAGCACCCCATGGAAGTATTCAAGAAGAAAAATGTAGGTGCTCATTAGGGGATGTTTCAATTCCCACTTCAATTCAAAGTGATAAGTTACCATCTCAAGATGAAGCTCACGAAGAAACAAAAACGTTGTTCACCTCTTGTTGTTGTACAAGTGATCAAGTCAAAGAGGTGTTCGACATGGAGACTGCTGTTGAAGAAGAAAACGTTATCCGAACCATCTATGAGGATGTTGGAATTCCACAATCCAACTACCAGGAAGAGAATGAAGGACAACAAGCTCCTACCGAAACACCATAGAATGAAGCACAACAAGCTACTAATGAAATGCCAAAGCATATTGTTAATGCGCTACATGGTAGAATTCCAACCCCCTTACCTCTATTAGAAAGCACATGTCAAAGAAATCCGAAGTGTGTACAAGTTGATGAAATTCTACTCAATTCTATTGAAGGTACACTATATAAACCTAGTATTTCTTAACAAACTCAATAGATACTAAATAAATATTTTGTTTCTAAATGTGATGGAGATAAATGTAGATTATTTTTATCATTGTTAAAATCTTGGGGCATGAATATTGTTAGGAAAAAGTTAGGGATAAAGTTGATAA
This sequence comes from Pseudotsuga menziesii, assembly GCA_001517045.1. Taxonomy (NCBI): domain Eukaryota; kingdom Viridiplantae; phylum Streptophyta; class Pinopsida; order Pinales; family Pinaceae; genus Pseudotsuga; species Pseudotsuga menziesii. Next base: position 112,042 of record LPNX010496898.1, on the reverse strand, counting down.
ATAATTCTAGACCAAGTTCTCATATAGTTAAAAGCTTAGTAGATGCCTTTGGTAAAATTGGTAAGAACAGACGTACAAAGGACCGCAGTGCAGCTCATCGTGTGTTGTCACAAGCAATTGTAAATAAGAACACCAGGGTCCTTTGTTTGCTCAATCCTACATCCAAACTAGTTAATTTGAATGTAAAAACCGTCCGTAGGTATTCTATTATAAGAGAACATCTTGACACAACAAATCAGACATATTTTTGGGCATTTATTGGCCGGTTGCCACATCGTGACATGAAGCTAGTTGATGCAGTAAAGGGACTAGTGCAAAGTTTTTGGCATCATCACACAAGGCCTTCTTCAAACCCGAAAGATGTACTAAATTGAGAAGGGGTTCAAAGGATCATGAACCACATATTAATCATCTTCTTGATATAAAACAGACAGAACTATACGAGAAATTTAGGAATGAACATAGACAATTGAACTTAAGACAAAGATATTTTGAGAAATGTAAGCCCTAGTATGTTAGAATAAATACTCTTTGTAACACTTATTGTTGTAAATAGCATGTAGAATATGAATATTACTATGAAACATTTTTGTATATTCGTCGTGTGTTGCATACTAACCATGTGCAGTATTTATCCTTGACAATACCACTGACTTCATCAAGAGAATTCGTTCATAGCATAATGTGCAATAGGCCTCAGGGGAAAACAGAGTATGCAAATTTTGTTTGGATGGAACATGCTCCAACTGTGCTGGAATGGCATTATTGAGCCAATGTATGCACGAGAGTGGAAACCGTGAATTTGGGAATACGGTTACAGACATGAAAAGTTTGAAATATATCAACTATGAAATAGTCCCGCGGAAATAAAGCAAAAAAATACAATTGATGACATCTCACGTATGCCTTTATCTATAAATTTATGTTTGAACAGCTACAATTCATTCCTTAGATACAAAAAAAATGATATTGAGATCATTTTGTGTCACAGGGAACAAATTAGTGACTTCGTCAAGGCATTTATTGAAAATACACATCAATATGTTCAACATGTACACTTGGCACGATGGCAGGATGAGAAGTTTAGAATATGCAGAAATACATTCCCCATGGTACTATACTTTCAATTGTTGATTTTGTTGACAACTACACTCTGCAACCTTAGAATGAGATCCAAAGTCAATATTATCACTGTGAGAAGGTTTCCTTGATGGTGCATATCACATATAGGCATGGCCCAAATAGCAGTGAAGAGCAAAGAGAAATTATGAAGGAATATCACTTCTACATAAGTGATGATAAGTGCCATGACTTCCACTATGTACATCATTGCTTCATCATGTTCTATGATCACTTGAATGGAAGGAACATATAGATGGATCAACGTTGGATTTGGTCTAATGGATGTGTTGGTCAATTAAAAAATGCACGGATATTTCAATGGTTGTGTTCATTGCATAAATACTACAAAGTTCCACATAAGTGGAACTATTTTGAGACTGGGCATGGTAAAGGAGAGTATGATGGAGCTAGAGCATGTGTCAAAATGGACCTACAAAAAGAGGAATTGAAATTATCTACATAATCTCCTATTCGGAATGCTTAATCTATAGTCAGGTGGTGCACGTAAGTAATGAGAGACGAATCAACTATGAGAGAAGAATCCACAAGAAAGAGACACGTGGAGAGATTTTTTTGGAAAGTGGTAGACATGGATCATTCACATGCATGGGAATGAAATACTATGCATGGCACTCATGGCTTTCATTCAGTTCAAAGCTCTGATAACCCAATATTTGAAATTTGGACCAGAAAACTCGCTTGTTTTTTTCTGCCTTGTTGTGATGGTGACTCGAATGGATGTGAATCATTGGATTGGGTTGATGGATGGGATCACATATCACTTCCACTTGATCAACGTGAAATAGTTGACTTAAATCCGTTGGAAGAAGGCTAATCATTTATTTTGATAGATTTTGATCTTGTCTGAGATCTTGTACAACCTCGTATGATGCATTTCCTTAAAAAAAAATTGTTTATTTATGTAGTCTTCAAACATTAATGGCCTTGTATCACACGAAGAATATTTTGATCATATAGCTACAATAATATTATGCAGGGCACATATACGCAGTGGTTTCCTCGAAATATAGTGAATGGGGTCGTGATTACTAGTTGGCACGTTGTATAGAGGGAAAGAAAAACTTCATTATGTCCATGATTGACTATGAAAACAACCACTTCCCAATCCAGTGTATGGTTGTTAAAGGTGAATACCTTACACAGGAAAACAATGCAAGAAAGAAGGGTGGATATGTTTACAAGGATTACAACGAGGTGCAAGTGTGTATCACTTTATCAACTTAATCATTGGTACAAACCTCCAGGTACAAACAATGCTTAGATGGAATTCATCGAAGGTACACTACTTCTTACCGGATATAGAGCATGAGATACTAATGGAAAACATCATTATAAGAGATGATCTGGAGGACTTGGTTATATGATAATAGGCAGGATCTAGCATGATAAGGTATGTTACATACTTTTAATTTTCTCATGTATGTTGTTTATGAATATGTCAATTTTTTGTTCTTGATATGCCAAATTTTCATTTATGTTGTTTATAAATATGCCAAAAGTTCTAGTGTATGTCAAGTTGATGAATATGCCAAAATTTACATATGATCAATAAACCCTAATATTATGAATGATCATGTAAATATCAATAACATGACCATGTCAATATCAATCATATGATCATGACAATATCAATCATATGAACATGTCAAGATCGCATTCGCATTCATAACATTAGAATACATGCATGTACCTCTTTAGGTCATACTTGTCAAAGTTGTTTGTATACCCTAATTTTTCAAGTAGGTCATATTGTCAATGTTTTGAGCTGATATATAAAACTACGATGATGGAAACAAGATGCCACAATGATCACTTCTTGTTTTAAGGCTTGTACAATTTCCTTCACAAGTCACTTCTTATAGCATGTTAAATTTTTTATACTTCATCTAGATATTTGCTTTATACCAATTATAGCCATTAGTTTAATGCATAATTTTAACCATAAAACATTTACATAAAGAATTTAACATGTAGGACTAGTTAAGAATAACAATGCATAAGAGACACAACATTTTATCAAAGGAAACCCTCATGGGAAAGAAAACCTAACAACCTTTCTTAAAAAATTATGTTTAAAAAGCAAGTACAATGAAACCATAAACAAACCCTAACCCTCAAGGATTTTACCACGTGAAAATAGTTAATACTTAATGACACATCACAACAAAAGTACTTATCCATGAAGATGACCTCCATAAAGATATCCAAACATATCCTTCCGAACCAACAATAGAAGGCACGTGGTCGTGAGAAAACCCTAACACACAAGCTCACGAGGAAACCCTAAAATAAGAGTTTCCTTCTCCTTCATGTGCAACTCCAAGAGGAAAAATACAAGAGATGAAGTGTCTTACAAATGAAGAACATGACTTTTATTTATACATGACTCTAACTATACAAGTACTCATACCAAAAGTTTAATCGTATTATTTCAATTAAAAAACCCGCATAAAAATAACATTTTATTCCCGAGCTCCTCTATGGTACGTGTAAAAACGACCAAATCTCAACTATGAAAATATCATAGAAGTATTTTTCGCCTAAATTTCCTATTAAAACCAATTGCTATGAACGTGAGCATGGCGCATGAGCCCAACTATCGGCACAGCTAATTTCTCACTGTCCCTTACGCTCCTCGCCTAGCTGCAACATACCTTCGATTAGAATTACACGTGTTTTTCCAGTAGATGACATATAAACTTCAATATTTTTGTTGACGACGTGTCGAAATTAACAAATGCCAGTACTCAGTGCCACTGTTTTTAGCCTAATCACCGTTACAGGCTCATCTTATAATGACAGCTCGATATATATATGCCATCCATCGAGAATTATCTCAGTCATGACTCGGAAACCGCGTGACAGCTCCACAGCCCAGCTGGATGGATATGGACATAATAACCATTTGTATTGAAAATGCGCCTTTTAAGGGACGCCTCTTCGGTGCCAGCTTCCCCACACGGCAGTTCTTTTGAATCGAACCACCATTTATAGCCTCACTATGCCCTTCCTACAAAACCAGATTCAATTCCCCTTCCGACTACATCAATTCCGTTCCGATCTTATCTGCCAAATTTGATCAATATCATTTGCATCCATGGAGCTTCCCAGAGCTCTAAGTATACATTTCATTCTCATTGTTATGATCTGCACAGCTATATCTCCCACAGTTTCTGCCAATTTCTACGATGATATCGATGTATCATGGGGCGATAGCAACGTCAACATATTCAACAATGGCGAAGAATTGCAGCTTTCTCTCACTAATTATTCTGGTGGTATGTTTAATAATATTCACAGAGATACTAATTGATCTATAACTCTATAGGTTATGGTTATGTAATATATCGTGAAGTTAAAATTTTAGGGTTTTATGCTTATATCAAGATATAGAAATGTGATAATGGATATATCGGATTTAATTAGGTGCGGGATTTCAATCGAAGAAGGAGATTTTGTTTGGAAGTATTGAGATGTCTATGAAGCTGGTGCCCGGAAATTCTGCAGGCACCGTCACAACATACTATGTGAGCATTCTGTCAATTAATTTGTCTTATATTTCATGATTTAATTTGTCTTACATTTCATGATATAGGAACAAATAAAGTTCCGAGGTAATTAGTGACAGATCCGCCTTCACTTTACTCAGTTAATCTGTACTACTCAGAATATTTAAATACGCGCACATGGTGCAGTTATCTTCTACAGGGGAGGGGCGCGACGAAATTGACATGGAGTTCCTAGGAAATGTGTCTGGCGAGCCCTACATTCTGCACACAAACATTTATATCAATGGGTTAGCAGATAGAGAGCAGCAGTTCTATTTATGGTTCGATCCAACAGCAGACTTCCACAATTACTCAATTCTCTGGAACCCACACCAAATTGCGTAAACTATCTCTATCTCTATCTCTTCCTTATGATCTGGTTTGAACGTTTAATTCAATCCGACTTTTAGTTGAGCTTCAATCTAATTTTATATTGTTTTGTATTTCTGAACTACATTTCAGGATTTTCGTTGATGGTTTGCCAATCAGAGTATTTCGAAATAGTGAAGATATAGGCGTGCCCTATCCGAATCGCCAGGCAATGAGAATGCGCGCGAGCTTATGGGACGGGGATCAGTGGGCAACTCAGGGGGGGCGAGTGAAAACAGATTGGGCTTTCTCACCATTTGTGGCTTCCTACAGCAATTTCAGAATGACTAACGTGTGTGAATCGACAGGTGAATGGACAGGCAACTGGTGGAGTAAGAGGTTGAGCTATGCCGAGCAAGGACAACTACAGTGGGTTCGCACTAATTTTCTCCTATACGATTACTGCAAAGATAGCGCCAGATTCAATTATCAGCTTCCAGCCGAGTGTTCGCAACAACCAGAGTAAAAAAAATTATAATTCCACTACGCCGTTCTCGACGGCTGAACAAAACCCAATTTCACCTCACCTGCCTTCGTTTTTGTGTAGATCTAGATGCTTATATGCACCTACAGCTTTCAATATATGCTACAACATTCAGTTTTGACAGCAACAAGTAAAAATAGAATGCCGGTTTTATTTTCCATTATCCATGAGTATGCTATAGAACATGTCAATTTCCCATATTATGTTCGTTATATTGATGACATTAATCACAAAATGCCATTTTATTTTCCATTTTCCATGAAAATGGAACACGTCAATTTGCCCTATTATGTTCGTTATATTGATCGCATTAATATGTTCGCTATACTGATGGCATTAATGACAAATGATATAGAGCAAATAATTTCAAGCATAGCAATATAATTTTAAAATAATTTAATTAATTTGTTTATTTAGGTCAGATAAATGAATATTTATGGTCTCACTAGAGGTTAATCATTATCATGATAATTTATTGTTTTAAAATAAATAAACTATTTTAAACTCATAATTTAGTTATATTTGATTGGGTGCTCTGTAATTTAGTTCTATTCCATCTAGTATTAAGTCATTATTGTGATGCAATATATTTATTGTTTATTTTAATTGATTTTAAATAATATTAGTATAGATTAGAGGTTGGTAATGAGGAATTAAGATTATTGTGATGGAATATATTTATTGTTTATTTTAATTAATTTTAAATAATATTAGTATAGATTAGAAGTTGGTAATGAGGAATTAAGATGAGAAGTTGTAAATGTAGTGTTATGAATTCAAATTGTTCTTAGGTATTTAAAAAAATAAAATAATATAGATTTATTTTAAATTTCAATCTATTAGAAGCTTAAGTGTGGCTCATTGACATTGCTTGATACTAAGTTATTTCTTGTCAAGAAGGGCACCACATCAAATCCCACAATGTTTCCTTCAATTTTTGAGATGATATTTTTTTAATGATATTTTATTTGGTATTACATTTTTATTTTATGAATCTATATTATTTTTTTTAATTATTTTTTATTATATTTTTTAAACTAATGAATGAACATAAAAAATAATTATTTTTGTTTTTTAAGCACTTCACTATAGCAATAATCTATTATATTAATAATAAATAAAAATATGGAAATCATCAAATTCTTAATTAATTCTATCTCATAAGAAAATGCATGCGCAGCGATAGTCCTTTAAAGTCCTTTCATAGCAAGATTTAGATGTGATTGTATTGTATATCTCATAACATCTCAATTCTAAAATTGTCGAGGGGGTCACCGAGGTTAAAACGGATGTTCAACGATAGGATGAGGAACTCACGAAGATCTTTCAATATTTCCGAGCTAAGTTAGTTAAAGGTTTTCGTCTGATGTGGCTCAGGATGAGCCATGTATGAGCGCTGGGGCCTATTGTCCTAGGAAAGTTTGGTTAATTTTGGTATTTAAGTTTCTTAGCTTGGTTGAGGTGTGAATGGACTACAATGGAGTGGGTCTTGAATTGGTCAAGTCTAAAATTTGGGGAAAAGGTAATTGTATTGGCAAAGTCAGATAGAAAAGTGAGTGAGTTAGTGTTAGTCAAAACCGAGCCGACTAAAATTGAGTTTACCGCTAAGTTAATATTAAAATTAATTTTCAATTTTTCACGCCAACTTCTTTTTGTTTTTTCCACTTGTCGTGTTGTTTAACTCCTGACTAGACAAGTTTATAAACTTAGGTCAGTTTTTCAACTTGACTAATTTACTTCGACTTACTTGTAGGTTCTACCAACTGATTTGACAGCTTGTAGGTAACTTTACTTCGACCTCTCAAGTCAGCTGACCTCTTCGACCTCTCAAGTCGGCTGACCTCTTCGACCTCTAAGTCGACTTACTCAACCGACCTTGTCGGTTCACTTACTTTGGTCTAGTTTTAGTCGAAATATATAGAGTGTTTCTTAGTCTAAAAGACTTAAGAAATTACAAATCTTTTTCACCTCCGAGTAAGATGAAGTAAAAATGGACACATTAACAAATCCAAAGAACTTATAAAAACATATACCCAAATATGTAGAAATACTTGAGTCGACCAATGTGTCGTAAAACCTGGAACTTTCATGGGATGAGAGATTTAAGAATTCTTGTTCTTTCACTCAACCGTAATTGTGAAAGACATTTACACAAGTAAGTCTGGAAATAATGTGCGACCAAATAATGGCATGCATTCAACCATAAAGTGTTTCATGTATATAACTTATGCAGAAATAACAAAGGTATTACAAACTTGTCTGTTTAGACTTGTCAACTCATTGACTGATCCTTTTAAAGAGCTTCGGCTCTTCGATTGAATCACATACACAGAAGCTTGAGCTTCAACTTCTCTTTTCTCACCTTGGATTTCTCTCTACTGTCTAACTTGTGTCTAATGACTAACTTAATTTACAATATTCTTCTATTTATAGGAAACCTGAAAATTTCTTCTAAATGAATCGACTCACTCTCCATTAAAGACTGTAATAACTATATACTTAACAACTTAGCTTCAGAAATAAATTCGACTGGTTTACATTGCCGAATCGTGGACTCTTCCCTCTTGTCAGACTAATCGACAAGATCTTGACTGATACAGACTCTAACAAAGTCGGCTGAGAGTCAAGTACGGATCTGCGAGTGATTAATATTTCCAATACTCCCCCCTAATTATGAGCAAATAGGGATTTTTAAAACAAAATTTACAAAATGTTTCAGAGCTTAGACATGTTCTATTTATGACAGAGTTCATTGTGCAAAACTTGTCATTCCAAGATAACTATGCAGATACTAGAAAGTATCCTTTTTCCAATGGTTTTGTAAATATGTCTGCAAGTTGATCTTCAGACCTACAAAATTCCAAAAAAAAATCTTTGTTGTTCACCAACTCTCTTATGAAACACATGATTCTTTGATAATGTTATGGTTGAATTGATGTGTTTGGTTATCTTGTGAAACACATGATTCTTTGATAATGTTATGGTTGAATTGATGCCGCAGAAGATAGTTGTTGGTTCTTGATGGTTCTGTGACAAATCTTTTAACACTCTCCTCATCTAGACAGCTTGACATGCAACACTTGTTGCTGCAACATACTCTGCTTCAGCTGAAAACAAAGTTACTATGGGTTGTTTCTTTGAAGCCCATGAAACAACACCTGTACCAAAATAAAATGTGTACCCAGATGTTCTTTTCCTATCATCTATGCTACCTCCATTGTCACTGTTAGTGTAACCAATGAGTTTAAAATTTTCTGAGGTTGAATACATAATGCCAAGGTCTTTTGTGCCACTTACATACCTCAAAATTCTTTTACTTGCTTGCCAATGAGAGTCTTTTGGTGACTCTATGAACCTTGAGATCAGACTTACTCCATACATAATGTCTGGTCTTATTGCTGTCAAATACATAAGGCTTCCAACAAGCCTTTTGAACAGTGTAGGATTGACAGTTGATCCTTCATCATCCTTGCTCAATTTTAAACCTATTATTATTGGTGTTGGGGCTATATTGCAATTAGACATGTTAAATCTTTTTAAAACTTCACTTGCATACTTAGACTATGATATAAATATACCAATTCCAAACTGCTGAACTTCAATGCCCAAAAAATACTTCATAAGCCCCAGATCAGTCATTTCAAATTCACTTTCCATGACTACTTTAAAATATGCTATACCAAAATCACCAGTAAATTAAAACATTTACATACAAGTAGACAATTAACATATTACCTTGCTCATTCAATTTACTGTACAATGTCGGTTCACCTTCACTTCTGTGAAATCCATTTTCAGTGAGATAGGAATCAATCCGACTGTACCAAGCTCTACGAGATTGGTTCAACCCATAGAGTTCCTTTTTCATCCTATACACTTTATGCTCTTGACCTGGAACTTCATACCCTTGTGGTTGTTCCACATATACTTCTTCTTCTAGATAGCCATTTAAGAATTCCGACTTGACATCCATTTGATGAACATGCCATTTGTTTTGTGCAGCAATGGCCAAGAGTGTTCTAGCTATATCCATGCATGCAACAAGTGCAAACGTTTCATTGAATTCTATGCTGAGTTACTGTGTGAAAAATCTTGCTACCATTCTTGCCTTGTGCTTATGCACATTCCCATCAGCATCTTGCTTTGTCTTGTAAATCCATTTGATACTGATTACATCTTTGTCTTTTGGTACATCAACCAGTTCCCATGTCTGGTTCTTCTCAATGCATTCTATTTCTTCATCCATGGCTTGTGCCCATACTTCTTCTTCAACAGCTTTTTCAAATGTTAGTGGATCATATATAGGAGAAAATAATGCAAAGAGAGAGAATGAATTTGGTGTACCAGCTTCATATATCTCTTGCAAACTTCTTGTCTTCACCAGTTCTGATGATGTCGACCTTGATGAAATGCTTGATGGAGTCTATTGTCGTCTTGGTGTGCTTGTCGATGTAGCTTGAGCTACTACTTGTGTCGATGGTCCTTGTGCCGAACCATGTCGTGGTGTCATGGGAGTCGACGGTGCTATGACCAGTTGACTTACATGTGGTGTTTGAGCCACTTCCTCTTCCATATCATCATTGTCGACATTCAACACAGTCTTGACATATATGTCGATGGTTCCATCCCGTGATTCATTCTTGACAAACTGAACATCTCGACTGATTATCACTTTCCTTGTGGCAGGATCATACAACTTGTATGCTTTTGTGTCTTCAAAATAACCGAAAAAAATACATTTATGTCCCTTCTTGTCTAGATTCCTTCTCAGCTCATCTAGAACATGAGCATATGCAACACAACCAAAAACTTTTAAATGAGAAACATTATGATTCATACGTGTCCATGCTTCTTGGGGAAATTTGTTCTCCACACTCTTTGTCGGACATTGTTTCATAATGTACACATCAATTGCGACTGCTTCACCCCAATATTCATTTGGCGAATGCTTGGCTACCAACATGCTGCGTGCCATCTCCATGATGGTTCTATTCTTTCTTTCGGCAATACCATTCTGCTGAGGTGTATACTGTGCAGTGAATTATTTTTGTATGCCATGGGTCTTGCAAAAATTTAGAAATTCATTTGAAACATATTCACCTCCTCTGTCGGTCCTTATGATCTTGATGCAGTGTCCACTCTAGTTCTCCACGAGTGCCTTGAACTGTTGAAAATAACCAAATGCATCATATTTATGTTTTAGAAAATATACGCATGTTTTTCTTGAGTATTCATCAATAAAATTTAGAAAATATTTGCAGCCACCAATGGATGATGTCTGCATTGGACCAAAAATATCAGAGTGCACAATTTCAAGTGGTGTGCATGCTCTATAAGACTTTTCAATTGAAAAATTCTCTCTATGCTGCTTGCCAAAAATTCAGCCTTCACAAACCACTCACAAACCCTTTCTGGTTTGTCGATCAATGGTAATCCTTTCACCATATTCTTTGTGTGCAGTAGCTTCAGCCCACCAAAATTCAAATGTCCAAATCTGAAATCCCACAACCAGGATTTATCCTGAACTTCTGTCTAAAATGCAGCTTGCAAATTAGTGCTACCATTTTCTTTCTTGTCAAGGGGCTCGATTGTTTCTTTACTTTGTGCCTTGAATGCAGCTCCCATGTTTTTCTTCCCGTTCATGTCGGGAACTATCCTCAATGGAAACAAGTGATTGCTTGTCATAGGCACTTTTGCTATCAGTCGGTCGCTTGGACGCTTGTCTTTAATCACACAGTGATCATCTTCCATGTAGAATCTGTAGCCTTTTTGTATCAGTTATCCAATGCTTAACAAATTATGTTTCAGACCTTCGACATGATAGACATCAGGGATATACTTACTCTCCCCCTGTTTGGTTAGAATATCAACAGTGCCTTTCCTAAAACAGTAACTTGGACATTGTTTCCAAGTGTAACATCAATTTGAATTGAATTATCTAGACTGGAAAACAAATTTAATTTACCAGTCATGTGGTTGTTGCATCCTGAATCTAAGTACCATATGTCATGTGGAATTTCTTGAATAGCATTGCATTCAAGTGGAGATGTCGATGCCATTAACATTGCACATGTCGAAGTGCTGGTGTTGGTCGACTGATTTGAGCTTTGCCTTCCTTGGTCATATTTCTTCTTCCTGCATTCATATGCATAATGACCAAATTTCTTACAGTAATGACATTGTATTTTTTATTTATCAAACCTCTAGCCACTTAGATGACTTGGGTTCTGATTATCTCCTCTACCACCGACATTTGTAGGACTTCTGCCTCATCCTCCTCTTGAAGAACCTCTTCCTCTACCTCTGAAGTTGTTTCTCCCCTTGCCTCTACCATGGCTTATGGATGACTATGCTGCAAATGCACCTTCCAATGATGTTTGTGTTCTGCTGAGTCCGTGTTCATGATTGATGAGTGAAGCTTGCAGCTCATCAATGGCAAATGTCGACATGTCTATGTATTCTTCTAAGGTTACAACCAAGTTTTCAAATATTGGGGGAAGACTTCTGAGAATTTTTTCGACAAATTTGGTGTATAATGTGTCTACAGTATCTAAATATTTCATGGACATAGATTCAAAATATTTTCTCAGAATCTGAAGCTTGGATGTCCTTAGGTCATCCAAACCTTTATAGGCAGTCTCCAATGTATCCCATGCTTGCTTAGCATTAGTTTTTGGTGCTACTCTTGGGAGTATTCTCTCATGCATAACTTGATGTATGTAAAATAGATCTTTTCCATCTTTCTTCCTTTGTTCCCTCAAGACATCTTTCTCAGCCTGTGTGAGATTGCTATCATATCTGCTAGTTCTGCATAACCTTGCTACTGTGTTAGATTGTTATATGTTGTCATATCTGCTAGTTCTACATAACCATGTTGGACTATCTCCCAGACATCTTGACCTCTGAATAAACCCTTCACTGTTAAAGACCAATATTCATAATTCTTTCCTGTAAATATTGGAGTTTGCAATGAACCAGAAGTGGAAGCCATTTTTAATTTTTAATTAACTTTCCTTAGAAAATTAATTTTCTACCTTTTAAGACAAGATTTCTTTCCTAAATGTTGTTCTGATACCAATTAGCCAAAACCGAGCCGACTAAACTTGATTTTATCGCTCAGTTAATATTAAAATTAATTTTCAATTTTTCAGGCCGACCTCTTTTTGTTTTTTCTACTTATCGGGTGAAACTTGTCTAACTCTTGACTAGACAAGTTTATAAACTTAGGTAGGTCTTTCGACTCGACTAATTTACTTCGACTTACTTGTAGGTACTAACGACTGATTTGACAGCTTGTCGGTAACTTTACTTCAACCACTAGTCGGCTAACCTCTTCGACCTCTCAAGTCAGCTGACCTCTTCGACCTCTAAGTCAGCTTACTCAACCGACCTTGTGTGTTCACTTACTTTGTTTTGGTTTTAGTCGAAATATACAGAGTATGTTTCTTAGTCTAAAAGAATTAAGAATTTACAAATGTTTTCCACTTGTGAGTAAGATGAAGTAAAAATGGACACATTAACAAATCCAAAGAACTTATAAAAACATATACCCAAACATGTAGAAAGACTTGAGTCGACCAATGTGCCATAAAACCTGGAAATTTCACGGGATGAGAGATTTAAGAATTCTTGTTCTTTCACTCAACCATAATTGTGAAAGACCTTTACACAAGTAAATATGGAAATAATGTGCGGCAAAATAAACATGCAATCAATCATAAACTATTTCATATATATAACTTATGCGGAAATAACAAAGGTATTACAAACTTGTCTGTCCAGACTTGTTGGTGATCCTTTTACAGAGCTTCAGCTCTTCGACTAAATCACATACACAGAAGCTTGAGCTTCAACTTCTCTTTTCTCACCCTAGAGTTCTCTCTGGTGTCTAACTTGTGTCTAATGACTAACTTAATTTACAATCTTCTTCTTTTATTTATAGGAAACCTGAAAATTGCTTCTACATGAATCAATTGACTCTCCATTAAAGACTATAATAACTATCTACCTGACAAATTAGCTTCAGAAATAAATTCGACTGGTTTACATTGGCGAATCATGGACTCTTCCCTCTTGTCAGACTGACCGACAAGATCTTCACTGATACAGACTTTGACAAAGTCGGCTGAGAGTCAAGTACGGATCTACAAGTGATTAATATTTCCAACAATTAGTTAGAAATTTTGTCGAATTTTGGGTAGTGGGTGCGAGATGTAAAGTCAACCTATAAAGCCTATAAAAATGTAATGGGTTGGGTGTTTTAGGAAGTTTTGTAATGATTTTGTACTATTATGTTGAATATGAATACGAGTCGTGAATATATTGTCAGTGTACAAGCTATGTGCATGGACTCAATGTAACGGGGATTGTGGAGGAATGCCTATAGGATGTGCGCACGATAAATGGAAGTTGGAATAACTAGATCTAGCGGAAACAACTATTCACAACAAAGGATCAAGGAAGCTATAGCCAAGCACGGGGAAGGATTCAAGTGTAGCGAACCGAAATATATGGGTCAATTTCTTCTTAAGTCGCTGGATAAACTACCCGGTCAAGTGGCTCTCGAACTGTATTTTCCCATGTATTTGGATATTTTGGTTGTTGGAAGGAAATGAAAGTATCAACTATATTTTCGGTAAGTAAGATGATTGGGGTGTTTGCTATGTATTACAGCCAAAACCTTCAGCAGGCACAGAGTGAAACTGTTGGATTTCATTGTGAGGAATTACTCCTACAGCCTTGTTTAGATGCTACTATTGGCTCTTATTCACGACTGCTGGCATTGGATTTCCATCAACATTGAACTGGAATAAATGGAACTGGAATATCTTCCTCTGTGCATACTTGATGTTAATCCTAGTTCTATCTATGTTTCATTTGGTTCATCTATGTTCCTCTAAACATCTCAGTCCACATTGGATTAAAACACATCCCTTTCATGATAGCGTTGCAAACTTGCAAAGAGTTATGCATTCATCTCATGAAGTAATTTTTTTTTCCACTCCCTGCAAATAGGTCCATTTACCCCTTCATCCATGTTGATGGATTATGTTGATGGATTATATCATAATGTTGAACATAAATAACATTATCATATGCCCTTTATCCCTCAAAATTATGGCTCGTACAGTCAAATATGTCCAATAAACGAAGAGTGAGAGTACATACCATTAGGATTGACCATAGTCCCATTTCATGGACTTACTTCCACTAACTTCACCACCAAGATAGATAGCATCTATTGTGCAGCCTCCTACACTACCATTCATTACCACTGATACACCGCCTTTACTGTCAACGGTTGAAAGTATTCTCATCACTGCTGTTGTTTCAGAGCATTAGTGCTACTACTAATTTGCACAAAACTGTAAGTTGGACCTTGATCTATTTGAATGCGAAATTGCCTCACTTCAGGTACAAGTATCTCAAGTACCAGTACAAGTTTCAATTGCTATTGTCTCAATTCAAGTACAAGTCTCTCAAGTACCATTCTCTTTTCCATAAATAACCTAGAGTTTTTTATTGTTTCATTTTAACTCATCTAAAATTTAGTAAAAAATCTATACAATAAGCATCATTGGCATGATTCTTTTTTGTTCTAGAGCTCATTGTATAAGAAGCATCCTAGACAATAGCTCTTTCTTCTTTGGTCGCTCTGGGTAAAAGACTTCCAATCTTTTCTTTTAATTTTCTTTGAATACTGTACTATAGTTGTGAAACATGATAACAATTGATAACAATTAATTGTTAGTCTTTGCTCAATATTTTCTCTGCTTCTAATTTTCTTTGAATACTCTGGACTATAGTCATGAAATAAGATAACAATCAAGTGTTAGTCTTTGCTCTCCCTGAAAAAAAAGATGTAAATAGATTTTACATCTCGAGAAATTACAACAAACATTTTATAGTTGAATTTACAGCAATACTTACAGTATAGAATCTGAGCAATAGTTACAATAGAATTTACAACAATTTTTAGAATATAAAATTTGTTTGCATTCTGCAATAATTACAGATAAATAGTGTTAGAGTGGCCTTTCAAAGAAACTCTACCACATAAGAATACAAGACCACCAATCACTTAACCTGGCATCCAATGGACAGAGATAAGTTAATAACGTTGCAACGCATCTACAGGAAGACGTTGTTGCATAAATTAAAATTTCTCATAAACAACATGCTAGAAGCATCGGAACAAATCGATGGCACATGAGAAAAAGAGATAAAATGAAGAGGGAGGTGTAGAGACTATCAATGCATGCAAAGTTCATCCATGCAGAGAGCAGAAAAAAAAATGAAATGCCCACCAGCAGAGATTCGCAAGTAAGATTTGCAATGGCGTTTCCAAAATCCTAACAATCACTTTCAAATGAAAAAGCCTGGTGAAAAACACCATTGACATCGTGGTTCAATCTGTCCTTGTGTCACAATAGAGGACGCAAAAATTACAGACAGGCATAAATTACGGACGGGCCTCATTCTGCTTGAGCAATCGAGGCCAATAACACCAAACTGATGGACAATAAAGTTTCCAAATGTACCTGTAACTGAAATTTAAGAGCTCCAGTCAACCTGCAAGAATTAATACATCCCATCCCATTAAAACTGCGTTGGCTTTCAAAATCAAGTAAATTTATTGAAAATGCATTGGCTTGCAAGAACAAGGAAATTCATCTTTACTCATGCTAGGTTGCAGGAATCAATGACTCGTCGGTTTAGTGGATATTATAGATTTGTTAATGCCATGCCTTTCTTTTTTCCCAACAGCATTGCACTTTTGTTGTCGGTGTTTCACTGTAGAAACCGAAAAGCGGAGCAGCGGGTAGAAAGGGTAGTTCACACATTAGATCCTTTGATTTTACAATGTTCATGCATGCACGAAAGTTTGCATGCATGCCCGAGCAGAATCTTTTATGTGTGAACATTGGTCATCTCAATGCATGCCCGAGTGAATCGAGTTTTTGAAAATTTTGATGCAAAGTAGTCAAAATTATTGGCTATGTAAATGGTGTTTTCTGAGATCCTATCTATCATGGTTTTTTAATTCATATTTAAAGCATTATAAATCAATTGCATTTTAGTTCCCATTTTTAAATGAATGTTTTCAAAATTATCCAAAATACTGTCTTTTAAAGTACCCATACTTGCATATATTTAGTTCATAGCAGCATGTATTTAGTTGAGATTGCTATCTCACTATCTAAAACATTCACAAGATTCTAGTTTTGGGTCATAGCTATTGCGATCTCATTATCCAAAAAAAATCATAATGGAAACTAGGGTTTCATGCCTCGAAACCCTAGAAGACTGAATTTAGTAATCCTAGCACTTTCGCTATAATGTGATATTGGAGAAGGATCAAAAGACAAAAATTTACATGATGAAGAGAAATTCATTCTGTACACTGCGTAATAATTTCAATCTCAGATTCACTATACTTCAAGAGATATGGTTCTTCCAAATTAGGGTTCCAACCTCCTCCAGAACACAATCATAAATAGGTGACTTAGGGATATTTTCTATATCTCGAGCTAGGAAGGTCCAAAAAAAATTTCGCAAGATGTTATAGGTAGGGCACAAACTATAGTTTATGTGGTAATTTTGCATACCCACAATGTGAAACAGTGACACGTGGAAGTTCGTACAAGCTCTTTATCTTGAACAGTCCCAAAAATAGTCACCTTGGGAAAATACGAATAAGTCCCACTTGGAGAATCAAATTCTAGTCTAACCTATGGGGATGGAAAGAAGAATTATCAGGATATAACTATGAGAAGTTTCATACTTTAAGGATCTGAAACTTCAGAGATACAGGAGAAGCAATATCAGTCATTTCTGTAGAAGAAATTGGAAAAATATGGTTTTCTATTCTGGGAGCTTCCCTCCATTGTTTTCAGAAAAGGAGTACATTGGACAACTCACCGTGAAGAGGCCCATCTTTCTATGCAATCAGAAGTTTGAAATTCCAAGTTTTGAAAATTAGGGTTTATCTGAGAAACCCTAGATCAATGAGCTCTAAAATGAGGACAAATACCTCATGTCACGTACCCCAAATTGAATTTTTTTTTTTTATGTTTTAGGAGACATTATGTTTTAATTTTAAAGTTTGTAATTATTGACCAAGTGGGGTCAAGGATAATTGTATTTAATTGCTGAATATTTTATTTATTAATAAATAAAAGATGAGACATCAAATTAAGGAGGTTGTTAAATGAGTGTTTTCACTTGGTGGAATAGACTTGGTTGAGAGCAGATTGACACTTGGCAACATCCTCAAACTACTTCTAGCTCTTGTAGGAGGAAACTTCCCTATTTTTGTCGTCATGTTGCCCAATAAAGTGGAACAAGAGGTGGCTCATTAAGTGAAAACTGACCCAAAAGACCTAGGCATACAAATAAAACTACCCATTCAATTCAGGTGAGGCTGCTCATTCTTTACTTGTGAAATTTCTAAGTGAAATCAGTACATAAGAAATTCAATGGAGGGGACAGGCAGAAGTGTTTGAGTGGAAAGTGCTTATTTACTGAACTAGTGCATCTATTCTGAGTTGATTTCTTATTGTTACAGGCAGAAGTGTTTGAGTGGAAAGTGCTTATTTACTGAACTAGTGCATCTATTTTGAGTTGATTTCTTACTGTTACAGGCAGAAGTATTACTATGATTACTCTACAGAGTTGTAGAGATTTCTAAACCTATTCTCCCACCTAGTGATTTCAACCAGGTGGACTAGTAGATAGGCTTGGGGGTCCTAAGATTTGCAGCTCAGCTATCTTCAGGAGTTGGTTGGGAGGAACGGGATCCTTAGGTTGTTGTCTCCTCTACTATATTACCCAGTTCTACATGTTATTTCTAATTTCTCTATGCAAGTATAGAAATCTGGAATGTATAAATCTAGGAGCTAATGCATTTATATGTTTGAATTCTTTGTTAGTTAGTTAAATTCTTTAATTGTTCACGGATAGATCAATTTTGGTTAAATATATATTAGAAAGAATGTATTAGGGTTAGTTAAAATTTAGTGATGAATGAATTAACAGAGTATTTTTTTCCACACCTTCAAGAAGGTAGTACTCTAGTATAGTAGGTGAAATTAAGTATGATGACTAAATCAAATCAAGAAGTGTAGGAATATGATTAGTTACTTTCAACTGTTAAAATATTTATAGGAATGTTTAGCAGAAAATCCCTCTATTTTCAGATGTTTCATTAACTAAAATACATCTGTAAAAATTATAAATATAAACTACTACAAAAGAATGTTTATTAAAAGACACTACATAGTTTGTGCAATTGTGTTTCTTTTTAGCGCAGTAAACACATTTGTTTTTAAGGATTAAAACTAATATAAATATATATAATTATTAACTATTACAGAAAGAGAAAAATAACATAAATATGAACAACTTAGTTTATTATAAATAGTATAATGAAATTGTAGTAATAATCTAGGTTTTATAAATAACTAATACATAGTTGCAGTAACATTGTAAAATAAAATAACAAATATGCAATAAATTAATAAGAAGAAGAATAAAACGAAGTAGGGTATAAATAAAAATGAAAATACTATAAAATTTGTGGGTTCAAACCCTAAATGAGAAAAACCTGTCAAGAAAATCAAGTTCTCTCTTTTTCCCTACAAAGCTTTTTTTTCTTTCAAAACCCTCATTGTTTACAAATCTNCACACACACACACACACACACACACACACACACACACACACATGTATATATATACACATGTATATGTATGTGTATATATATATATATATATATATATAGCTATTTTATCCAATGGAATTTATGCACAACAGTCTAAAAATATTTTAAAATAAACAGAGTAGGAAGAAATAAATTTAAAATTAAAATTCTAAATCTTTCATAGGTCTCTAGGTCAATTCTCACGACCAAGAAGACTCTGTTTCCTTCTACTTCTTTTCTCAAACTTTTATTTATAATAAAAACCTTATAATATTATTTAAATAAAATACAAATTAAATCAACATAAACATTTCAGAATCAAAGATCATAATTACTTGGAAGACGGTAAAATCTATTAGAAACAACATAGGTTCTTTTAAAACCCAAAATGTCTCTATCTATTAATAGTGTTTAACAACCAAAATGATTGAGCCACATGTTTATAAATTTTACCCATTATATACAAGTCTGCGAAATAAAAACCCTATCATATTTTAAAAACAAAGCACATCATGATGAAGTTACGGCCTTATGGCCTGTCCAAAAATTTACTCTAAATAAAACAAGTCATGACCACATGACCCATTCAAATAATCATTGTTCAATGTATCCACGACAAGGGAGCTCAAATCTCGGTGAGACAATATCAACCAAACCCCACACATCATGACAGAAGAAACCTGAGGCATGAAATCAAGGCTTACTAGGTTGTCTGAGAAGCATGGAGCCCTTTTTTGGATGTATCCTATGTCCTCCAGCCCACAATAGCAATTTCTAAAGTATGCACAAGAATTTAAAAGAAATGGTCAAGCTATTTCTTAAAAAAATTGTTACAATAAATAATTTTCCAAACAAATGTAGAAAGGGTTAAAAGAAGTTTACCTAGAGAGATTTTGTCCTCGGCTGCATAGTGATTTTGTTTTCACAGTAACTTTGATCAAGGAAACCTCACACCATAGCAACTGGGAAGGAGAAATGCAAGCTAAAACCTCGGTGATATTGATAAAACAAACAGCAAAGGACACAATGGAACTAAAGCTCCCTACAGTCAACGATTTCCACAAAGTAAATCGTGAATTTTTAGAACGAGAGACCCCATTGAAATCACTGGAAGTATTTAGTTTGATTGATACACGGGTTAAGTCACCCATAGAGACAAAAGATGGCATCAAAGGCCATGCATTCATGATCCTAGAAGAACTACTCATATCATTGAAAGGTATGGTGAATAATGCATGAATTTAGGGTTTAAACATTTTATGTAGTGGGTTTTACCAATACCTAAACCCTATCCACTAATCTTTAGCCATGTGGACTCACTAAGACACAAATCGCTTGGGTTTGGATAGAGTTTTCTCTATAGTCTCGTTGACCTCGAGAGAACCTGTGTTAAAAACATTACACATGTTATTTACCTTGGAAAAATTATTTTTTAAAACTTTGCATATACCATTATATCGTTTATGCTTATATTCATTTTCTCAAAATTATAACTATATCTAGACTTTAGGTTAATACTTGTTTAAGTTAATATCATGGTGCAAGTTAATACAATGGCTTATGTAATTACTTTGGTAAAAGTAAATAAGGTTTTGCATTATTTTCTATAGATTGACATATTATATTGTAGTATGTGGGAAAGGATATAATTCACCAACAATAGGACAATTTATAAGTTTTGCAAGATATAATTATAGTTAAACTAAGAACATAAGTTTCTACTTTGCTTATAATTTCAAGCACTTATTCCTCTAAATAAATTATATAGGTAACATTATATCCTCATGCCTAGAATAGGATAAAAACATAGACCTCTAACATTTTGCAAATACTCAACTAATTTAAGAATTAGAAAGGAAACATGTTTGACAATACCTTCTTTACACAAAAAGTTAAGTTAAATAATTATGCTAGCAATTTGCTTTTGCAAGTTGAGATAATTAATCTTGTTCTTGAAACTAGAAAACAAAATGTTATACCTGTAACAAGACGTGTACAAAAATCATGAGTTCACTGCATTAGCTTCAATAGTTAATTAAGCCTCGGGCATGAACTGAGGTACCATCAATTTACACAGGAAGCAAACCTTAGTACATAGTAAACAAAAGTTGTTTTCAGCTCATACTACTTCAGATCATCACCTACTAAATCAATATTTCAATACTTAATTATGAATGTAGATAGTGAAGTATGCAGTTATAGACATTAATAAAGGAATTGGTTTTTAGTTTCTAGATTAGACCCTATAGGATGATAACTATTAGCAACTAAGTGGTCCTCGTCATCAAGGATTCTAAACATTAATTGTCGCAAGAAAAATTTTACATTTTTATGAAAATTTGGAGTATTACATGTGGTATTAGAGCACACGTTCAGACACTAGGTGTGAATGCGGCTCAACCTATGTAGAAAAACAGTAAATAAAATGCATGCATAACTGATTTATTGTTTTTCTTTTGAAATGTTGTTATCAAATTTTTTTTTCTGAGTTAGAACTGCAGGTATGGAAAGACTTGAGGAATATGCAGATGAAGAGTCCCTGTTAAAAGAACAAAGTAATTCTATAAGAGAACCAATTCAGGAAGAAGTAACTAACAATTCTTCAGAATTATTACAAACTATTAAAGAATTAAGAACCGAAATGGAAATAGTTAGAAAAGAGAATGAAAGAATTCTAAGAGCTCAAGAGGAGTTGAACCAGATACTAATGGAAAAAATTCAGAGTGAAGGGAAAGATAAATACATAGGATCCGAAAATACATCCTACCATCATAAAAGTAAAAAGTCCAAACCGTCTAAAATTGAAAGTAGTTCGTCCTCTGAAATTTACGGTGACTCACATAGGAAGGATTGCCATTACTCTAGTGATAGCACTGAGGATAATTACCATTCTAGGAAAAGAAAATTTAAGCCTTATGAGGAAATTTCAGGAAAATTTAAGAAGATAAAAACACCAAATTTCAAAATGAAACTGAGAAAGGAGAGGAATTCGAAGCATGGTTGTCTAGAATGAAGAAGTATTTCCAAATCTAGAATTACTCCAACCAGCTAAAAGCAAGAATGACCATATACAACTTAATTGGAAATGCAGATATCTGGTGGCAGGATTTAAAACGAGTAAAAGGTATTAAAGAAAATAATATTAACTAGAGTACCTTTAAAAAATACTTTAAAAAGAAGTTTCTGTCGGAACAATATTATGAAGAGCGAGCTAAATAATTCTATGAGCTGAAGTTGGGAACTATGAACATGAAGGAATTAAATAGTAAATTTTAAATTTTACTACGTTATGTGTCTTACATTGTGGACGAGAAGCCTAAGACACAACAGTTTCTAAGCTATTTACCTTTTCACATTAACTACAAAATTGAATACGATAATCCAAAAACCCTTGAGGAGGCTATGCGAAAGGCAAATTTTTTCTATGAGCAGAACCGAAAAAGGGAAAGCATGCCAAACTGGAAGGCTAAGAGGTCTATTAATTTTGAACATCAGAAGAAGGGTTTCATAGATAACTGCAATTTTAGGAAAAATAACACACACAGTTTTCCTAATAATAATTTACAAGGAAATAAAGGTAACTCATAGTCAAACCTTAATGGCCCTAGAAGTAAAGAACCTACTAATAATCAAAGAAACTACATTAAGAATAATGAACTTAAAGAAATAGAAAAGTGTTCGGATTGTAATGGAACTCATTATGCATCAGAAGACTATCAGCAAAATTCATACAATACAGGAGGAGATGACTGTTGGTGACTTAGCAAGTGGGATGCCCAAGATCAACGCGGCGCTGGAAAACAGGCAGGATGATTATCAAACTTCCATGGTGGAAGTAGAAGGTAAGTTGAATCAAACACCCATTTCTATCTTAACTGACCCAAGGCTAGTTTGACTTAAATTTATCCTAGTTTAGTATAAAAATGCAATTTATCAGTAGAAAAGTTTGCAAAGTCATGGCTAGTTCAAATAGCTATAGAAGAAAAAAGAAAAGTGAGTAATTTTGTAAAAGACAACACTATAATTATGAATTAGTTTGAAACTTCAGTGAAGCTAAATGTACTTCCTTTAGGCTCTTATGACATGTTAATTGGTATGGACTGGTTAGAACAACATAGAGTAGTTTTGAACTGTTTCGATAAAACTTTTACTTGTGTAAATAATGAAGGAGAAACAATAACCATTACAGAAATTCCTAAGAAAACAACTATGAGACAAATCTCTGCCTTGCAATTAAAGAGAGTTGTTCAGAAGGGTTGTAAAGCCTTTGATGTAACTGTAACTAATGAAGAACATATTAATAATGAAGATAAATTAAAATTGGAAGATATTCCAATCCTGAGGGGGTATTCAGACGTATTTTTGGAAGAAATTCCGGGACTGCCTCCGAAAAGGGAGTTAGACTTCACTATTGAGTTGGTACCTGGTGGAGTGCCCAACTCAAAATCCCCTTATCGAATGAATATATTGGAACTAAATGAATTAAAATCATACTTAAAGGAGATTATTGATAAAAAGTAGATAATACCAAGCATGTCTCCTTAAGGAGAACCTGCAATTTTTGTTAAAAAGAAGGACGGTACTCTACGGTTATGAATTGACTATTGTCAACTTAATAAAATGACCATTAAGAATAGATATCCCTTTCCCTGCATAGATGATCTGTTTGATCAGCTATGAGGAGAAACTATATTTTCAAAAATTGATTTAC
This sequence comes from Pseudotsuga menziesii, assembly GCA_001517045.1. Classification (NCBI taxonomy): domain Eukaryota; kingdom Viridiplantae; phylum Streptophyta; class Pinopsida; order Pinales; family Pinaceae; genus Pseudotsuga; species Pseudotsuga menziesii. Next base: position 88,085 of record LPNX010496898.1, on the reverse strand, counting down.
GATCTGGTTATCACCAAGTCCAGATCAAATATGAAGACATTTTTAAGACAGCTTTTAGGACCAGATATAGTCACTATGATTTTGTTGTCATGCCATTTGGGCTCACTAAAGCCCCAGATGTCTTCATGTGTTTAATGAATAACGTATTGCATAAGTATCTCGATAAATTTGTAGTGGTTTTCATTGATGAAATTCTAATTTATTCTAAGTCTAAAGAAGAACATGGGGAGCACTTAAAAATTGTTTTACAAGAGTTAAGAAAACATTATCTTTATGATAAATTTAGTAAGTGCGATTTCTTTAAGGATAAAATACAATACTTGGGCCATATAATAACCAAAGAAGGGATCTTAGTTGATCCAGAAAAGATAAAAGCAATTGAAGAATGGTCGGTCCCAAAGGATGTGACTGACATGTGATCATTGATGAGGATTACCGGTTACTATGGAATATTCATTGAGGGGTTATCAAGAATCACAAATCCCATAACTTCTTTACAGAAGAAAGGAAAGAAATTCGAGTGGAATCAAAAGTGTGAAGAAAGTTTTAAGAAATTAATAACATTATTAACTATTGCACCAATCTTAATATTTGCTGACCCTATAAGGACTTTGTCGTATGCACTGACGCATGCAACGATGGTCTAGGTGGGGTCTTAACTCAAGAAGGACATGTAATTGCATACGAGTCTATGAAGCTTAAAATTCATGAGAAAAACTACGCTACCTACGATTTAGAGTTGGTTGTCATCATACATGCTTTGAAGATGTGGCGCCACCACTTAATCAGAAGAAAATTTATGTTAATGACAGATAATAAGGGTTTAAAATATTTGTTGGATCAACCAAATTTAAACGCAAGGAAAGCTAGGTGGCTAGCTTTCCTTAGCGAGTATGCTTTCGAGATCCAACATATTAAGGGAAAATAAAATAAGGTCGTTGATGCTCTAAGTAGAAATGCAAGACTGAACTTTGTGGCAACAATCAGTACTCATAAAATAATCTTAAAAAATCAGCTGGAGGAAGGTGTAAAATTGGAAGAAAATTATCAGAAACTACAAGCTAAAGTAACAAAAAATTTAACTGAAAGTTTAAGTACAGGGTATAGTCTAAATGAAAAATGATTAATACTCTATAAAAATAGGATGTATATACCTAATGTACCTAAAATTAAGCTGTTGATTTTAAATGAAATTCATAAGACTCCTTACTCAGGACGTGCTGGTTATCAAAAGACCATAACCATGTTATAGAAGGATTATTTTTGGCCAGATATGAAGAATGAACTGGAAGAATACATTGCCAGGTGCTTTGAATGTCAACAGGTTAAGACTGAACACCAGTATCTATCCGGCTTACTACAACCATTACCCATCCCTAGCTGGAAATGAGAAATAATCAATCTTGATTTTATTAAAGGTCTACCTAAAAATCATAATCTGAATGATTCAATAATGATAGTCGTCGATAAAATCAGTAAAGAAGCTCATTTTACACCAGTAAAGACTACCTACAAGGCTGTTAATATTGTTGATATATTCATGAAACAAATATTTCGTTTACATGGGATACCGAAAGGTATAATTTCTAATAGCGACCCTAAGTTTACGGACAATTTTTGGAAGTCTTTATTTAAAGGCCTGAATACTACTTTAAATTTCAGTACATCTTTTCACCCCCAGATGGATGGAGAAAATGAAAGGGTGAATCAAGTATTGGAAAATATGCTAAGAATGTATGTTAGAGAACAACCAAGTAAATGGGAGGATTACTTACACTTGGTAGAGTTTTCTTATAAAAACCACTGCCAAGCTTTAGAAAGATACAACCCATTTGAAACTCTGTATGGCAGAAAGTGCAACACCCCCATCTTATGGAGTAACCCAGTTGACAGGTTAGTACTAGGACCTGAGCTATTAAAAGAGATGGATTTAATTGTAAATTAGGTGCAAGGTAACTTAAAGGTTGCACAAGATAGACAGAAAAGTCAAGCAGATCTTAAACGAACTCAGAAAGAGTTCCAGGTGGGTGAACATGTTTTTATAAAGGTAAGGCCTAAAAAAAGTTCTTTGAAGTTAGGAAGTTGTGCTAAGTTGGAAACCCGATATTGTAGGCCTTTTGAAATACTATCCACAATGGGACAAGTGGAATATCAACTAGCTTTACTACCAAATTTAAAGGTTCGTAATGTTTTTCATATCTCTGTATTAAAAATATATGTACATGATGCTACTCATGTTATAAATTGGAATGATGTGCAGGTGGAACCCGAAGGAGATTTTCTGGTGGAACCAGATTGTATCCTTGACAGGAGGGAGATCTTGCTTCGGAATCGCACCATTGGGCAGGTGAAGGTGCAATGGAAGCACCTTAGTCCAGAGGAAGCCACCCAGGAATTGGAGAGCCATATGCAGGCAGCATATCCAATTCTGTTCCAGGGCAACTTTGAGGACGGATAAAATAACATCAAGGACAATGTTATATTTAAGGGGGTGTGTATGTCACATACCCCAAATTGCAAAAATATTTTATGTTTTAGGAGACATTATGTTTTAATTTTATTATAAAGTTTGTAATTATTGACCAATTGGCGTCAAGGATAATTGTATTTAATTGCTGAATATTTTAGTTATTAATAAATAAAATATGAGACAATAGCTTAAGGAGGCTACTAAATGAGTGTTTACTAGAAACTTGGTGGAATGGACTAGGGTGAGACAAGATTGACACTTGGAGGCATCCTAATACTACCTCTAGCTCTTGCAAGAGGCAACTTCCCTATTTTTGTTGTCATGTTCCCCAAGAAAGTGGAACAAGAGTAGGTGGCTCATTAAGTGAAAACTGGCCCAAAATACCTAGGAATACTAATAAAACTACCCATTGAATTCAACTGAGGCTCCTCATTCTTTACTAGTGAAATTTCTGAGTGAAATTAGTACACAAGAAATTCGATGGAGGGGATAGGCAAAAGTGTTTGAGTGGAAAGTGTCGATTTACTAAGCTAGTGCAACTGTTTTGAGCTGAGTTATTACTGTTACAGGAAGAAGTACTACTGTTGATTACTCAGTGGAGTTGTAGAGGTTTCTAAACCTATTCTCTCACCCAGTGCTTTCAACCAGGTGGACCAGTAGATAGGCTCGGGGTTCCTAATATTTGCAGCTCAGCTATCTTTAGGAGTGGGTTGGGAGGAACGAGATCCTTAGGTTGTTGTCTCCTCTACTATATTACCAGGTTCTACATGTTATTTCTAATTTCTCTATGCAAGTATAGAAATATGGAATGTATAAATCTAGGAGTTAACCCATTTATATGTCTGAATTATTTGTTAGTTAGTTAAATTCTTTAATTGTTTAGGGATAGATCAACTATGGTTAAATATATATCAGAAAGAATGTATTAGGGTTAGTTAAAATTCACTGATGAATGAATTACCTAACAACATTTTTCCACACCTTCAAGAAGGTAGTACTCTAGTACAGTAGGTGAAATTAAGTACGATGACTAAATCAAATCAAGAAGTGTAGGAATATGATTATCTATAAAAATTATAAATATAAACTACTACAAAATAACGTTTATTAAAAGACACTACACAGTTTGTGTAACTGTGTTTGTTTCTTTCTAAAGCAGTAAACACATTTGTTTTTAAGGCTTAAAACTAATATAAATATATATAATTATTAACTATTACAGAAAGACAAAAACAACAAAAATAGGAACAACTTAGTTTATTATAAACAATATAATGAAATTGTAGTAATAATCTAGGTTTTATAAATAACAAATACATAGTTGCAGTAACATTGTAATATAAAATAACAAATATCCAATAGTTAATAATAAGCACAATAAAATGAACGAGGGTATAAATAAAAATGAAAATACTATAAAATTTTCCTTCGTCTAAACCCTAAATGAGAAAAACCTCATTACGAAAATCAAGTTCTCTCTTTTTCCCTGCAAAGCTTTGTTTTCTTTCAAAACCCTCACTATTTACAAATATTATATATATAAGTATTTTATTCAATGGAATTTATGCACAACAGACTAAAAATATTTTAAAATAAACAAAGTAGGAAGAAATAAATTTAAAATTAAAATTCTAAATCTTTCACAGGTCTCAAGGTCAATTCTCACGACCAAGAAGACTCTATTTCCTTCTATTTTCTTTTCTCAAAATTTTATTTATAATAAAAACCCTATAATAGTATTTAAATAAAATACAAATTAAATCAACATAAACATCTCAGAATCAAAGATCATAATTACTTGGAAGAGAGTAAAATCTATTAAAAACAACACGGGTTCTTTTAAAACCCAAAATGTCTCTATCTATTAATAGTTTTTAACAACCAAAATGATCGAGCCATACGATTATACATTTTACCCATTATATACAAGTTTGTGAAATGAAACCCCTATCATATTTTAAAAAATAAGCACATCATGACGAAGTTACGGCCTTATGGTTTGTCCAAAAATTTACTGTAAATAAAACAAGTCACGGCCACACATCCCTTACAAACAAGCATTTTTCAACATAGCCACGACAAGGGAGCTTGAATATCAGCGAGAAAATATCAACCAAACCCTGCACATCATCATAGAAGAAACCTCAGGCATGAAAATGAGGTTTACCAGGTTGTATGAGAAGCATGGAGCCCTTTTTTGGATGTATTCTATGTCTTCTAGCCCACAGTAGCTATTTCTGAAGTCTGCAGAAGAATTTAAAAGAAATGGTCAAGGTCTTTCTTAAAAAAATTGTTACAGTAAATAATTTTATAGAAAAATGCAGAAAGGGTTAAAATAAGTTTACCTGGAGAGATTCTTTCCTTAGCCGCGCAGTGATTTTGTTTGCACAATAAATTTAACCAAGGAAACCTGACACCCTAGGAACTTGGCAGGAGAAACGCAAGCTAAAACCTCTATGATATTGATAAATAAAATAGAAAAGGCCACGATGGAACTAAATATCCCTATAGTCAACGATCTTCACAAGGTAAGCCATGAAATTTTAGAACCAGATCCCCCACTGAAATCACTCAGAGGATTTATTTTGATTGATACACAAGTTAAGTCACCCACAAAGACAAAAGCTGGTATCAAAGGCCATGCAACCATGATCCTGGCGACACTACTCACAGCGGCAAAAGGTATGGTGAATAATGCATGAATTTAGGGTTTGAACATTTTATGTAGTAGGGTTTATCAATACCTAAACACTATCTACTAATTTTTAGCCACGTGGACTCCACTAACACACAAATCGCTTGGGTTTGGATAGATTTTTCTCTATAGTCCCATTGACCTCGAGAGAATCTGCATTAAAAACATTACACATGTTATTTACCTTGGCAAAAATAAAATTTAAAACTTTGCGTAGACCATTATATCATTTATGCTTATATTCATTTTCTCAAAATTATAACTATATCTAGACTTTAGGTTAATGCTTGTTTAAGTTAATATCACGGTGCAAGTTAATACAATGGCTTATGTAATTACTTTGGTAAAAGTAAATAAGGTTTTGCATTATTTTCTATAGATTGTCATATTATATTGTAGTATGCGGGGTAGGATCTAATTCACCAACAATAGGACAATTTATAAGTTTTGCAAGATATAATTATAATTAGATTAAGAACATAAGTTTCTACTTTTCTTATAATTTCAAGCACTTATGCCTCAAATAAATTATATAGGTAACATTATATCCTTATGCCTAGAATAGGATAAAAACATAGACCTCTAACATTTTGCAAATACTCAACTAATTTAAGAATTGGAAAGGAAACAGGTTTGACAATACCTTCTTTACACACATAGTTAAGTTAAATAATTATGCTAGAAATTTACTTTTGCAAGTTGAGATAATTAATCTCGATGCTGAAACTGGAAAACAAAATGTTATACCTGTAACAAGACCTGTACAAGAATCATGAGTTCACTGCATTAGCTTCAAGAGCTAAGTAAGACTCGGGCATGAACTGAAGTACCTTCATTTTAAACAGGAAACAAACCTTAGTACATAGTAAACAAACAATTGTTTTCAGCTCATACTACTTCATATCATCACCTACTAAATCAATCTTTCAATACTTAATTATGAATGCAGATAAAGAAGTATACAGTTATAGAAATTAATAAAGGAATTGGATTTTAGTTTCTATATTAGACCCTATAGGATGATAACTATTAGCAGCTAAGTGGTCATTGTCATCAAAGATTTTAAACATTAATTGTCGCAAGAAAAATTTTAAATTTTTATGAAAATTTGGAGTATTACACCTCAAATCGGTAAGATCTAATTTGTTTCTATTTACATTTGAAGTTCGCATTTCAAAATGACTAATCACACCATCTTGATGAAAAGCTTGGTGAAAATGAAAACTTTTGAGTATGGAAGTATAGGACCTCTGTGATCCTTGAAGAAATTGACATTGATCAGTATTTCAGTAAGAAAGGTCTAGGAGCTAGAGGGAGATGAGGCTAAGGATAGATCCAAGAGAAACATTACAGATTCTATTAAAGATAATCTGATACCTCATGTGTCATCCTTGAAGACATCAAAAGGAAGTGTTCGATGCTATGACGAAGCAATCAAAGAAGAATAAGATAATGTTATAACCACCTAGAATGTCCTCCTAGGATCATGGGATTCATTCATTCAAGGAATGTGTGCCAGAAAGAAGTGATTACCTTCAATAGAATCTTGGAAGAGTGCACAGAAGAATATTCTTGACTTATAATAAGAGAAGAGAATATAGGATCAATTGAAGATCAATCTCTTACGAATATCCCTCAAGCGATGAGGAATATGAAGGACTCAATTCTTGAAGAACCTCTTATCCAGCTTAGCATTTGGATAAGAAATGATGATGTTTTGAATGAAGAATATTATGAATTTGAAGGCTCAAGAAGGAGTCTACCCATGAAACTGTCATGTCCCATCAATTTGACCATTAAAAGTGTTGACCATTCTAAGTTCCTAGGGGCTCAAATTGACATTAATTATTCTTCCTAGGACAAATTGTGCTAATAGTTATTTTGAGGCATGTATTTAATTTTATTTCATAATTTTTATTTATTATGCAAATTAATGATGTCGAAATAAGGCTTCCGTGTTAGGAGGCTGTTATACCTAAATCCTATCACCATCATGTGATAAGACCCTTAACTTCCATGTTTGCCCTTAATCCCAACACTTAGAGTGGAAACTTGCTCTCTTTGTCAATTCTACTTGAAAAAGCCTAGCACTGCACTTGCCCTGTGGCTAATGAGCAGTACCTTGCTCAGCACCGCTTGTATCCTGTTTTAGAGAAGCGGTGCCATTGCCTATGGTATTTGGTCTTAAAGTGGTTCTCATATAAACCACTCTGTCATAAGGGAACAAAAGCGGTACCCTGGGTAAAATGGGAAAAAGAGAATGTTCTCGAGGCTTCTAGAACTTTAACCTCGTGTCCTCCCTTATCCCTATCATTATGGGTTAGTTTGAGCTCGAGATCCCACATGGTAGGATATTGGAGCCACCTCACCCACAATTCTCTAAAATATTCCTATCTATTGAGCCTTATAAATACAAGCTCATATCCATAGTTGAGAGGGGAGAACTAGAGAGGTATTGTTATGTTGTTGGATTGACTACCTAGTCCAAATCATTGGAGAGCATAGAGAGAAAAGTTGAAGCTTTTGGGGATGAAGTGTTTGTCTCATGGAAGGGCTTGTCAACACTAAGGCAATGGTTGTAAGATTCTCCATACATTCTTAATGCAAAGCTGATTTCCGTCCCACATTACTATTGTTTTGATTTTGCATGTACATGTTGTTAGATTCCTTAGTCATGAGAATGGATGTAGATGATTTTTTGGTTGCTTTGATATGATTGTATGTTTGATATGTTTGCAGGTACACAGGTTCACAATCGAAGCAGTATTACAGGTGTCAACAACATTTAGGAAAGGTCTTCATCCTTTGTCGTTCACTCATTTGTTCTGGATATGAACCATTTAGACCAGAGGAATAGCTTTTGTCCACAGAGGTGCAATATTCCTAATAACATAGGGCACTTTGGTGGAACTAGTCAACTTTCCTTGGTGAAAAATAAGAAACTTCATGACAAAAGCAGACAAGGGAATAAAGAGAAATTGCCTAATAGCGTCAGAAAAGAAGACATATGTAAAATAAGGAAAGTATTTTAAATGGAGGTCGCAGTTTCCTCTTAGAGAACTTAGAAAATCTGTAAGGAGAAAATATTTTTGTTTTTTAAAAGGAAAGCACAGTTTCCTTATGAGCCAGGAAAAGAAGAAAGCTGTCATAAAATAAAAGAAGCATATTTTGACTAAGGGAGGGAATATTTATAAATTTGAGGGATGATTTAGACATGGAAACAATGTCACATGGTCCTACATTCTAAATTACCCAAGGAGGGTGCTTATGCGGCTAGGGTTAAGGCACCCATGGGGGTTGACTTGTTCTCACAGGTCACCTTTGGCCTCCACTTTCTATACAGGTCATCTAGAATGCTATTAAAGGATAATTCTAACCCATTTATTCAGTTTGGTTGTTGTGTATGTTGAACTATGCTTATGTGAGCATTCCTTCTAAGTGTTGTTCCTCATACTACTAGGAGATGAACCCCATCCTTTCCTTCCCCTCTCCTTCCATCCTCTTCTCTTCTATTGCAGGTATACAGAGCTATATTGCAGCCATTCAAGTATTATTAGAGTTATTTTCAGCCTTCATCATGTTCAGGTCTAGCTTCAGTGAATCCCATGCTTCACCTATTCTCTCAGACTCTTTTGTTGGTCAAGTTCTGGGCCTCTTGCCCCTTATTTTGGAGTCTCCTTGTAATGGTAAGTATATTATATGATTTATGATATGTAGTAGCATATCACTAGGTAATTTATATTTATTATTTTGAAACATCTCTTTCCATAAATAATGATGTCTTCAGTTTCACCAAAAAAGATTATTTTATCACTGTATGGGGGAAAGTTGATGAATCAGAGTGCTATAAGAAATACGCATGGTTTGGGGAATGTTTGAATATAGTTTATATTTATATTTATATTTTTTTTTATCTCTGTTATAATTCATATGTATCTCATAAATAAATTTTACACGAATTAACTGCTTAAATTTAGACCCTAGCTAGATTGCTAGCTTTTAATGACTAGTTTTTCCAAATTTGATGTAAAATGAGTTATGCTAACTCAAAATGAACCCTGTAAGTTCCTGCGGGCCATTTAAAGACCAAAATTCCCATACATATCTACAGATTCATTTTTTTTTTGTTTTGTACTACCTTTTGGGATCCTCCACTGTGTAAGGGTTCACTAGGCCAAAACTGCTGGAAAACCCCAAAATCCTCCAAAACTCCTATGAAATTTACAGAAATGATGCAACCTGTCCAAAAAAATTTGTTATGTTATATTAATTCTTTAAAAACCCTCTGCAATTTTCTAAAATCCCCTGGTTGAAAAATACTTAACTACTCTTCCTAGTTTCATGGTTTGGCTGCCCAGAAGCGTGGTAGCAGGTTTCCGCGGAGTGGATTATGAAAACTAAATGGAACCATATATAAATGTGTTAGGGAAGAGGAAATTATATTTCTAAAATATCTTTGGTTTCTTCCCACTTCCCTCTCCCTTTGTCTGCAATTTATTCTAGTTAAATACCTTAATTTCCTAGTCAACAATTTACTGAATGTTTGCAGAGTATTATGAGAAATTTTAATTTGAAAATTGCAGCAAGTTGATATTCTGATATGTACATAAGATCAGGTATATTACAGTGGTATCAGATCATGGTCCTCCATACATGTTCTTTATATTATTCAATTGGTCCAAAATACAATTCCGACGCCAAAAGAAAGATTCCTCAAGAGGAGGAAGTAGAATCTGTGGATGGGAAATTCCATGAAGAAAGGAATGAGAAAGATGAATTATGGAATTTTTTTAAGAACATGTTGAAAGGTCTGCAATACATTTCAACAAACATCATATAATTTGGCCAAGAGACCATAGAATTCCTAGCCAAACAACGGGGAGTGAAAGATGGGGAAGGGAGCAGGATTGGCTCCCAAAGTGAAGAAAGAAGGGTCATGGGTGGGACTATTTTTTCCAAGACTGGGCCTTAGAATAGACAACTTGAGTATATATGGGAACCAAAATTTCAGCCAAGACCTACCATGCCCAAGTTTGTAGAGACCCCTAATGAAGACCATGAAGCACAGGCTGAAACTATTGCTACATGGGATGAGAATTTTTCTGTGTACCAATCATTGAGTGAAGAATGCAGAAGGGCTCCACCATTCCAAGATTTCTATTAGAATCAATTTAAGGGGAAGCCAAGAGGGGATGAAAGGAATCCATATCATAATTATGAATTAAAGAATGCCATTGAGAAAATCATTTTGCCATATTTTGATGGCACTTCCAATTGCTCAGTGAGGTCTTGGATTCAGAAAATGGATACATATTTTTAGTTGAATCCTATGGAGGAAAGGGATGCCATTAATTTAAAATCCCTACATATTTATTATGACGCCATTGAATGGTGGTTTCATGGAATGAAAAAATTAGTCCATGATCAAGTAGTCACCTACAAGGAGTTCACTAGAAAATTGACAGAAAGATTTGACCGGAGAGATCTTGATATCTCTTTCTGGGATTTGGCACACATAAGACATATTGGAACTCTACAAGAATACATATAAGAGTTCCAAAAGGTGGCTGTAATGGTCACTGACATATCAAAATCAAGTCTGATTCTTTGTTTTACAAAAGCACTAGCTTAACCATTGAAGGGGTTGGTAAAGGCCTACCCATCTACCACTTTGCAGGAAGCTATGAGAAGGACTAGAGACCTGCAATATGCAATTATAAGGACCAAGTATCCTCCCAAACCTCCCATGCCACATAAATTTCAAAATCAGAAACCTCCTGCGAGAAAATTTCCTTCCCCTGGCAATAAATGTTACTCCTATAAGGATCGGGATGAATTGAGAATGAAGAAGCTATGTTTTTCCTGCCAAGAACCGTGGGTTCTCGACCACAAATGTGTGAAGGGAAAAGCACATTATATTTAATTATTTTCTGAAAGTGATGAAGAGGGGGTAGAAGAAGCTGAGGTGGTTGATGGAGATTATGAAACAACTGAAAAAGAGGAGCAATTCCATCAAACTAGCAGCAAAATTGTTGTGCTCATTGGAGAGCCTAGGTTCCATACTTTAAGATTGAAAGGAGTTATGCAAGGGCATAAAATTATAGTTTTTGTTGAAGGGGGTAACACACATAATTTTATTAATTCATCCATGGTGGAGAGGAGAAAACTACCTATTGATCCCTTTGAAGGATTTGCTGTGGTCATTCCTAGTAACCATACCATGGAGTGCAACCGATGGATCCCAGATCTACAAGTAAACATCAATGAGTATATTGTGAAAGATAACTTTTATGTTGTCAATGTGGAAAACAACGACATGGTGTTTGGGGTATAATGGCTGTAATATATTGGATAGAACTTTGTGAACTACCAGATACCACTAATAAGTTTCAAGGATGTTGAATGAAAACCAGTGGTATTGAAAGGTATACATACTTATCCCAATGAAGTAATTTCTGCAAAACGTATGAGATCTATTATGAGCTATGGAGACATTGAATGGGATGTTGAATGAAAAATCACAACTGAGGGAACAACTGCCAAAGTTTGCTCTAGGACCACACATATTAAAAAATTGCTGCACAAGCATAAGAGGGTTTCTTAACACCTTCGACATGGCAGGCCACCGGACTGTGGCATTGAACATAGGATTGAGTTGGAAGCTGGTACACATCCAATAAAAATACACCCCTACAAGAATCCATAGAGATTCAAGGATGAAATTGAGAATGCCATCAAGGAGCTCCTTGAGTTGGGACTCATCAGACCAATTTCGAGTCCTTTTTCTTCTTCAATGGTTCTCATGAAGAAGAAGGACGGGACACTCAGGATGTGCATAGATTACCGAGATTTGGACAAGAAAACAATAAGAACAAGTATCCAATCCCATGAATTGATGAGCTACATGGAGCCAATTTTTTCTCCAAAATAGATCTTTGGTCAGGGTTGGCATCAAATTAGTATGAGGGAGGAAGCCATACAAAAGACAACCTTTCGTTGTCACTTTGGACACTTCAATTTTCTGGTCATGCCATTTGGATTGACTAATGCACCAACAACATTCCAATAATTAGTGAACATGGTATTCGACAATCAGATTTGTAAGTACGGTCTTGTGTTTTTTGATGATATTTTGATCTATAGTATGACATGGGAGGAGCATTTTCACCACTTGGAGGAGGTACTCACTATGCTTGCAGATCTGTCATTTTTTTCCAAGATGTCTAAGTGTGAGTTTGGTATGATAGAACTATTATATCTTGGCCATGTGATCTACCAATAAGGGGTTAAGGTAAATCCATAAAAAGTAAAGGCCATATTGGAATGGGCCAGCCCAAGGAACCTCACTGAGTTGAGAGGCTTCATCGGCCTTTGTAACTACTACCGCATATTTGTCAAAGGATACTCCTGGTACATTCCACCCTTGACATATTTGACTAAGAAGGGTGCATTCAGTTGGAGAGAGGAGGCTGGAAAATATTTTCAGAAAATGAAAGAGATAATGAGAAGATGTTCAGTACTTCCCTTGCCTGATTTTTCTAAACCTTTTGTGCTGGAATGTGATGCCTCTGTGGTAGGAATTGGAGTTGTCCTAATGCAAGATAGGCATCCTATTGCTTTTGAGAGAAAAAAATTGCAGCCACATGAAAGGTTGTATTCGATATATGATAAGGAGATGCTAGCCATCATGCATGCCTTGGCCAAATACAGACAATACTTGGTGGGAGGTAAATTCATTGTGATTACTGATCACAAAATTCTTAGACACCTCCTTACCCAAAAGGAGCTCAATGAAAGGGAACAAAAATGGGTAATTAAAATTCAATCTTTTGATTTTGACATTGAGTATATAGAAGGAAAAATGAATGTTGTGGTGGATGCACTCTCCCGTAAGCCCACATTCTCTTTGCTGCAAATATGTAATGAATGGTAGATCCAGTTGGATGCAAAGTACTCTAGACATTAATTTTCTTGTGATGTTTTAGATGGGGTAAACCAGAATGAAGAGTACAAATTTCATGATGACCTCATCTATTACAAAAACAAAATTTTCTTAGTGCCAGGATATGCACTAAATAGGAAGATTTTAAAAGTTGCACATGATGCACCAGTGGCTGGTCACCCTCGTTTTATGAAGACTTATCGTAAGGTAAGGGAGAGATTTACTTGGAAAGGTCTTATAGATGATGTTCTCATGTATGTGAAGGAATGTTCCGCATGTCAGTAGAGCAAAGTTGGGCACTCACACCCTATTGGACTCCTCCAGCCTCTTCCTATTCCAGATAAAAAAAGGGAAAGTGTATTAATGGAATTTATCATGGGGCTGCCAAATTCACAAGGGAAAGAAAGTTATTTTTTTGTTGATAAAATATGCACATTTCTTTGCAGTATTATCCACTATTTCAGCTAGTGAGTTTTCTGCTCTATTCTTTAAGGATTTTTTCAGACTGCATGGAGTGCCCAAGGTTATAATCAGTGACAAAGATAATAAATTTACTAGTGCCTTTTGGCAGACATTGTTTGGTCTAGTTGAAACAAATATGAACATGAGTAGAAGATATCAACCCAATACAAATGGGAAAATAGAGATGGTGAAATAATAGCTTGAATGGTAACTTCCTAACTATGTTACGGGACAGCAAGGAGCTTGGGCAACTTGGCTCCACTTGGGTAATTTCTGTTACAACACCACATTTCATATTTCGATCAGAATGACTCCCTTTATGGCCTTATATGGGTATGAAGCTCCAAGTTTTGCAGACTTAATATTTTGAGTCTGTAAGGCACAAAAAGCTAAAGATTGGTTGTAGGAAAACCAAGACATTTTAAGGGCATTGAAAGACAATCTGCATATGAACAAAAGAATTTTCCAGATAAGCACAGAACATAAAGAGTATTCCAAGTGGGAGACTTGGTGTATTTAATCCTGCAACCTTGTAGACAGTCTTCCTTGAAGAACAAAGGGGCAAGAAAACTTCAACCTAGATTTTATGGACCCTACAAGATTAGCATAAAAAGGTTGGTGAAGTATCCTATGAGTTGGATTTGCTAGCAAATAGAAAAATCCATAATGTTTTTCATGTTTCTTGGTTGAAGAAGGCAGTGGGGCAATAGATAGTGGTTTCTAAAGAACTATCACCTCTGGATGATGAAGGCCATTTGGTCTTATTAACACAGAAAGTGATGATGGAAAGAGAAAGGAAATAAAGAAACAAATAATCAAGGAATACTTGATACAATGGAAAGGATTTACTAGTGAGGATGCCACTTGGGAGGGTGAGCAGATCTTCCAGCACCCTTCTTTGCTTATACTTGAGGACAATCATATTTGGGAGGGGAGGACTGGCATGTCCCCTCAATTTGACCATTAAAAATGTTGACCATGCTAAGTTCCTAGGGGCTCAAATTGACATTAATTATTCTTCCTTGGACAAATTTTGCTAATAATTATTTTGAGCCATGCATTTAATTTTATTTCATCATTTTTATTTATTATGCAAATTAATGATGTGGAAATAAGACTTTTATGTCAGGAGGGCACATTGGTGGAACTAGGCAACTTGCCTTGGTGAAAAATAAGAAACTCCGTGACAAAAGAAGACAAGGGAATAAAGAGAAATTTCCTAAAATCAGTAGAAAATAAGACATAGGTAAAATAATGAAAGTTTTGCAAAGGGAGGGTGAATTTTCCTCTTAGAAAACTCATAAAAGTTGTAAGGAGAAAAGAAGGAATTTTTTTTAAAGGAAAGCACAGTTTCCTTATGAGCCAGGCAAGGCAGAAAGTTGGCATAAAACAAACAAAGCATCTTTTGACTAAGGGAGGGTGCAGTTTCTAAATGTGAGGAATTATTTGGACATGGAAATAATATCACATGGTCCTACATTCTAAATTACCCAAGGAGGATGCTTATGTGGCTAGGTTTAAGGAACTCATGGGGGTTGTCTTGCTCTCTCACAGGTCACCTTTGGACTCCAATTTATATACAGGTCATCCAGAATGATATTAAAGGAGTATTCAAGCCCATTGCTTCAGTTTTTTTGTTGTGTATGTTGATGTATGCTTATGTGAGCATTCCTTTTGAGTGTTGTGCCTCAGACTACTAGGACATGAGCCCTAACCTTCCCTTCCCCTCTCCTTCCATCCTCTTATCTTCTATTGCCAGTATGGAGCGCTATATTGCATCCATTGAAGTATTATCAGAGTTATTTTCAGCCTCCATCATGTTCTGTTTGTGCTCTAGTGAATCCCATGCTTCACCTATGCTCTCATCCCCTTTTGTTGGTCATGTTCTGGGCCTCCTACCCCTTATTTTGGAGTCTCCTTGTAATGGGAAGTCTATTATATTATTTATGATATGTAGCATCTTATCACTCTGTAATTTATATTTATCAGGTCTAAACATCTCTGTCCATAAATAATTTAGTCTTCAATTTCACCAAAAAATCTTATTTGACCACTATATGGGGGAAAATTGATGAATACGAGTGCTATAAGAAATATGCAAGGTTGGAGGAATGTTTGAAGATAGTTTATATGTTCAGTGATATTTTATTTATCTTTTTTATAATTCATATGTATCTCAGAAATCAATTTGACATGAATTAACTAGTTAAATTGAGAGCCTAGCTAGATTACAAGCTTTTAATGACTAGTTTTGCCAAATTTGATGTAAAATGAGTTCTGCTAACTCAAAATGAGCCTTGTCAGTTCATGTGGCTCATTGGAAAACTGAATTTCCCATCCATATATCCATAACCATTTTTCATTGCAGCCGTACTGCCTTTTGGGATCCTCCACTGCGCAGGGGTTCACTAGGCCAAAACTCCTAAAATACCCCAAATTCCTCAAAAAATCCTCAAAAATTTATGGAACTGCTGAAACCTTTCCAAACCCATTTATTATGTTATGTGAATTGTGGAACAACTTTCTGCAAGTTTCTGAAATCCCCTGGTTGAAAAAGACTGAACTACTCTTCCTAGTTTCACGGTTTGGCTGCCCAGAAGCGTGGTAGTAGGTTTCCGCAGAGCGGATTCTAAAATATAAATGGAACCAGATATAAATGTGTTAGGGAAGATGAAATTATATGTATTAAATATCTTTGGTTTCTTCCACTTCCCTCTCCCTTTGTCTGCAATTTATTCCAGTTAAATACCTTAACTTCCTAGTCAACAATTTACTGAATGTTTGGAAGAGTGTTATAAAAAAATTTAATTTAAAAATTGAAGAAAGTTAATATTGTGATTTGTACATGAGATCAGAGATATTACATAAACAAATAAAGATAAGTATTTGAATTGTCTTTTCCTACATATCTAGTTGTTTATATGACATTGTTTAGTTCTGAAATGTATTATGCATTATAGAATGTCTGCATTAATGAACAATATACTACTAGTATGCATGTTATGGGTAAGTGACCTATAGCTCTATATAACACTTCGCTGATACTTATCTAGGATGAAACCTATTTTTCGGCATATTGGGATTAGTGCACAATCTCAATAATGTTATGGTAGAGATGGAAGGCATTTAGAAAGTTTCTGTGTATACCAGATATGGATGAATGTTGTATTGGATGAAATAGTTACATGATTATATCTTTATGCATAATATTTTTCCATTATGAATATTACTTATGAAATGTTTCTGACCATACAAGTGGTGCATTGGACTTGTAGGAAATATTGCTTACAATCGCCTACAAGAAAAAGGATGAGACTTGTTCTAAAGAACAAGTGACGATAGTTCAAGATTCACTCTAATAAGCATACATGAAGATGAACCTGAATATTCCATAGTGAAAGAAAGAGCTTCAGAATAATATAAAGAGAACAATAGATGAAGAATAATCCAAGATTAAGAATAGTATGACATACTTCCAATGAAAGCAAGAGGCCTCAGACACACTCTAGTTATGTGACACTGTTGAGCGACATCATTGATGCAGAGCCTTCCAGCTATGAAGAAGTAACCAAGAAGAAAGGGAAGGAGAGTACCAGTTCTATAAGAATGATGTCTAGGATGCAGTATCGAGACCTGAATGGAATTCAATAGTGTCTACCATATGGATCTACAAGATCCAACATGCAGTAGATGGCAACATCATGGGATACCAGGAAAGATTCGTAGCACAAGGATTCTCACAGAAAGAAGGCATAGACTACAAAGAGACATTTATAGCAACTGGGAGTTGAGACACATGACAGGAAGACTCATGTTTACAAATTAGAGAAGGATTTGTACGATATCAAAAGGAACTCATGGGATAACACATACATGAGGATCTTGAAGATCACCTAGAGTGATGAAGATCTTAACCTTTGCTACAAGGTTGAAGATGAAATCCTTTAGAGGATGACAAAGGATCACAGATGGGTGTGAGAAGAACTTTTCAAAAGTTTCAATATAGAGGATATTGGTATCGAGTGACCCTAGATGGATGCATATAATATTAGTATAAGAGGAAGTTACTTGTCACTCTAGTATAGAATGTTTCAATACATGGAGTATGAAAGGCATGGGGAGAATGATGCTTTGCTTCAGAGGGAGTGATTGCAGAAGATCCTAAGGTTCTACATGGTATGACAGGATGGAAAAATTACTGATTTCTTTAGGATTTACTAAGAGAAAATTGGATTCCAACCTTTAATTCAAGGTTGAAGGAAGAAGACGAGTGATGCTCCTATTATATGTCGATGACCTGTTCCTGATAGGAAAACATGAACTATTTAAATTTGCAATAAGGAGACTTGCTACCGAGTTCAAGATGAAGGAATTGGGTATGAATGCCCTACTTTCTAGGCATGAAGGTGTAGCAGAGTGAGAATGGAATCTCCCTTGGAAAAGGGAAGTATGTAGTGGAGATCTTTAAGAGGTTCAGGATGATTGACTGTAAGGCCATGGAAACACCTATGGCATCGAAGTGATGCTTCATCAGAGAGGGTTTATTCCATGCTGTATCATCGGATTTTTTGTTCATTGATGTTCCTGATGAATACGAGGCCATACATATGATTTGCTGTGAACAACCTGAACCAATTCCTGACAGATCTGAGACATGATCACCTGGTTGCAAATAATATAGTGAGGTACCTGAAGGGTACAGTTGAGTATGGACTCAAGTATGATATGAATTAGAAGACTAACCTGCATGGTTATGTTGATTTAGATTGGTAGCACCACTGAGAAGAAGAGAACCTTGGGTTGTTTCTTCAGTTTGATATCTAGTATGGGATACTGGTTTGGAAGGATGGAGTCCTGCATGGAACTGAGTAAAATCGAGGAAAAATATGTTTCCACTTCCTTAACTATTTGTGAGAAAGGATTAGTGTAGCTCTAGTATGTGATCTAGATCAAGATCTCTCAAAAGAGGGAGTGATGAGTTCTAGCATAGCCGGTAAGACAGGTTGACTGAGAATAAATTATAGTGAAGCTCGTAGGTTTCTGAGACGTAATCAGTTCTGTAGGTTGTGATCATATGTAATTAGTCCTGGCGAAGCTTGCAGGTTATCCTTAGACGTAATCAACCCTGATGTGATTATAAGCTAGAAATTTCCAAAGTAAAGTTTGAGTACTTCAGAGAGAAGCTTGGCGTTCTTTAGATTGAAGTTCCTTCCAAGGAGAAGTGATGAGTTCGAGAGACTTTCCAACATGGTGGTATACTGGACCTCCCATGGTCGAATGTAAGTGTTGAGCCTTTTCTAAATGATGGTAGGATGGGCCTAACATGGTCAAACATAAGTGCAGAGAATTTCTGACATGGTGGTAGGCTGGGTCTCCCATGGTCATATGTAAGTGCTGATCCTTTCTAACATGGTGGTAGGCTGGGCCTCACATGGTTGGATGTAAGTGTTGAGCCTTTTCAACATGGTGGAAAGCTAGGCCTCCCATCATCAAATGCAATTTCCGAGCCTTTCTAACATGGTGGCAAGATAAGACTCCCATGGTCATATGTAAATGCTAAGGCTTTCCGACATGGTGGTAGAATCGGCCTCCCATGGTTGGATGTAAGTGCTGAGCCTTTCTAACATGGTGGTAGGATGGGCCTCCCATGGTCAAATGTAAGTGATGAGCCCTTCTAACATGGTGGAAATATGGGCCTCCCATGGTCATATGTAAGTGCTAAGCCTTTCCAACATGGTGGCAGGATGGGCCTCCCATGTTTAGATGTAAGTGCTGAGCCTTTCTGACATGGTGGTAGGCTAGGCCTCCCATGGTCGAATATAAGTACTAAGACCTACATCAAACATGAAAATGGGTTGGAACTGTAGATGAATACCTACATGGAGGCTAGGCCTACATCTAGCATGAAAAATGGATGGCTTCGTAGAAATTCCTATGATGAGTAGATTTGAGAGATAACACCATTTGCTCGAGATAGTGGCAACAACTGTAATGATGATCCATCTTTAATGATGATCTAATGATGAATACTTGTGCTGATGAATTGTGTCAAGCGAATACCTTCCTAGTTAAGAGGGAATATTTATGTATTTGTAACTTCAGAATGTATTCACTTGTATATTTCTTATTTTATTTCATTGTACCACGAAAAAAATGTTTGTTCCTCCGATCGGGAGAGTCAGTAATATAATAAATTCATGTAAAGTCATTGAGGTTAGCCCTCAATTTCAAGTCATGGAAATAGAGCCAACAATTGAGTCATATCAAGGTTATTAGACTCTCCTAGTGAATTCGACCCTGTAGAGTAATTGTCAAGTGGAAACAAGTATAAATAGAGAGTGAGACTCTCTATTTGAAACACACACTCACTCAACAATAGTGCATGAGTGAGGGATGAGTAGCTCGCACAAGTGAGACAAAGAAAAACTATTGGAGATCATATTTGTATCTTTGGGTTTTACTTTTTCTATTGGTTCTCATTCTATCTCTGAGGAAGTTGAGGGGTTTTATCCTTTATTGAAAATTATTTGTGTCTCTTGTCTCTTGTGATTATTTCTATGCATGTTATTCTCTTTGAAAATATCCTAGATCATATTGACTAAATTATTAAAATATAACACCCATCTCTCAAAACCTCCCTCCACCTTATTTATACCTCCCTCACTATCCCTCCCTACATCACTCTCTCTCCATTGCTCCTCCCCCCCTCTCTCTCCCACACAATCTATATCTCTCACACTATCTAAATACATGTGTGTGTGTGTGTGTGTGTGTATGTCCCTCCCTCATCCCCCCTCTCTCATA
>LPNX010496898.1:25192-67675 GCA_001517045.1 Pseudotsuga menziesii | reverse complement strand
CTCTCTCTCTCTCTCTCTCTCTCTCTCTCTCTCTCTCTCACACACACACACACACACACACACACACACACACATACTCTATGTGTGTGTGTGTGTTTCCCTCCCTCACTTCGCATATCTCACAATCTCTCTCCACCTTATCTAAAACTCCTTCTCTATCCTTCCCTCCATCACTCTCTCTCTATTTCGCACCCCTCCCTTTCTCCCTTTGTTACTCATCCACCCCATTTTCTCCCACATAATATTTGTGTGTTTTTGTGTCCCCCCTTCTCTCACAAACTCCCTCTATCTCTCCCTCTCTCTCCACCTTCTATTTACCTCCATCTATCAATATCTCCCTCCCTTATCCCTTAATTACCAACCCTCTATGCCATTATAACTCTATCTTTGTGTGTGTGTGTGTGTGTGTTTCACAATTTGTATCCCTCCCCCTCCCTCCCTATCTCTTTTAACCCTCCCTCTCCATGTTTATCTCTTTCACAACCTCCCTCTCTCTCCATCTCTCAACCCTCCACCCTCTATATTTTACACCATCCATCTCTCTCTCTCTCTCTCTGTGTGTGTCTCTCTACATGTGTGAGCATGCCCCTTTCTCTCCTTATGTATGGCCCCGTGTTACCCCTCATACACAGACACTTTCTATCACTCCCTCAATATCTCTTTTCTTCACTCTATCTTCATCCCTCCCTCACCCCTGCTCCCTCTCTATCTTATTCCCTCTCACACTCTCTCCACATACTTCTCTCTCTCTTCTTCTATGTTTTCAACTTATCCCTTCTCCTAAAACCCCTACCTCATTATGACCCCTATTATATGTTTTATCGAATCTCATTCCAATGTCTTCAATTTCCCCCTCCTTCGCCTCTCTCCTCCAACACGTCTTATTCCTTCTCTAATACTCCATACCCACCTTTCAATTCACCAATCCTCTCTCTCATCAAACCATCACCCACTTCCTCCCCTACACCTTATCCCCCTTTGTCAGTCAAGTTTTGGGTATTGCTTTTGACCCTATATGTCTTCAAAACCTCTTCTCCTCCTAATAGTTCTCTCAATCCCCACTCCCCTTCACCCTTGTAACCCATAATTTTCCCATTCCATTCATATTTATCCACTTGAATTTACAAAATCCTCCTAGGAAGTTGACCATTCCCCATCCTGTAATATTTCGAATTTCGACCTAACACTTATGGGCATAAGACCCATTTATTATGATGTTCATTTGATGTTTTAATTGGTATATTAGGTATAATACCCCACTGCACATGAACATGGTTATTTGTTTGATATATTGGGCATAAGCCAATTGCATATGTTTATATATATGATTTCATGTGTTGGGCATGGACCCTGAAGACAATAATTGATGAGATGTTTTGTGTTGAGCAAGGAGCTGTGGAGCATATGGGAATTTGATGTTTTGGTTGAGTGAGAATATTTGGAGCACATGAGTATTTATATTTGTGTTGAGCGAGAAGCTATGGAACACATGATTTATGAAACATTGTGTTGAGCATGAAGCTTTGAAGCACATGAAGAGATAAAATTGGAAGTGTTGGGCATAGGCCCTGGAGCCTTCCAAGTTGATGTTGAGCATGAGCTCTATAACATCAGATCCTTGGCCATTGTATCCCTAGGTGTATCCTACAAATACATCCTAGCATTAGTGTTGAGCGAGGAGCTATGAAATTGCACTAAGTTTGTAATTCCTTGTTTTTTAGCGTTGAGTAGGGGATTTGAATAAGAGCTAGGAGTTACTCAAAAGAATTAATATGTTGAGTGAAAATGAATTTGATAAAACATTTATCTCATCTTACTTATTTTTAAGTGATTAAATGAAATTTCAAATTTATGTATCTCATCAATTACTGAAGAACTACCATGTTATACGAGGGAATCCAACATGCAAGGAGGTTTAGAGTTTCCTAACCCAGTTGACATAACCCCTACATGAAGGCCTTATTAAATAAAATGACTAAGCTAAAATAAATGTGTCATATGTTTAGGGATCATGATATATGATACATAAGGATAAAATGTTAACAAATGGTATATATATAAACATATATTTTTTACAGAATAAGTATAAAGAGTAAGCATAGTAATAATACTAGTATCTATAAGTAATAAATAAAGGATCAACATGTTATTATTATTACTAATGGTAAATTACATATTAAAATACCTACAAGAGTCAAAATAGGAAGTAGTCAAAAGTTCCTAAGTAAATATTAAAATTACCTAAATTAAATGAAAAGGGTTATTTCAAGAAATCAAATGATTCTTGATTTAACTACCCCTTTTCCTGAAATTTTTGTCTATAAATACCCCATACAAAGAGAGGCTTGGGGACCTATCTATAAATATATCTATGTTTGAGAGGATTCCATACTTTTACCTGATTACATTCAAGAGAGTTCTTGAAGAACATTTTTTCCTAAGAGGTAAAAGGAAAACTGATACATAACTTCATATCCTAGATAGGGAAGACTTACCTTAGGATCTCCAAGCTACTTGCATGTTGGAACCCACTCGAGGGGGTCTGGATTGAAACCAGGAACAGTTTTGGGTCATGGTTGGGAGGAACGTGGTAGTTCCTAAGTTATTTAGTTATCGGAACAGAGGTCGGATCTGTATATGAATTTGTTAATGTTGGGTATTTGAGTGTGCAAGATTTTCAGCCATTGAAACGGCTTCATCTTGTAGGTATGAGGTTCTTGATTTTTCCCTTCAAGCCACACGGGTTTTCTTATTAAATGTGGAGATTTAATTATGAATGGATATTTAGTATATGTCTGCTATAAACTAGGTGATATGGCAACATTATTTCTTTCAACAGAGGTCAATATATTTTATCTATTCAAACACGATCTTATAGTTAGGAAAATATATATATCTTATTTATATTTATAATGATGGAATAACATTTTTAGTCTTACGTGTAGGAGGGTTTGGTTTCTATTATTTTCTGCATTTTATTTCATCATTTACAGGTTAATTTTAGCCTCCTCCGACAGAGGTATTTTCTTTAAACAGAGGATAACCTATTTTAAAAACTAACTTTATGTCTTTACCCGACTAGAAGATTTCATATTTCCAGCAAGATTGTATTAAACAAAGCCATATGTAGGAGTAAACTGGTAGGTGTGGAACTGCGTTCAGGTATTTCTTTATCTCAACATTTCGATCTCTACTGTGAGATCATCTTCAGAGACCAATGGAAGCTTGGTGAAGAATAATTTTTTCCCAAGAATATTTTAAATATGGAATTTTTGTGTTTCATTGAGAGTTTATATTATTTAAACTATTTATAAACTCTCAATGAAACACAAAAATTCCATATTTAAAAGATTCTTGGGAAAACATTATTCTTCACCAAGATTCCATAGGATAGTATATTTTATCTATTCAAACATGATCTTATAGTTAGGAAAAATATATCTTATTCATATTTATAATGATGGAATAACATTTTTAGTCTTACCTGTAGGAGGGGTTGGTTTCTATTATTTTCTGCATTTTATTTCATTATTTAAAGGTTAATTTCAGCCTCCTCGCATAGAGGTACTTTCTTTAAATAGAGCATATTATATTTTAAAAACTAACTTTATATCTTTACCCCACTGGAAGATTTCATATTTCTAGCAGGATTGTATTAAAAAAATCCATACGCAGGAGTAAACTGGTGGGTGTGGAACTGCGTTCAGGTATTTCTTGAGATCATCTTTAGGAGACCAATGGAAGCTTGGTGAAGAATAATGTTTTCCCAAGAATCTTTTAAATATGAAATTTTTGTGTTTTATTGAGAGTTTATATATGTGTTTCATTGGGAAAACATTATTCTTCTCCAAGCTTCCATTGGTCTCCTAAATATGATCTCATAGTAGAGATCGAAATGTCAAGATAAAGAAATACCTGAACGTAGTTCCACACCCACCAGGATTGTATTATTTATAATAAACCAAACTACTATAGTATAGCCTTCGTATAAATTAAATGCATAAGTTTATAACTTAAATATAATTGCTAAAACTTTAAATAAAATATCACCAACAAACTAGAAACCAACCATTT
Source organism: Pseudotsuga menziesii (assembly GCA_001517045.1). Taxonomy (NCBI): domain Eukaryota; kingdom Viridiplantae; phylum Streptophyta; class Pinopsida; order Pinales; family Pinaceae; genus Pseudotsuga; species Pseudotsuga menziesii. The sequence continues at coordinate 63,601 of LPNX010496898.1, read as the reverse complement.
CCACTTTATAACACTTCATACATAGTATGCCCGCCATTGAGACCTGTCCAGGTCTGAAGGAATGATTTCATTTTAAACAATAATCATATTATATACCATCACACTAAGAATCAAACATAACCTAATACAAAAATCATTAGAAAAATCGTATCCATTAAAAGGTTTCAGGATCGAATCATGTTGGCACTTATGCCAAAAAAATCCTCACACATACAACTTTAAACCCATACAACCTAGGATCGAATCCTATGGGCTCATGGATTAAAAACTGAGGTTACATCAAAACCATGATAGGCATCCAATCGTGTAGGGTTCGATTCGCAATGTTTATCAATACTGTAATACTTTATAAATTTTCCACATAATCTATCCTAATGAACTCAAAATGAAAGAAGGATTAACCATAATCAAAATCGTTTCCTTAGAAACATTCCACAATAATATAAATAAAATATACACGCTACATTTCTTCATCAAGGCTCATGCCCGAGAAGTAGCAGTCATCCCTTAACATAATCAATGTAAAAATAACCACTGTCTATGCTATCACAGCTACGACATCCATTTCGCAATGTTAAATGCAAGCTCACGGCCATCCCCCAAACTAAATCACAGATAAGGAAAATACATCATTAAATCACCATTAATAAACATTTCCCATAAGAAACTATACAGTTTCGATTCAAGGCACCATTGTGAGAAATGGTAATACCACATTTTGAAGACCCCTCCTCAAAACTAAAACATAGAAATTTTCACTAACTATCAAAGCCATATGTTTAAAGCTACCAACCCAAAATACGTTACACAGCTTAGTCATGATAGTCATGGCCCGAAGGCGCCAAACTCAAACATCATAAACACCAATACTTTCATACGCATCTCGTGATGCCATTTAAATATAAACAGAACATTACACAGTTGAAACCCTTGAACCAAATCATTCACCATTGCAACACCGAGCTCAAATCTCTGTTAAAAATAATCTATACACAAAGGTAACAAGTTCAAACTTGTTTGTACAAGGATTACCTGTGAAGGTTATTTTGTTGATAGTATATAAGTCACCACGACCCGTGAATGAAGCCTCTGTCACCTGCAACCAAAGGAACATAGAGCGTTATAAGTATAACAATCCTCCATATGAAACAACAAATAATAACGATGCAAACTCAGGTGGAAAGTATACCTTCCCAAGGCACAAATGCGAACCAGACCTCCATGCATTGACAAAACCAGAGAGTAGAACATAGCATAACAACAATGGTGACAATGAATAGTTCATCCACGATATACCAAGCTTAGGGTTGAGATTACCCCATGCCAAGGAGAATTTATTCTGCCACCTTGTCCACCACCAACGACGAGATTTTTCCCTCATGTCTATAGTTTCAAAACCCCAAACTTGACTTGGTTTTAGAAATGGCTTGTGCATCGAAACCCCCATCAATAGCATCATTGACTTAGGATAATCCAATATTCATGGCATATGGAATATACCATGAATGGCCCCTCATACATATATCATATGGTATGCAAACCTTTAAATACATTATGGCTAAGTCTTATGACTTAGGCCTTTCACATACATGCATAAAAAAATTCAAATCGTATTTGATAAAAACTAAGCATAGGAATAAATTTCATGAAGTCTTAAACCACATTAATAATGTTAACTAGTTAGACATAGGTTTAATAATCCCCAACTTGCATAAAATAATAAATGTTAACAGTAGTAGTAAGAAATGCTAAGATAGGACTTTGGTCCTTTTGTTTTCAAAAGAAATGGAGTAGTTTAGCATATGTATCATGGCAATGTTTAGATGTTGTAACAAGTTTTACTCACCTAATGGACCTGCACAAAATGAAGAAGAGTTGCATTAGTTCAACATGAACTAAGTAAACCATGTAAGGTCAAGTAAAACCGGTTACCTCTCCAAGTGATCCTATAAGGGATACAAGTCCTGCCACTACACACCTTGACAATTACAAGTTAAGTTGGGACTTTCCATAAACAAACAAACAAAACTGATAACCGATAAGTAAGCAATAAGTAAGCAAACACGCACACATGCATGATAAAAAATAACCAATGAACAATGTAATCATCTAAATCAGATCAAGTAACATAAAAACATTATAGAATTATAGTAGTAATCACTTTGGGAAAACATCTAGAAACAACAAGAACAACTTATGACTCTTCGGTTTCGCAAACAAATATCAACACATTCTGCAGAAGATAAGTTAATGTCCATTTCAAGTAGTAATTAACTAGCCTAATATAAAAAAAAATTCAAATTTTAGAGAGATTACAGGTGGTATGAGAGCCCAATTTCAACACTAAGACACCTAATGGGCATGCCATACATTCGTTTTTGAAAATAAAGTATGCTTAAATTTTTTTTAACTAACATATATTTTTCCTGCTATTAAAAATTTACAATTGCAATATTAAAAGATTAGTTCAGATAATGAACATAGAAGAGGACAACACCCGACAAGGAAGTTTGAATACCCCCACACAGGAAGCAGAACTAGTGGTGGAACTAAATTCTGATATACTGAAAAACCATACAAAGTCTTCAAGCAGACTTACAGAGTTTTGAGGATGATAATTTGAATGAAAGAAAGGAACAACAAGCAATTAATGACGCATTTCTATGGAACATGATGGGAGGAAGCCCACAGGAGAAACCCACTCATTCAACCAATAGGTTCAAGAAAGAATTCTATCCTAAGAGGGCCAGCAACCTGAGAGAAAAAAGAAAAGAACAACATACCCCTGAACCTCCAGAAAGATATTGTCACAGTCCTTCTAGTGATTATTCTCTTTCTTCTTGCAGAAAGAAATATAGAAAATAACGACAATATCCAAGGAAATTTCAGGAAGATAAAAGTCCCAACCTATGAAGGAGAGATGAACACAACGGAGAAATCCGAATAATTTCTTCTAGGTATGAGAAAATATTTTCGAGTACATAACTACTCTAGTGAAATGACAACCTGTCTAGCCATCTATAATTTAAATGGAAAAGCAACTAGATGGTAGAGAGGCCTAAATCATACCAAGAAAGATGAGGCAAGAGAAATATGATGGAGTAATTTTCGCAAAACGGTTGAGGAGAAATACATGCCGGAAACTTTCTTCGACATAAAGGTGAAAGAATTTCATGGATTAAGGATGGGTTCCATGACTATGGATTCTTTCATTAATAGATTTTTGGATTTGCTACATTATGTTCCTTACATAAAGGATGATAAAGTGAAAATACAGTAGTTTTTAGGATGTCTTCCTTCGAAATTTCGGGAGAAGACTGAATTTGACATGCCTAAAACATTGGACACCACGATACACAAATCGAGGATTTTCTATGAGCATGGATAATTGAGGAATGAAAATATCAAAAAAATAAGAGCAGGTCTAGGACCTTCTCGGACAACCGCAAACCGGGTTTCAACCCACCACCTTATAGAAAGAAGAACAACAACTTTCCATCCAATAAGAAATTTAACAGAACCGGTACATGTGGACATTTTTCCCATGGACTATCATTGCTATTGCAACACTTGTGCATTTATTTAGAGACAATAATGACCCTTACTTTTCATGGGAAACATTTCATCACTATAGAAACACTTTTCACACTTTGTCTCTCTTGCGACGCACATCTCATGTCGCTATTTCGATGAAAACTTGGCTACTATTGTGTCGAATATCCGTCACTATTATGTTGATGTAATAGTTTCTATTGCGATGAAATTACATCGCTCTGTCAACATAGATTTAGTAACAAACAAAGGTGGTGTGTCACTAGAACAATGAAACCATGGAATATAAAAAAAAATGAACACGTGTTTCGACGAAACTTCGTCGTTGTAGCAACGAAGCATTCGTCGCTATAGCGACGGTAGTGAATATTTAAAAAATAAAAAATATTGTTGCAACAAAAATGTGCTGTTGTAGCAACAAAGAGTCATTTCTATAGCCATTCCAGGCCATATCAAGCTCTCACAAACTTGCTATACTAGCGACGGAAATGTTCGTCACTAGTATAGCATGTTCATCGGAACTTGGTATGGGCTGACGTGGCTATAGCGACGAAAATGTCTATTTAAAAAAAAAATACTGAATGGTGGCCTATTAACCTCTGTAAGATCTACAAAATTATAAGAATATCCTTCACAAATGTATTATGTTGGGAAATAATATATCCAACCCTAATTGAATTTTGGATAACCAAATATCAATAAGGGAGTTGGTGCAATGCAAACGATCCACGTGAGAGTGTTATAAGTTATGTTATCTTAACATAAAATATATATTTAAAAGTTTGATGCAAATATTAAATTGATATATAGATTCCTTGGGATACTTATCTATCTAGGAACAACATATACAAATCCATCATTAAACAAGAAATCCATTTATATTGGATTTATACTGGAGAAGTGACATGACAATTATAAAATCAACTTTGATGTCAATTGGAAATTGAGAAATGGTTAAATCATTTGCTAAGAAAAAAAAATCTACAAAGTAACATTTCAACATCATGGGAAGCTTGTAAAAGTTGCAACCAAGGTAGTGTGGCTTGATAAAGCGACCCCCACCCTCCATAGACTACCCTTTATTATCAATGTGTTGTGGTGAAATCCATGAAAAATAAACCTTTTGCAATGGATTGATAATCATGGTATCTTGTAGGAAAGAACCCCACGTTTCTTTGAAGCTCATACTCTTATAATAGATACTTCTATTCCCATAGCTATTACGTTTTTTACTAATTAAGAGTAGCTTATAGATAGTCATGTAATTAGAATGAATGAAAGCAGTCATATTTTATAAGTGTGATGTGTAATGTTCTATATGGTAATCATACTATAACTAAGGATACTAGAATCCTAATTATTAACATGATAACCACTAGTATTGAGCTTCCTATTAGGTCTATAAGTAACAAATAATGTACATAATATATGGGAATAAAAGACCTTTCTTATATGTAAAACATATACAACAAGCTTATAATAGCTGTGAGAAAGTGGAAGCTATCTATACTTGGTGTAATCTATTACAAGTAATGGAAACAATATAACTATGATCATACACATTGATTATGTTAAATACATGACTTATAAGAGCTGTGAATACTAGTGGGTCATCAGCTTTCATTAGTATAAATCCAATTTATTTACTAGCTATAACTCCATATTATAAAGTAATAATAATGAATACTAATTACTAGTAACTTGTAAGCTAATTTGAGATTCACCTATAACTGACTTACCTACCAGAGTCAGTTAAAATTATTTAAAACTCAATTAGACACTTGATTTGTGTTTTAGAACTTCAATGAACACCAATAATTATTTAGACAAGGTCAGTTAACCATTCAATAAAGTAGAGTCTAATCAATTCGAATTTCCTCACATGGATTCGAATTTCTTGTGGCTATTTAGCCATCGTACTTAATTGTAATTATTATGTAATTACTTTTGATTAATGAAAGCATTCATAGTTGCAAGCCATTTTTGCATTGTTTCATTCTTCAATTACTAAGTAAATTGTGTAATCTATTCTTGTCAATTTGTGTGTTGATCCATAGATCTATGTGCTCAATTTAATATGGCATTAGAGCCTCGATAGGACAAGGAACGTCTCCTACTATAGATCCATACTTGGATCATTTTTTTTAGCAAAACTACTCCTTCCAGTACTGCACCAGAAGCGAATAATTTACCACTCAATATCCCAAGTTAAGGAATTGTTGATCAAGCTTGCTTGATCAACTATGTTGGGGGTGAAGGAAATTCCAAAAGTGCAGACTGTTGACCTTATTTTGTCTGTTTGATTATGTGATTTATAGGTATATAATTGCTCTTCATTTCATTCTCTAAAAGCATCTCAATCTCCTTCACAGTATTCGCTACAGTAGCTGAGTCTTATCTACTGCATTCTAGATGGCCCATCCAATGGAGCCCCTCACTCCTTTCAACTATCACCAGTGGAAGGAGGACATGGAGATGCAACTATGCTCCAAAAGACTCTTGAGACTCACAATGAAAGTAGAGAAAGAGCCAATTCATTATGTTGACAAAGAAAAGTATTGGAACATGCTTGATGAATCCTATGAATGCTTGTGCCTCCCAATCTCTCGAGACATTCTCTTCCATATCAATGGATTGAATACTCCCAAGGAGATTTGGGATAATATTACCTCCTTATTTGACAAGAAGGATGATCTTAGGGTCTATCAACTGGAGAATGATCTGATCTCTCTCCATCCATCCAATTTCGAAACACTCAATGACGTATTCACAAAATTCAAGAATCTAGTGTTCAAATTGAAGCTGTGCAAGGTAGACAAGGAGGATGATCAACTCATCCTTGAGATTCTCTCCAATATTGGTGCAGACTATTCAGTATTTGTATCAACATTTCATTTTTTGAAGCTCTCTACTCCAAACTGGAAGATTCATACTCTTGCCTCTTTCATTAAATCTCTTACTCAAGAGCATGCCAAATTGATCCAAATGGGGATCATTCGATCTTCCAGAGATCAAGAACTTGTTCCAGGAGGACCTAAGGTAGAAAATGACAAAGGGAAGTGAAAGGATGAGTCTCCTGTAGATAAAGATAAGCCAAATGAGGCTCTAGGTTCGAAGAGAAGTAAGAATAATGACAAAGGAAAGATAATCTGTTCTTACTGTTGAATGGGCTTTCATCTAGAAATCACCTATATGAGAAGAACAATAGATGAGATGGATCTTATTCTGAAGAAGCATAACATTACTATACCTCGTAGCACAAGGAAGGCTGACCAGAAGGAAGAAACTGAAGAATATGAGGAGACATGCCATGCATTGAAGGATAGCTGCTCCACAACACATGCCTTCTCATTGGTTCTGCATTTTCCAATCATATGGTTGCATCCAAAGAATAATTATCTTCCTTGCAGTATTTTGATGGTCGTAGTATTCAAATGGTAAATAGAAGTAAAATTCAATCCAAAGGGAAGGGAGTTATCAAGATTGAACATGTAAATTTCAAAGATGTGCTTTATGTTCCCTCCCTAGATGCAAACCTGTTATCTGTATAATAGATGAATCATATTGGCTCTCCAAAGAGAGTCATATTTGGTCCTGACTCAGTGGAGATCACATATATCTCTACTGGGAACATCATAACTAAGGGTGCTGCAAATCATGCCTCCAAGACATATGAGTTCTCACACTTCATGCCATTTTCAGAATCAGTGCACTCTCAACAGCCACTTGCAAGAGAATGTAAACACATTTCATCTACATCTTTTGTAGTTTCCACTAGTATTGTAGATCCATCTTTATCAGTTTATAATTATTATGATTCAAATTGATTCAGATCCAGATTTAGTCCCTCCTTCCAAATTGGGAGCTAGGAAGATGACTGGAAATCCACCTGACAGTCAGAAGGGAAAGAACCTTGCGCTATGTCATGCAACCTTACCTCCTTCAGAGATATGCAATAGACTCCCTATAAGATGCTACATGGTAAGGGCTCAGTATCACTACATTCAGAAGAATAGAGCTGATCATACACCTCTTCATATAGCAAGAGACAAATGTTACATTCCTACTTCCTTCCATCATCATTTTGTGAGAAGATGGAGAATTCTACATCCCAAGACCCATGTTACTTGTGCATAGAACATCATGCATGCTGCTTCGCTACATCATAGAGATTGCAGCAACACATTTTCAATTTTTTCAAACATGAATCCTGATTATATCTGCTTAGTTAGAGGGGGGGCCTTTTTCGCATGTGGTTGTTTCCCCAACTCCTTGGATTGAGTAGTTACTTTACTTTACTTGATGTGATGGGTGGACTATGGCCTTTGTTACTAGGGCCCATAGATTGTCCAAGTTAGCATTCAAGGGGGATGTTAGGATTATTAATCCTCCATTGTCTAATTTGGTCATATGTCTAAATCAGGATTCATGTATAAATCAGGAGTCCATCCAGTCTATTTTTAGTCATTGGCACCATTGGGTCCACTTGGCTTAAATAGGGCACATGTTATAGTTACTAAAGTGTGGGGAACACTAATTGAGTCTTAATACAACTGATTTCACTTGCATGAATCAGTTTAGGAGCCTCCTAGATTAATATCTAGTTTTAGGAGCCACTGGGAGTGTAGATACCAACCAAGGTCAGTTAATATGAGTTGGTGACTAGTCAAGCTCAGTTAGGAGTTAGTTACATTTAGTTCTAGTCCTCTACATTCAGTTAGCGCTAGGTTTGCATGGTTGCATGTAGGAGATGAGCATTCCTCACCTACCTCAGTAAGTTAAGCTTAGTTAACACTGAATTAGACACTTGAGTTGTGTTTTAAAACTCCGATGAAATTCGATAATGATTTAGAAAAGGTCAGTTAACCATTCACTCAAGTAGAGTCTAATCAATTTGAATTTAATCACATGGATTCGAATTGCTTGTGTCTATTTAGCCATTGTACTTCATTGTAATTATTATCTAATTACTTTTCATTAATGAAAGCATTCATAGTTGCAATCCATTTTTGTAGTGTTTCATTCTTCAATTACTGAGTAAATTATGTGATCTATTCTTGTGAGTTGTGTGTTGATCCATAGATCTATGTGCTCAATTTAATAGTTCACAGTGTGTGCTTTAAAGTATGATATAAAATAGATACAACATTTATTACTGGAATTACAATATCAATAACATGGATACTATTAGTACCATTTCTTTACCTGTACTATCATAGTAATAGTTCATAGTTATACTACTATTGCCATTACAACTAGGTAGTTATGATTCCGTATCTAAGTTGTACATATAAAACATGTGATAATAACTATGATCAGTTGATTATAGTAAGCTCTATCATACCAGGAAACAATGGTAACAATGATTTTGTAAGTTTAGATGCCACCTCTATTCCCATATATTCCACATTGTCCTATTATTTGAGGTGAATGAGAGCTGTGGAAGTGATTCCATCGGGTGGAACCCACAACACTTTGTATGAGTTAAGATAAAGTAATAGAAATACCTATATATTATCCCCTTAAGGTGACATCCTATAAAAATAATGGCATAACTATATCCCCTATATGATTTATACATTATTAGAAGAGGGAGAAAATGTTTAGGTGGATAGGATGCACTTAAATGGATGATTCTATTCTAGAAATAGAATCTAGAATCCACTGTGGAGCATGCATGCATGCATGTCATATTTTATTCTCAGGTTAGGTTTTGTATTCCACACAATTCTACCCATGTATCTTGGGTCCACTCACTAAGGAGATTGGGAATACGTTTTTTAGAATGAAACTTGGTTCACCCCAATAATTTACTAGCTACATTGTACTTCCCTTGTATTCCTCATTATATAAAGGTGACTTGGTGAACAACACTATGCTAGTTGGAGAGTTTTTATTGAATCCAACACTATGCAAACCATTTGTAAAATATGTTTACAATTTTTTATTCGTTGCATCCAACTTTTCATCATGTCACAAGCTACTAACCAAATCCTTTATGAACTCAAGTCCTTGCTTTCTCCTAAATGTTTTGAATTCACTAATTAATTAATATGTTCAATTGCAAAACTGTTGTGCCCATATAAGTATACATAACACTATATTTCAGGTCAATTTATTGGCCATCCATTTTGTTAGGCACACACAATTATATTTTATTATGTATAGGTACGCTAGCCATGATCTCTACACCAAAGACTTTTTTCCGGTAAATATAGGTGAATAGTTCTCAGAAAGCAAGGCATCAATAGAGAGCCATGGAATAAATATATCTCCTACTTTTATAGGTTTCCAGGTATAAATAAATTCCCCTTCTATTTGGGGGGAAGAGTGTCTCCATTTGTCTTCCCACGGTAGGTCATGTACTTGAAGCAATGTGCTCACCCCTATATTCATGGTATTTTGGGATCTTTTCAAAATAAAGAGGTTATATAGAAAATATTCAATGTTTAATGTTATATTTTGGCATATTCTATTGTAGACTCTGTAATCATGCGATTTGGAGCATCAAAGGTGGTATTAGAGTGGGAGTTATGTAAATACATATCTCCTAGAAAAACATGTAAAATTTCAAGAGAAACTTGGTGTATAAGAAAGATTTTGATTTCTCATTATAATGCAATATATTATGATATCTCTTTCATACTATTACTTGGTCTCTTTATGTGTTCTATTTCTGTTATAAATGCTCCCTAATTCCAAGTCTAATAACTTTTCTAGAAACCAATCTCTAGCAGACCAGAGACCCTTTACAAGAGTATCTCATTTCTCTTATTTGGAAAACAAGCAATGACCTTAAAAGAGATCACTTTTATGAAAACCAAGATTATGATCACAGGGAATACAAAATAGAATAACATATGAGTTGATTTTTCCATTACTCTCGGTATTATTATTCACAAGAATCCTTTAAATAGAACACTCAAATTTCTGTGTAAAAAAAGATTAAGGGTCTCATAATTTTAATCTCCATAATTTGAAAGGGTAACATTGGTAAATTCAAATAATCAAGACAATAAATTTATAGATATCATTTAATCTCAAAACCAAACAATGTTCTCAATGTATACAAATTAAATATTTAAGAAAATATAAGAAATTGTTGAAAGCATCTAGTTTAATAGTAAAGAAAATGGAAAGCAAAATAGTATAATACTGCTGATATGAATGTTTGGAGGATAATTCCACACACGACAATGATGGCTCCATGGTGGTTTGATATTTTCACACTTGGTGCAATAACACAAACATGGAATTTGACATGTGCCGCCAACCAATTGCTGTGGACATGTTGTATTTGACATAGATGGTAAAATTGCAGATATGGGCATTGTTTGTGCCTCTACGGCCTCCTTGTATGTGATTGGCCTCCAATGTTGTCGGACACTGCCAGGATCCATCATGACTACCATAAAGTAGCACCATATCATCATTACCAGCTACAACATAAATTTTAGGCGAAGCGAAATGGCATAATTTCTAAGCACAATTAGTTGATTATATCTGATAAATATTGCAAACTTAAAAAATGACTGTGATTAATTGATAATTATTGCACCTTAAGAACGTTCTCTGAATTTTTTTACAATTCTCTATATTTGAAGAAAGAGATATAGGATTCTTAGAGTTGATTCATGATGTGACCAATTAACATGCTCTTTCTATTATACTGGAATCATGGAACCCTTTCTCGTTTCACAAACTTGGAATCAAAACAACAATTAAAAAGTATACACTACGCCAAATAAAAAGGGAAATAACACATAGGACACTCTACAACCCATAGAAAATATAACACAACAAATGGAATAAACCACATGGAGAGACCTGCAACAAAAGTGTTCTTATAACATCTAAAGCTCAGCTATTGCAAAATGTTGTCCTGATACCCAGAAAAAAGAAGACAATCAACTTGTTTACATTTATGAGAATTTAATTTGTGGATATTGTTGAACAGGGTTGGCTTACAGAGTTATGAACATGTATATTACGAATTAATTTTATATAAATGCATTGATGTCTATCATTTCAAGTAAAAACTTACCTTGACTAAGAGATTACATATAAATCCACACAAATCTGCTTCTAATAAAAAATTATGTCGAAAATAATGGAAGGTGGTCTTAAAATCAAGGAAATGATGGACATGGAAAATCAAGTTAAACATGACAATGAACGTCAATGTTATTTAATTAATTTCATGATCTGTAATGACAAATCTTGGTACATGCTTCAAATCTTTTCAAACTGGCAAGTTTCATCTAAGATTTGCAATGTTGACGGATTTGTTTGGTTCAATTGTGTGCACAAACATTGATATTTTATTGCATAAGACTAAATTAATATAATTTTTAACTCCCTTGACTTACAAGTATTTTTCAAATCAGACAGTATGTCCCTATTATCTCTATTTTTTATGTGTCTGAAGTATCCTTGAGGCCCAGACAATCTAGAATGTAGGCCTAAACAAGTAATAATGCACTATACATAGATGATTTTACTTACCAAAATAATAATCACACAGTTACTACACTTCTTTATTGTTAACAACCAATGAAAATGCTTAAATGAAGGTCAGCTTCTGTAACCTCTTTAATTATCTGTCAAGCATAAGGTTCAACATTTGTGAGCTCTTTGATTATATGCATAGTTTCTAAAGAACCGCTCACATGGGTTGCAGAACCCATCCCTGGAGCTTTATTGTTCCTGGGAACTTAGGTTTGGGTGATTTGAGGTGAGGATCAATCCACTCCCAAGGGCATACCAATGTTCTTTTGGCAATTGGAAACCTCCAAATGTTCAAGACATGCCAGAAACCCTTCGCATTCTTAATCACATGGGCCCAAAAAAAATGCCAAATAGGTATATTTTAAGTGTTGTTTCAGCAGCACAACACCCCTGTGGGGAGGCACAAATGGCCACCATGGCCTAAAAGGTTAAAAAACCTAGAACCTTAAATCCCAAAACCTAGAAAATAAAAAATAAATTTCATGTGAGTATCAAGAAATCAAACAAGACTTCATGTGGGCATCAACAAATTAAGCACAAGTCCTTGTGGGTGTTAATAAATTAAGCACGAGTCCATGTGGAATCAACAAATCAAAGAATAGTCGATATGGGTATAGCAAATCAAACAAAAATCCGCATGGGATTAAAAAAACCGTACCTATATACCATCTATTATGTGTTTGTACAACAAAACTTGATCTACAATGGTCGATTCTGAAAATCCTATGAACCCAAATCCTGTGGCTAGTCTTGTTAACCTGTTTCTCATGATAATAGTCTCGACAACCTAGCCATAGGATCCTCTTTGTATTCATCATACCAACCAAAGGTTGCGATGAGTGGGAAAGCACAACTCCATTTTTGGGATGGAACCATATGATAACAAGAAATCTTCTCCGCATGTCTTTTCCTACAACTTGTCGAAGACGCCCTCCGTGTGACCTTGGAGCTCCTTCTTCACACTTCCGTCGCCTGCAGACCATATTCTCACGGTTTGGATTTGGGTCTTCTCAGGCTCCTGGACCTGCGCCTGCTCTTGCTCCTACAATGGAAACCCCCTATGATGTTGAAACCCCCTATGGTGTTTGTAGTTGGCTTGATTCAATGTTTTTCACTGGATAATTTCATAGTTGGGATTTTGGGGTTTTATTTTCGATAGCATCGTTTTTCGGTTGTAATATATATTATACACCATGTAATTTGTTTATATTATTATATCGTAATATATATTATATATATTACAATTTAATATATATATATATATATATATATATATATATATATATATATATAACAATGTAATAGAAAATAATAATAATTTTTAATTTTTTTAAATTTGTTTAAATTTTTAATTTTTATTATTATGTGAACCATAATGTTTTTTGGGGTTATTAGGACATGGAACATAGGGATTTGTTTATTTTGTTTTTTCATGAGTTTTTTTTCATGATAAGAAGAACAAATAACGGGCATGAGAATGTCTAATCTGCATTTCTAATGGAATTAAAATAGACTGGAACCATAGGCAATGGAACCTTCCCCATGTTCTTAATTATACACTAAGGCCCAGGTTGTATAAAACTTTGGGCTCACTAAGAAAATAGGCGGGTATACCAATGTTCACCTAATCACTTAAGTGATAAAGAAACATTTCTACATTAACCATGGATATACTACGTGCAACAAATATACCACAGGGGGTGCAACCCTTTTATCTATTGTTGTAAAGGTGTTTCATAATTGAGGAACCAAGAATAAGGTTTTGAAAATTCCATTCATGGTACCTTGAATAGTAGCTGGGTGGAATGGATATACCAGATGGAACCACTTGGAACTCAAAGTGGACATGGTGTATTCTAAATGTTTTATTGAAATGTTTTTCCACTCTCACCCTTATTTGGTAATAACAATATCTCAAGTCTATCTAGGTGAATATCATGGCACCATGCAACTCTATTGACAGCTCATCAATCCTTTGAATAGGATATATATTATTAATATGTGTCTCAAAAATATCTCAACACTCAACGCACATTATGCATGAGAAATCCATTTTCCTAATTGGCATCACATGTGAAACAAATGTATTTTTGCTATGGATAGAGTGTGTCCCATCTCTAAGACATCTTCAAAAAAATTCCAATTTCATATTTAAACAATCTATGATATTTATAAGGAGTAACAAATACTAGTTTGGACCTCAGTTATATTTCAATAATTTGTTCTTTCTCCCTCTCAAGTGGTATTTCACGAGGTAGCTTCATGTCTCGAAATGAAGAAAATCCAAGAAGAGATGATTGTAGAGGAAATTTGTTATTTTTTGAGCCATTGCTGGTCAAATTGAGATTTATCTCTCATTGTTCATCCATTAACAATGAATTTAGTTGCAATGGAAAGGATAACCAAATGGTATATTTATATTTTCATACATGAATTTTAAACATTCATCCAATATTAATAAGATTACATCTAGTCACAAAACATCTCATCACTTAAATAGAGATTACAGGCAACATACACAATGGATTTGAGCAAATAATATGGCATGGGAAATCTATTTTAGAGATGGGTGGAATCCCTTTGAAGATTAACTGCAAAATTTAGTTTTGAAAGAAAAAAAATATTGAAAAAATCCATCAACAATAGGAGAAACAAACATTGCTAGTTAAAACATGTTTCATCATCATCATCATCTTCATCGTTTCCATCATAATCACCATCATTATCATCACCATCATCATCCTCCTCATCCTCACCATTAGAATCATCATAATTATCACCATCATCATCATTGTCATCATCATCAGCATCTTCATCATCATCGTCATTGTCACCACCATCTTCATCATCATCATCATCATCATCTGCATCATCATCATCATCTTCATCATCATCATCCTAATCATATTCATCATCATCGTATTGATCAACATCATCATCATCTACATCATCATGATCATTATCATGATCATCATCGTCGTCATGATCATCGTCATAATCATAATCATCACCACCACCATCATCATCATTGTCATTAACATCACCATCATCATCATCATATTCATCATCATCATCATCATCTTCATCATCATCATCATCATCATTGTCGTCGTCATCTTCATCATCATCATCTTCACCATCATCATCATCATCATCATCATCAATTATGATGATGATGATGATGAAGATGATGATGATGGCAATGATGAAAACATGTTTCTAACTAGTTAAAAACATGTTTCATCATCATCATAATCATTGTGTCCATCATCATCACCATCAGCATCATCACCATCCTCCTCCTCCTCCTCCTCATCATTAGCATCATCATCATCATCACCATCATCATCATTACCATCATCCTCATGATCATGAACATGATGATGATGATGATGATTATCATGAGGATGCTGGTGATGATGATGGACACGATGATGATGATGATGATGATGATGATGATGGTGATGATTTTTTATTATGACGATGAGGAATTGAGGATGATGAATATGATGATCGTCATCATCATCGACACCATCATCATGATCATGATGATGATGATGATGATGATGATGATCATCATCATAACTATGTTAGAATTTCCATATTAGACCTAGTACTAATTAGTGGTATCATGATGACGATGATGATCATGATGATGTCAACGATATTCATCATGATGATCATGATGATGAAGATGAAGAAGATAAAGATGATGATGATGAAGATGGTGATGATGATGATGGTGGTGATGAAGATGATGATCACGGTGACTATGATGATCATGATGATGACGATATTGATCATGATGATGACGATATTGATCATGATGAAGATGGTGATGACGATGATGATGAAGATGATGAAGATGAAGTTGATGATGATGATGTTGATGCTGAAGATGATAATGATGAAGATGACGATGATGATGAGGATGATGATGATGATGATGATGATGAAGATGGTGATGACGATGATTAATATGATAATGATGATGATGATGATGATGATGATGATGATGATGATGATGAAGATGGTGATGACGATGATGATCATGATGAAGATGATGATCATGACGACGACGATGATCATGATGATGGTGATGATATTGATCATGATGATCATGATGATGAAGATGAAGAATATGATGATGATGATGATAATGAAGATGATGAATATGATGAAGATAATGAATATGATGAATATGAAGAATACGATGATGATGATGATGAAGATAATGGAGATGAAGAAGAAGAAGATGACGATGAAGATGAAGAAGATGATGATGATGATTATGATGATGGTGATGAAGATCATGATGACAGTGATGATCATGATGAAGATTATGATCATGACGATGACGATGATCATGATGATGGTGACAATATTGATCATAATGATCATGATGATGAAGATGAATAAGATGATGATGATGATGAACATGGTGATGATGATGAAGATGATGATCATGATGATGATGATGATGATATTGATCATGATAAAGATGGTGATGATGATGATGATGATGATGATGGTGACAATATTGATTATAATTATCATGACGATGAAGACGAGGAAGATGATGATGATGATGATGAAGATGGTGATGACGATGATAATCATGATGGAGATGATGATGATGATGATGATGATGATGATAATGATGACGGTGATGATATTGAAGATGGTGATGATGATGATGATGATGATGATGTTGATGCTGAATATGATGATGAATATAAAGTATCACATATTTTTTTCATTCTATTATGAATATTAACCAAGACATGTGCATTATGTATGAAGTAAACTTCACTCTCACTCTAATCCTCTTGGAAAACTTCAACAAAATGTATAAAAGAGAGTATATCCTTCTAGATGAAACCATAGGAACATTCCCATACAATTTTCCCCATTAATGGAAGTGAAAACATATTCATCATGAAATCTTGAAGAACCATATTGAGATTTGGAAGAAACTCTATTAAGAATTCCATGGATTTTGAAGCTTCAAGAGGCTTTCGAAGAAACTTTAGGGCATGATCCTTCCATAATTGAAAATGTAAATAATGTGGATAACCTTGATATATGAAAAATCCAATGGAAAAATAGATGAAAAGAAATACTTGAAACCCTCCAAAAACACTAAAATGTGCAATGGTCATACCTCAGACCAAACTAAAGACATGGAGTCACCAATGTGAACCTTTAAGTACCTTATAATTGTTTCCTACTTCATCTCTACTAAGAAGAAGTCTCAAAATCTGCAAGTAACTTTGTAGCGGTAACCTAATGTGGTTTAGGTCCACTCTTTCTCCAAGGAAAAACAATAAAATAATCCTAACTCATAACCAACTCATGTTGTGAAGTCAATAATAAATAAAATAATATGGTGGGTACATCATTGCGTGTATTTCCCTAGGTGGGTTCCTCATAATTTAATGGAATCAAACAAGAAAAACCTCCTCAATATGGCATATGTGGTCTCTCCAAGTGAAAAAACCCATCTAGGTGGCATGAGTATGTGTGAAATGAAACCCAAATAAAGTGGGTGTCTTCATTATTTGACTTCTTCAAGTGTCATTGTCACATACCCCAATTTTGTAAAATAATGTTAATTGTTTTAATTATATTCCCAAGACATTATGTTAAATTTAATGCTAAGTAGGAACTGATGACTCAGCAGAGTCAACAGAAGTGGAATGTAATTCAGAATATTTTATTATTAATAAATAAATTGTGGAGACAACAACATGGGAGAGATGTTAAAAAGAGGTTACTGGTCAAACTGGTGGATGGAACTAGGTGGAGGGAAAAAGACAAGTGGCAGCATCCTCAAACACTTCCTAAGTTGCAGGTGGCAACTTCCCTATATTTGGGGTCATGATCCCCCAAGAAAGTGGGATCAGAGCAGGTGGCTCATTAAATGACAACTAACCCAAAAAGACCTAGGCAATCTTTTAAAAGTACCCAATGAAGAGAGCTAAGGCTGCTCAGATATTTTCCAGAGAAGAAACATTCAGGTGGAATGCTATTCAGGAAATTCATTTGGGGAAAAAGGGAAAACAGTAAGGAAGTTGTTCTAAGAGGATTGCTGTAGTAACTTGGTTTATTACAACTTGTTAGCTGGGAGAACTTACTGATAAGTTCTGGATTAATACTGAGTTTGAAGACTGGTATCTGACTATTGCTGCACCTAGTTCCAGCCAGGGAGACTAGAGCAAGCTCGGGGGTCCTGAGGAGTCGATGTTTGAGTGCTCTCCAGGAGTTGGTAGGGAGGAATGGCCTCCCATTACTGTTGTTGTCCAAAGATCAAGAAGGTTCTGTCATTTAACTGTATTTGTTTAAATACTGTGAATGGTTGAATGTTAGGTTTGTAGCTTATGATATAAGAGTTAACTGGTTTAGTGATGTAAATGTTTTTAGTTTATTAGTAATGGAATCTTTTGATGAAAAATAAAGACTCACTATGTTTTTCCACATCTGGGTTTTACCAGACCATACTCCAACACAGAGGTAAATTTAAATAAGAATAGCATGATGAGATTGCAGAGCAGTAGTTTCTTTATCTATTTCAGTAAAGATATTTCATTGACAGTTGTATGAGTTCTTAGTTAAAAACTACTTCCTTGTACTATATTTTGCTTTCAGTAATTTTATATTGTAAAGAATAAATAGGAGAGTAGACTTTAGACTAGATTTATTTCATGTTTTACCATACAGTTACTTTCTTCTAGATTAGAATAACTTCACTACTATATGTCTAATAATAAACTGGAAGTAGGAGTAGTTATATAATGATTAGCTACTACTGTCAAATCAATCTGGTCTAGATTTTATGAATGTTTTGTGATGTATTCATTTAATTATTTTCCTTCTTTTTATTGGGACTGAGCTCGAACAAGTTTCCAGAGCTGTTAATATTTTTATTTAGAATATGAACAAAGGATAATATTTGTGCTTATAAGATAAACTCTGGATAGAGTTAATTAAATTCTGGATTTATATAAATAAATATCATAACTAAGAAAACAAATTAATTACAAAAGAACATAGATAGTATAGCATAATTACACAAGAATTAATTAACAAATACTATTTTCGATATACTTATAAAAATAACTAAGGATATTAATATAGAGGCTATAGTAATCACAGAGAGATAATATAGTTATTATAATAGTAATAAGGTACTTTATTTATGCAATATAAGAATATTATTACTACTAACATAAGTAGTATTATTATTATTGTAAGTATATCCCAGAATTATTATACTGTCTGAGCTACAAGTATACTGACATTACTTAGAATTAATGTAGAAACAAAGATATAAAAACCCTATATTATTAAAAGGGTATAAACTATACATCAATAATTACAAATTCTTATTAATAAGAAAGTCAAATTATAAACCAGGTATAGAAACCCTAATAATAATACTTTTTAACAGTAAGCAAACCAAATGCATTTTTGTGCAGGAAGTAAACAACAGAAATACAGGATGCTCTTTTATCGAGCTTAATTACATGCTATAAATATAACTAGTAACCCTAACATTGCAGAAGCACTTTTCAACTTAGCAGTAATTTAAAAGAAAAAGGAACAGAGTTATTTTTCTTCACTGTCAAATAGGGTTAAACCCTATAAAACCCAATTTATACAAGTAAACCAACAACAGTGGAACTAATAGTATTTTACTCACAGTCGTAGTTTTAAATTAAACATAAGTAAGCATTTGAAATTTCAATAATGTAAGCAAGGAAGGAATGCAAAAAAGGAAAACAATAATAATAACTTAGGGTAAAAACCCTATTCATTCAGAATATACAAAAGGAATAACTGTAAAACCCAGTTATGTAATATTAACCTACGGCCGTATCGAGAAATTACACATGAAGGATTAGAGCCTGTTCTTTTACTATAAACACAGTAATATTTACAAAAAAAAATTTTACACTCACGGTCGAAGCCAGAGAGCCCTGCAGTAGAGCTAGGGTCTTAACCAAATGTTGTTAAACAACGAACAAACAACCAAATGCCATGAGGGTCTAACAGGCCGCAACGACCAAATCCTCATTACCCCATAAGGGTTTACATAAGGTGGACAAGCCATGGAGAAACCAGGGCTTACCATGGCCCCCTTATCATCGCAACTCCGTACTCTTGGCGCAGACAGAGAAGAGAGGGAGATCGTATCTGCAAAACAAACATATGGCTGGTTGTTAAATTTATATTAAAAACCAAGAGATGTATATACAATAAATTGGCATTATCTCAAAAGAAACCGAATAATTCTTTTACCTCAGCAACTGAAAGTCATAAACAGCAATGCAGCGACTAGCGACAGCACGAGCAAGGATTCTGCCATTCAGTGGGAAAAGAAACGCCGTTACAACACTCATGAATTACTGACAGTAGGGAACCCTCGAGTCATAAAACTGAAGGATTAGATAAAACCCTAAAGCCAAGCTATTACTCCATCCAACAACACACAGTAACGATGAATCTCAAACCATAACACTCCGAAAGAAGGAACCACTCTCGTTGGATAAACTGAAGGAGAATGGTAAGGACTGACACAGTCAAGGGCTCGAGCTTAAACAATGGAGGCAGCGAAAAAGAAAACCTGAGAACGAGTAACGCATGATGAATAGAAGCACCATGAGACGACCTTCACGTTGGTGCAATGGGGCAAGCTAACAAGGGAAGAGAAGCCATAGACAGTCACAGCACTACACAGGTGACAGAGCGGTCAGTTTTCTTGCACAGAGGATGGACAAGTGCCGAAGGCGAGGGAGGATAATGAGCTAGGTCTTGGGGAAGAATATTTTAAAGGCTGCAATGCATGGCCCAAACAAAGCCATGTCGCCATGCAAATAATTTTCCACGGTGGGTTTGTTTTCTATAGTTTCGTTGAGATAATCATGAGGATCCAGTGTTGACAATCTTTCGGCTGTCTCCAAGGTTATACCTTAGTCTCGGCCGAGTCAACCTATCATTGGAACATTATCACAAGTGTTAGGTTAATACGTAAACTTTGTCGTGGAAACTTACCACTGATGCAACGTCTAACAAATCATTACCATACATTATATTATTATCACCCATGCAATGCAATCAAATGATAACACTAGGTTCATCGTGGGTACAGCCAACTATATGGCAAAGAACCTTGTAACATGATTTTTTATTTAATAAAATTTTGATTTAAGGAGCACTATATCTAGAGTGGTAAGTGCAATAACATCATCTTGTATACAAACTTGAAATGTCTAAGGTAAATATTTTAAGAGTTATATTTAGAGTAAGACTATAAACTTAAAATGTCATGGACTTGTTTATGACCTGTTCATCCGGGTGAATGACTACTTGTCATTTAACACTTTACAGTATTAATAGAATAATCTTGAACATGATTATAGGAGGGAAATATAAACATATGTTCAAGTAAGAATATTATTTTTACAAGTATTCCACCAAAACTTATATTATAATTATAGAGTATACGAATGGTTGAATTTAAGGAGGTTGTAGAATTCAACCATAGTAACTATTGTGTTTATAATGTTAACCTTTATGGTCTTTCCATATTCATCTAAGTTGATAAATGATTACAAGAGGAAATAGCAACTAAATATTTTTGATGAATGCATTACCTAGAATGAATGTCCCTAACTTAGAATTTAACACATATGAAGGTGAAGCCATTTAAGATAAACTTTATAAATGTAATGGTTAGACCTTCAAACTTTTATGTTGTACATACTCTTAATGACTAAAATAATAACCAGTTTACGGTAGGTGATCCATCATACCTAAGATAAGCTTTAGTATGTGTTGAATCAGTGGTAATGTAAATAAGACCTGGTGCGTCAGCATGAATATATCCCTATCAGTGGATAGTTTGAATTTAGTAGCAGTAAATTGTAAACCCCTTATTCTTACACTTTACGAAGTAAGAGTATTTGTGTTTTCTTAAACATAAACCTTTGATTTTCGTTTTCTAATTGTAAACAATATTATTTAAAGATCTTTTGACACTGACAACTATGATAGATATCAGATAGTTCAGTAATCTTAAGAACTATAATTCTACCTCTACTAGAATAAAGAACAGATAATGGATTTTACCTTAGTAAGCATTGATATGTGCTTAGTCACTAACGTCTTACTGAACTTTGTATTGCAAAGGACAGAAGAAACTTTCTTCTTTAGCTCGAAAGCTAAGTAAGCCCAGTTTTTCATGACAGCCCCACCTTATGTCGCAAAAAGAAACAAGTCAGTAAACTGAAAATATTTGTTCTATCAATCTATGCAAATAGCATATGAATACTAATAATAAGTTGATAACCTTTAACTAATTAAATGATTAGTTAACTGCATTTATGTTAATATTATGTAAATTAAAAAATTTCAATTTTTCAGAAAATTTGGGGTTTTGACATGTGGTATCAGAGCATGGTTCAAATACTAGGCCTGAATGTGGCCCAACTAGTTTCCATAGAACAACAAAAATAATGTACTAACCTGTATATTGTTTTATGTAAAGAATAGAAAATTTCTTTTTTTGAATCTAACAGGCAGGTATGGAGAAGCTAGGAGAATGTGCTCAGGAGGAGTCTCCAAACACTGAGACAATACAAATGTCTAGAGAACCTATGTTAGAAGAGGTAACTGCTCACTCTTCAGAGCTGATGCAGACTATAAAGGATTTGAAGACTGAAATGGAATCAGTCAAGAAGGACAATGAAAGGATTTTGAAAACTCAAGAAGAGTTGAACCAAATTTCGATGGAAAAATTTCAGACTGAAGGGAGGAGCAAAAGATCTGAATCTGAGGAAGCTAGCCATCAGAAAGGATCTAAAAAGATGAAATTGGCTAAAGTGGAAAGCATTTTATCATCTGAAGGATTTAGGGAACACCAAAGCTACTACACTACTAGTGACAGTAGTGAGGCCGAGTTGTATGACAGAAGGAAGAAGTACAGACCATATGAAGAGATCTCTAGGGAGTTTAAAAAAATAAAGCTCCCAACTTTCAATGGAGAGACTGAAAAAGGGGAGGAAGCAGAGTCTTGGTTATCTGGGATGAGGAAATATTTTCAGATATACAACTATTCAAATCAGCTGAAAGAAAGAATGGAAATCTATAATCTCACTGGAAAAGCAGACATATGGTGGCAAGATCTGAAAAGAGTCAAGGGGATCAAGGAAAAAGAATTTAATTGGAGTACCTTTAAAAGGTACTTCAAGAAGAAGTTTCTATCCAAACAATATTATGAAGAAAGAGCTAAAGAATTTTATGAATTAAAGTTAGGATCCATGACTATGAAGGATTTAAATAGTAAATTCTTAAGTTTGTTGAGGTATGTACCTTATTTAGTCGATGAGAAACCTAAAGTACAACAGTTTCTCAGCTGTCTGCCATATCACATCAAGGACAGAATCGAATATGATAACCTGAAGACTCTGGAAGAAGCCATGAGCAAAGCAAATTTCTGTTTTGAATAGAACAAGAAGAAAGAATGTATAGCCAACTGGAAGGCTAAAAAGAACAATAATCAGCCTGAGTTCAAGAAAAAGGAGTTTGTACCCCAGAAGAATTTCAAGAATAATAAGAACAGAAATTATTCTAACAATAAGAACTTTTAGGGAAATAGAAATGGTGCTTCTAATAATTTTAATAATTCCAATAACTTTAAAGGCAAGGAAGCTGCCAACAATCATGGGAATTTAACTAAGAATTTTGAATGAAAGGAGCCTGTTAAGTGCTGGGAATGTAATGGCCCACACTATGCCTCGGTCTGCCCAAATCGAAAAAAGTCAAACAACAAAATTCACACGGTGCAGGATGAAATGAATGTTGGAGAACTTGCAAGGACTATGCCTAGGATAAATGCAGCATTGGAGAACCGCCAAGCTGACTATCAGACTTCCATGGTGGAAGTGGAAGGTATGGTTAATCAAATCCCTGTAACCATTTTAATTGATCCAGGAGCTAGTCTTAGTTACGTTTCACCTCAAATAATGGAAAACTATAAATTGACTGTTGAAAAGTTTGATAGTTCCTGGTTAGTTCAATTAGCCATTGGGGAAAAAAGGAAAGTAACATGTTATGTGAAAGAATGTGCCTTGCTTATGAATGATTTTAAAACTACAGTTAAGCTTAACGTTTTGCCACTTGGCTCGTATGATTTACTAATTGGTATGGATTGGTTAGAGCAGCACAAGGTAGTTTTAAACTATTTTGATAAAACCTTTACATGTGTAAATAATAATGAACAACCAGTAACAGTTAAGGGTATTCCTAGAAAAACTATAATCAGGTAGATTTCTTCCTTACAACTTAAAAGAGCAGTCAAGAAAGGGTGTAAAGCCTATGCTGTAACCATTACAGATGAGGCAAGTAAGTCTGAAAAAGATAAGTTAGAAATAGAAGATATTCTTGTTTTAAATGAATTTACTGATGTCTTTCCAGAGGAAATTCCAGGATTACCTCCCAGGAGGGAACTGGATTTCACTATTGAATTGGTGCCAGGTGCGGTACCTAGCTCAAAAGCTCCGTATCGTATGAATATTTTAGAACTTAATGAACTAAAATCACAACTAAAGGAGTTAATAGATAAGAAGTACATTCGACCCAGTGTGTCCCCTTGGGGAGTACCAGTCATCTTTGTCAAAAAGAAAGACATAACTATGCGACTATGCATAGATTACCATCAACTAAACAAGATGAACATTAAAAACAAATATTCGTTGCCCCGCATAGATGATCTGTTTGATCATCTACGTGGAGCTATGGTGTTCTCAAAGATAGACCTGAGATCAGTATATCATCAGGTAATAATTAAAGATGAGGACATCTTCAAGACAACCTTTAGAACAAGGTATGGACATTACGAATTTGTCGTAATTCCATTTGGGCTTACCAACGCCCCAGCTGTATTTATGTGCCTAATGAATAATATAATGCATAAATACTTAGATAAATTTGTCATCGTGTTTATCGATGAAATCTTAATTTATTCTAAAAATGAAGCAGAACATAAGGAACACTTACGAATAGTTTTACAAGAGCTGCGACAGCAACAAATTTTTGCAAAGTTCAGCAAGTGTGATTTCTTTAAGGATGAAATCCGGTACTTTGGTCACGTAGTGACTAAGGAAGGGATTTCAGTTGATCCTGAAAAGATTTGGGCAATCGAAGATTGGCTGGTTCCAAAATACGTAACAGATGTTAGGTCATTCATAGGAATTACCAGTTATTACTGGAGATTCATTGAAGGCTTTTCAAAAATATCTAATCCAATCACTTCCTTGCAAAAGAAAGGCAGGAAATTCGATTGGAACTTAAAATGTGAAGAAAGTTTTAGGAAATTAAAAACCTTATTAACAAGTGCGCCTATTCTAAGAATAACAGATCCTAATAAGGATTTCGTGGTATGAATCGATGCTTGTAATGATAGTTTAGGCGGTGTGCTGACTCAAGACGGGCATGCCATTGCCTATGAGTCCCGGAAGTTAAAGATCCACGAAAAGAATTATGCAACTTATGATTTAGAACTTGCAGCTGTTATACATGCTTTAAAAATATGGCGACACCACTTAATAGGCAGAAAGTTTATTTTAATGACTGGTAATAAAGGTCTGAAATACCTTTTAGATCAGCCCAACTTAAATGCAAGACAAGCAAGGTGGTTGGCCTTCTTGAGTGAATATGATTTCGAAATTCAACACATAAAAGGAAAAGAAAATAAGGTGGCTGATGCTTTAAGAAGAAATGCAAAGCTGAATTTTACAGCAGCAATCAGCACTTATGCTACTGATTTAAATGAACAACTGACAGAAGGGATAAAACAGGATGAAATTTATAAAAAATTACAAATTTCAGCTAAAGAAGAACCTACAAAAGGCTTGATAAAAGGTTATAGTCTAAATAAAGATGGATTTTTATTGTTTAAGGACAAACTGTATGTGCCTAATGTGCCTAAGGTTAAATTGTTGATTCTGGATGAAGTTCATAAAACACCTTACTCAGGACATCCAGGCTACCAAAAGACTGTAACCATGTTAAGAAAAGAATATTTCTGGCCTAATATGAAATCTGAAGTAGCTGAATACATAGCTAGATGTTTGGATTGTCAACAAGTGAAAACTGAACACCAACATCCAGCTGGTTTACTGCAACCTTTACCTATTCCTAGTTGGAAATGGGAAGTAATCAACTTGGATTTCATTACTGGATTGCCCAGAAATTAGAATCAGAATGATTCAATTATGGTGGTGGTTGACAAGTTAAGTAAAGCAGCACATTTCATTCCTGTCAAGACTACCTACAAGGCTTCCAATATAGCCGATATATTTTTAAAGCATATTTTTAGGTTACATGGAGTACCTAAGGTTATTATTTCAGACAGGGATCCTAAATTCACAGGGAATTTTTGGAGGTCCTTGTTTAAGGGATGAAACACAACACTGAATTTCAGCACCTCTTTCCATCCTCAGACAGATGGACAGACTGAAAGAGTAAATCAGGTGCTGGAAGATCTGTTAAGAATGTATGTTAAAGATCAGCCAAGTAAGTGGGAGGACTACTTGCATTTAGCAGAGTTTGCATATAATAATAACTACCACTCATCAGCTAAGTTTAGTCCATTTGAAATTTTGTATGGGCGTAAATGCAACACTCCTATCTCCTGGAATAATCCAGTAGATAGATTGATGTTAGGACCTGAATTATTGAAGGAAATGGAACAGATTGTGAAACAAGTGCAGGAAAATTTGAAGATAGCACAGGATTGTCAAAAGAGCCAAGCAGATTTGAAAAGAACTCCCAAAGAGTTCCAGGTGGGTGAGCACGTGTTTATAAAGGTAAGACCAAAGAAAATCTCCATAAGACTGGGGAGTTGTGCAAAACTAGCACCACCTTACTGTGGACCATTTTAAATTTTATCCAGAATCGGTCAAGTTGCATATCAGCTAGCATTACCACCTAACTTGAAGGTGCATAATGTTTTTCATATTTCTGTTCTGAAAAAGTATGTTCATGATACTAGTCATGTGATTGATTGGAATGTTGTACATGTGGAACCAGAAGGAGAAATTCTGGTGGAATCGGACTGTATCCTCGAGAGGAGGGAAATTACTTTGCGGAACCGTGCCATTGGGCAGGTGAAGGTGCAATGGAAGCACCTTAGCCCTGAAGAGGCTACTTGGGAATTGGAAAGTAAGATGCGGGAGGCATACCCGAATCTGTTCCAGGAGGTTGCAGAGGACGAAGAATAAGTAACATCGAGGACGATGTTACATTTTAAGGGGGTGTGTGTGTCACATACCCCAATTTTGTAAAATAATGTTAATTGTTTTAATTATATTCCATAGAACATTATGTTAAATTTAATGCTAAGTAGGAACTGATGACTCAGCAAAGTCAATAGAAGTGGAATGTAATTCAGAATATTTTATTATTAATAAATAAATTGTGGAGAAAACAGCATGGGAGAGCTGTTAAAAAGATGTTACTAGTCAAATTGGTGGATGGAACTAGGTGGAGGGAAAAAGACAAGTGGCAGCATCCTCAAACACTTCCTAAGTTGCAGGTGGCAACTTCCCTATATTTGGGGTCATGATCCCCAAAGAAAGTGGGATCATAGTAGGTGGCTCATTAAATGACAACTAACCCAAAAAGACCTAGGCAGTCTTTTAAAAGGGGCCAATGAAGAGAGATAAGGTTGCTCAGATATTTTCCAGAGAAGAAACATTCAAGTGGAATGCTATTCAAGAAATTCATTTGGAGAAAAAGGGAAAACCGTAAGGAATTTGTTCGGAGAGGATTGTTGCAGTAACTTGGTTTATTACAGCTTGTTAGCTGGGAGAACTTACTGATAAGTTCTGGATTAATACTGAGTTTGAAGACTGGTATCTGACTATTGCTGCACCTAGTTCCAGCCAGGGAGACCAAAGCAAGCTCGAGGGTCCTGAGGAGTCGCTGTTTGAGCGCTCTCCAGGAGTTGGTAGGGAGGAACGACCTCCCATTACTGTTGTTGTCCAATGATCAAGCAGGTTCTGTCATTTAACTATCTTTGTTTAAATACTATGAATGGTTGAATGTTAGGTTTGTAGCTTATGATATAAGAGTTAACTGGTTTAGTGATGTAAATGTTTTTAGTTTATTAGTAATGGAATCTTTTGATGAAAAATAAAGACCCACTGTATTTTTCCACATCTGGGTTTTACCAGACCGTACTCTAGCACAGGGGTAAATTTAAGTAAGAATAGCATGATGAGATTGCAGAGTAGTAGTTTCTTTATCTATTTCAGTAAAGATATTTCATTGACAGTTGTATGAGTTCTTAGTTAAAAACTACTTCCTTGTACTGTATTTTGCTTTCAGTAATTTTATATTGTAAAGAATAAATAGGACAGTATATTTTAGACTAGATTTATTTCCTGTTTCACCATACAGTTCCTTTCTTCCAGATTAGAATAACTTCACTACTATATGTGTAATAATAAACTAGAAGTAGGAGTATTTATATAATGATTAGCTACTACTGTCAAATCAATCTGGTCTAGATTTTATGAATGTTTTGTGATGTATTCATTTCATTATTTTCCTTCTTTTTATTGGGATTGAGCTCGAACAAGTTTCCAGAGCTGTTAATCTTTTTATTTAGAATATGAGCAAAGGTTAATATTTGTGCTTATAAGATAAACTCTGGATAGAGTTAATTAAATTCTGGATTTATATAAATAAATATCATAACTAAGAAAACAAATTAATTACAAAAGAACATAGATAGTATAGCATAATTACACAAGAATTAATTAACAAATACTATTTTCGATATACTTATAAAAATAACTAATGATATTAATATAGAGGCTATAGTAATCACAGAGAGATAATATAGTTATTATAATAGTAATAAGGTACTTTATTTATGCAATATAAGAATATTATTACTACTAACATAAGTAGTATTCTTATTACTATAAGTATATCCCAGAATTATTATACTGTTTGAGCTACAAGTATACTCACAGTACTTAGAATTAATGTAGAAAGAAATATATAAAAACCCTATATTATTAAAAGGGTATAAACTATACATCAATAATTACAAATTCTTATTAATAAGAAAGTCAAATTATAAACGAGGTACAGAAACCCTAATAATAATACTTTTTAACAGTAAGCAAACCAAATGCATTTTTGTGCAGGAAGTAAACAACAGAAATACAAGATGCTCTTTTATCGAGCTTAATTACATGCTATAAATCTAACTAGTAACCCTAACATTGCAGAAGCACTTTTCAACTTAGCAGTAATTTAAAAGAAAAAGGAACAGAGTTATTTTTCTTCACTGTCAAATAGGGTTAAACCCTATAAAACCCAATTTATACAAGTAAACCAACAATGGTGGAACTAACAGTATTTTACTGACAGTCGTAGTTTTAAATTAAACATAAGTAATCATTCAAAATTTCAATAATGCAAGCAAGGAAGGAATGCAGAAAAGGAAAACAGTAATAATAACTTAGGGTAAAAACCCTATTCATTCAGAATCTACAAAAGGAATAACTGTAAAACCCAGTTCTGTAATATTAACCTACGACCGTATCGAGAAATTACACATGAAGGTTTACAGCCTGTTCTTTTACTATAAACATAGTAATATTTCCAAAACAAAATTTTACACTCACGGCCGAAGCCAGAGAGCCCTACAGTAGAGCTAGGGTCTTAACCAAATGGTGTTAAACAATGAACAAACAACCAAATGCCATGAGGGTCTAACAGGCCGCAATGACCAAACCCTCATTACCCCATAAGGGTTTACACAAGGTGGATGAGCCATGGAGAAACCAGGGCTTATCGCCTTATCGCCTCAACTCCGTACTCTTGGTGCAGACAGAGAAGAGAGGCAGATCGTATCTGCAAAACAAACATACGACCGGCTGTTAAATTTATATTAAAAACCAAGAGATGTATATACAAGAAATTGGCATTATCTTAAAAGAAACCGAATAATTCTTTTACCTCAACAACTGAAAGTCATAAACAACAATGCAGCGGCCAATGACAGCATCACCAAGGAGTCTGCCATTAAGTGGCAAAAGAAACGGCGTTACAACACTCATGAATTACTGACAACAGGGAACCCTCGAGTCATAAAACTGAAGGAGTAGATAAAACCCTAAAGCCGAGCTGTTACTCCATTCAACAACACACAGTAACGGTGAATCTAAAACCATAACACTCTGAAATAAGGAACCACTCTCGTTGGATAAACTGAAGGAGAATGGTAAGGATTGACACAGTCAAGGGCTCGAGCTTAAACAATGGAGACAACGAAAAATAAAACCAGAGAATGAGTAACACATGATGAACAGAAGCACCATGAGATGGCCTTCACGTTGGTGCAATGGGGCAATCTAACCAGGGAGGAGAAGCCATAGACAGTCACAGCACTACACAGGTGACAGAGTGGCCGGTTTTCTTGCACAGAGGATGGACAAGTGCCGAGGGTGAGGGAGGATAATGAGCTAGGTCTTGGAGAATAATTTTTTAAAACCTGCAATGCATGGCCCAAATGAAGCCACGTTTCCATGAAAATAATTTGCCACGGTGGGTTTGTTTTCTATAGTTTCGTTGAGCTAATCATGAGGATCCAGTGTTGACAATATTTCAGCTGTCTTCAAGGTTATACTTAGTCCCGACCGAGTCAACCTATCATTGGAACATTATCACAAGTGTTAGGTTAATACGTAAACTTTGTCATGGAAACATACCACCGATGCAAGGTCTAACAAATAATTACCATACGTTATATTATTATCACCCATGCGATGCAATCAAATGATAACACTAGGTTCATCGTGGGTACAACCAACTATATGGAAAAGAACCTTGTACCATGATTTTTTATTTAATAAACTTTTGACTTAAGGAGCACTATATCTAGAGTGGTAAGTGCAATAACATCATCTTGTATACAAACTTGAAATGTCTAAGGTAAAGATTTTAAGAGTTATCTTTAGAGTAAGACTATAAACTTAAAATGTCATGGACTTGTTTATGACATGTTCATCCGGGTGAATGACTACTTGTCATTTAACACTTTAGAGTCTTAATAGAATAAGCTTGAACATGATTATAGGAGGGAAATATAAACATATGTTCAAGTAAGAATATTATTTTTACAAGTATTCCACCAAAACTTATATTATAATTATAGAGTATACTAATGGTTGACTTTAAGGAGGTTGTAGAATTCAACCATAGTAACTATTGTGTTTATAATGTTAACCTTTATGGTCTTGCCATATCCATCTAAGTTGATAAATGCTTACAAGAGGAAATAGAAACTAAATATTTTTGATGAATGCATCAGCTGGAATGAATGTCTTTAACTTAGAATTTAACACATATGAAGGTGAAGCCATTTAAGATAAAGTTTATCAACATAATGGTTAGACGTTGAAACTTTTATGTTGTACATACTCTTAATGACTAAAATAATAACTAGTTTACGGTAAGTGATCCATTAGACCTAAGATAAGATTTAGTATGTGTTGAATCAGTGGTAATGTAAATAAGACCTGGTGCATCAGCATGAATATATCCCTATCAGTGGATAGGTTGAATTTAGTAGCAGTAAATTGTAAACCCCTTATTCTTACACTTTACGAAGTAAGAGTATTTGTGTTTTCTTAAACATAAACCTTTGATTTTCGTTTTCTAATTGTAAACAATCTTATTTAAAGATCTTTTGACACTGACAACTATGATAGATATCAGATATTTTAGTAATCTTAAGAACTATAATTCTACCTCTACTAGAACAAAGAACAGATAATGGATTTTACCTCAATAAGCATTGATATGTGCTTAGCCACTAATGTCTTACTGAAATTTGTATTGCAAACAAACTTGTACATAAATACTTTAGAATTTTTACTTGCAGTAGCCAATCTTTTTACCTGTAATCTGTAAGGATAGAAGAAACTTTGTGCTTTAGCTCGAAAGCTAAGTAAGCCCAGTTTTTCATGACAACCCCACCTTATGTCGCAAAAATAAACAAGTTAGTAAACTGAAAATATTTGTTCTATCAATCTATGCAAATAACAGATGAATTCTAATAATAAGCTGATAACCTTTAACTAATTAAATGATTAGTTAACTGCATTTATGTTAATATTATGTAAATTTAATTTTTTTATTTTTCAGAAAATTTGGGGTTTTGATAGTCATATGCCCAAAACATGTGCAATAAGACCCTCCATATATGGATTGTCCCACTAAAGAATATAATAATTGATTTCGACCACATGCCAACCATAGTCCTTCATATTGGATGTCACCTCCAAGTGACCCAATTTATAACTTTCCAACTCATTAAAAAATATGGAAAAGGTAGATGCATGGAATGATGAGTTTACCAATCAAGATATTAGCATAAAATCAAGTGCAATATCCCGAAAATACTCAAATAACCCAAATAATGAGTGGGGAAGACCCATCCTATAAGCAATAAAGTATCACAATGCATCTAAATGTGTGTCAAGAGAGAAAATTAAGGGGGTATCTCTTTGGTGGTCAACCTTATGAAGATTTGATCTAAGTTCCAAGTGTATCCATACAAGCAAGGAATTCAAATCATGAGCACCAAAAGAATGCACCCTAGAAACATGTGCCAACATTTCAAGAAAAACATGTGTGAATGAATCAAAATATGTGCTATAAGAGAGGGTGGTCCATGGAAAACCAAAGGTTATTTTGAAATCATCATCTTCCAAGTGTGATACCACTCCAAAGAGATAGGTTGGTCTAGTATTAATCCTCCATGTGGTCAAATAGAGTTCATCCAAGGATGAATACACCGAAATAACTCTTATTAAGTGTGCATAAGGCTACTTCTCCATAAATGTATGCTAAACATAATTTGGTCTGAAGGAATATGTATGAAATGTACTCATACATGTTAAGTCATTTTAGCTAGGAGACTTCAAACACTCATACGTATATCAATAAGCTTGTTGGAATCATTCAGGGTGATCTTAACTAAGTAATGCCAAACATAGAAAAGTACAAACCATAGGCATTCATGTCATCAAGGCATAATTGTCAACACTTTAAAACTTAGGGAGACCGTAAGTTGATGGCTTCCCACTCAATAAAATAAAGAAAGTGTTAAATAATTGCATCAATGCTAAGCAAACAATATTCCAAGCATGCCAACATTGTTAAAAAAGAGATAGTTCATCAAGATGTTAGATATTAACAACATGTTATGGAATACATCAAAATTCCATGAAGAGACCTCATCCAATTGCTACTATCAACAACTCATTATTAAATCAATCAAAGAAGAAAAACATTTCTAAGCCAAGGTTCACATGTACCCAATTCCATACATTAAATCATCATGCAAGATTGATTTATCACAAGTGTAAACCTCTTACAATATGAAGGATAATAAAAATGTTTATTAACTTCATATTCCTATAATTTGAAAATATTTATTATTTACTAAAACCTAAACTTACAATATAATGACATTAATATTGTACTTTATATCTTATATATATTTATTTTTGGTTAATTATTTTATTAAAAATGTGCAAAGATAAAAGAGCAATTTGCCTTTTTTTGTTGGTTAATTATTTTATTAAAAATGTACAAAGATAAAAGATCAATATTCCTTAACAATTTCAATTTCCTTTTTTTAAGGTTAATTATTCTATTAAGAATGTACAAAAGATAAGAGAGCAATGTGCCTTAACAATTTAATATTTTATTCACTATGTCTAATTCATTTATAAGCAATTAATATACTATTCCCACTAATGGTCTAAAAACAAAGAATAGTTTTATATCTATATATATCATAAAAGAAGAAGGAATGGAAAACTATGAGAAATCAAGACAACACCTAGTTTTTCATCTTCAAAATATAATTCCACGTTGATAAATGTTGGACTGGGAGTGAATTAGTAAACTTATTTATGGATGTGTTACAGCTGATTTTACCACACATGATTTTACTAATTTGATGTTGTAGGATCCCGTTTTGAGTGTGGTTTGACCATGGATTTGACCCATTCGTGCCTATTTCAGGTATTATGTCTAAACTGGCATATATTTTAGGATTTCACATCCGCCTGCATTTTGCATGACCTTATGACCATTTCATCTTAACCTTAGGTATGAACCCATTCTATCTTATCACGAAACCTTCTTGCTTCTTTTTAGAAGTGACATGATGTGAATCGTAGAGCTTTCCCATACATGGGTACCCTAGTTAGATCGTGTTTTTCATTTGGTTCCCATGCCGACATTTCTCCTTTAGGGTGTGGGAGTCCTTTGTATAGTACCACCATGACTTTGAACAAGAGCTTCATACTCCTCCTGAACTTTATGTTGGCCTTTTCCCCCTGGACTCCCCTTGTATATGTCAAATTGTAATTGCAATATCATGAGTTTTGCTTGCCTTATTGAGCCTTATGTTGGCTTCCTTGACTTTGATTATCAGGAATATAGCCCAATCGTGTCTCATGTCTAGACAGGAAAGCCTTTTTACATGTCTTTTGCAGCTTGATACCCCTTTTTTTAACCAGGAGGGGACCTTCCCTCGAGTGTCATTATCCTACACATGTTGTCCTTGCATTGAGCATAGGCATGTTTTGCTTCTTGGAACTATCTTGTTTGACCCCTTACACTCGTATCCTCCTAGATTTGTAACTATAAAGCACTTTTATTCTTTTTCAATATTTTCAAAATATCTAAAAGAGTCCAAAAACAAAAACAAAAAAACAAAAAAGTCAAAGAGGAAAAGATGTTATCTTTGGAAACAGTCAAGTCGTGTCTCCTTCGAACAGAGCACTATATATCAAATTTGTTGGTTGGGTTAGTAGTTTGACTTTAGGATTTGTACTCATTGCTCTGATTTTATCTCCACTGACTGGTTAAGCTTCCAGTCTCTATGGAGGCTCTGTTGATGCCTCTTGTGTTGTAGAGATGTCCCAGTTTTGCATATTGAGTCAATGCTGTCTACATTCAATCACCATTTTCCTTTATGCTCTTGTTTGAAGGAAGTTGAAACCTGAGTCGGTCATTCCTCAGTTGTCTTGACTTTGCATGTCGTCCATTCCCGGTACTATTACTGGTTTGTGCACATCTTGTTCGAGTCTTTCCAATTATACAACGTTGCTAAGTACCTCGTGTTGGTTGATGGTGGATGCCTTAATTCCCTCCTTCCAATAGATTCCATCCCATTGACTTTAGATGATTTATTCTAGGATAGGATTCTAGATTCATTTGAGTGCCTTGACACTTACAGTCACCAGTGGTTGGTTCTCTTGTCATCGAAATTTTGGGAATACATCAATGCCCCCTGATCGATGGATTCTTCCAAGTGCTCTACCTCAACACATATATTCACACTTGTTAGATTGCACTCTAGTACGTTGATTCCCATTTTCATTATCGGTGGGTGATATCACATCTGTTAATGGTATACATCAATGACCGGTAATCAGACGATGGACTACTATGTTAAAACTTGACACATCTATTCACATAGTAGGACATGTACTCGTAGTGGTTTGTGTAGAATACCTTCCATATTGGTGGAAATCCATGTATGCTACCTCCTTGATCATTCTAGTATTCATGATATTTCATCTCTCGTGATCATGATTCCAGTGATTCCAGTGTATATCAGATATATTCATCCACTATTAGAGATCGGTGGGTGATCTCGCATCTGTTAATAATATAAATGAATGACCGGTGAGTCAGACGATGGACTACTCTGTTCAACCTCGACACCTCTATTCACATAGTAGGACATGTACTCATAGTGGTTTGTGTATAAGAATTTCTAGATTGGTGGCATTCCACATATGCTACCTCCTTGATCGTGCCAGTGTTCATGAGATTTCAGCTCTCATGATTTGATTCCATTGTATGTCAGAT
Organism: Pseudotsuga menziesii; assembly: GCA_001517045.1. NCBI lineage: Eukaryota > Viridiplantae > Streptophyta > Pinopsida > Pinales > Pinaceae > Pseudotsuga > Pseudotsuga menziesii. Next base: position 27,562 of record LPNX010496898.1, on the reverse strand, counting down.
ATATTTAGCCATTATGGAGATCTTGATCCATTGTATATCTTCAGCCATTATGGAGATCCTGATCCATTGTATGTCTCCATCGTGAGTATTCTAATCTATTATATATTGTACATGGTGATGACCACACATGTCACATTTTGTATGTCATGCCTATTCATGGCGATTGTACTCTTATGTATTCAGGACTGCTATATGTATTTGCAGTCATATGCAAAGATTGATTATTATACTATACTGATGGATGTATGGTTCTTCCACTTGGTTCTTCATCACTCCACTTCTGGGATGGATTTATAATCTATTTTGGCCATCATGTTACCCCTCTACCCTCACACATTAGGGGGCATCTATTATAGCTGATTTTACCACACATGGTTGATCACATATTTATGGCCTTCCCTGTCCCTATGTAGAGTCTTTGGACCCATGGACCAATATTATACTTTGATGTTTCCAATTTCATCCCTAAAAACACCTATTTATTGATGTACATGACTTTTAATCCCATGCTCGTGTATATACGCAGATATTGACCACGTACATCAGGATGTGTGCATAATTCCAAATATTTTTGGAGTTTTCCTTCATGTGTGTCTGAACCACTTGTCTCTTGGCCTTCCATATTCCTTGAGATCACTAAGATTTGACCCTCCATTACCCCTTTGGAGTGCTATATAACGAACCCCTTGGATACATTGAAGGGGAGGAATTGAAGAGCAAGGAAACTATAGTCCATTGTTGTTGTTGCTTGCATATACTTGAGTCTGCATCCCTTTGTCCCTTTGGAGCACTTTGTGTCCTTACCAATCTTGCATTTTCTTGTGAGCTTGTTATCGAGAGATGGAGGATTGAGGTGGTGGAGGCCCAGGTGGAGGACTCAGTTTATCTAGTTCGCAGATGTGTCGACAAAGGTTGTAACTTATGTAATCTTTGAGTTGATTAATAGAAATATATTTTCCTATCCAATGATGTGCATTTACATGAATATTGAATCCATGGATGTGTTTAATTGCTTATATATTATTGATTATATATGCTATAATAGATATAACACCATATTATATAGCATTCTTGTCTTGTTTACTGTTGTTGAGAGTGAATTGCTAAAGCATGCGGGATTGGAAAAAGCTCAATGAGGATATACTTCAACCTTTTGGAATAATGTATGATCCATGATCCCTTAGTGTTAGATATTTGGTTTCTCTTGCATATGGGAAAGGATTGATTTGTGGTTTATCTGTATGTTGTGGTACACCCCAATCCATACGAAGTTTCTCTCTTTAACAGGATGGGTACTTGTTTCCTTTTAGTTGTCTAATAACTTACATGTCCTAGATGAGTTTGACCAGGACTTCATTTTTTCCCCATAAAAAAATATTTATATTGATATTTGAGAAATTGAAGTCACATATGTCTTTACCATTCATAAATACTTTGATATATAAATAATTTAATGTAACAAAAATTTTTCTCCTGTCTTATTCTAGGATATTATAGTCCTCAAAGTATTGTATTTGTTACACCCAAATATTGCACTCTTGATCCATGTGTCAACCCTTTTCCTAATCCCCAAGTTTCTCTCTGCTAAAGTTTATTGAGATTGAGGTTTTTCCCAGCCTTTTTTCCCTCTCTAGGAAGGTCGATGCACTTGTCCTTCATGCTAGGAGCGCTGAAGTCACTTTTTCTCTTCATGCTAGGTGCGATGTCGTTGATGCTCTGTCTCCTACTACTAGGAGCATCAATAACACTTTTTCCCTTTTAGGAAAGTGAGCCAGTGGTGTTTTGAGGGCAAAAAACAAATATTCAAGACCCTTCTCAAAGGTGGATGAGGTGGTGGTTTATCCCTATCATTTAGGTGAGGTGGCATTTGGTTCCTAACCTATAGGGAAGAACCCTTTGATCTCTCCTCCTAATCCTCAACCTAATCTATCCCTTTATCCTTATAAATTGAACCCTCTCTCCATTTGGAAGGGAGGAAGGACTATGGTATTCTTATGATGGTGGAATTTCTAGGTCGCTTACTCTCTCGCTGTGTAGGATTTGGCTTGGATTGTTGGATGGAATATTGCAGTGTTAAGGCTAGGTTGTAATGTTCTTTCCTACGTAATTCTATGTATCTCCTTGATTACATTAATACAAATCTATTTCCATAAATTTTATTGTGTTAATAATGTTTGGAGCTTTCTTCCTTAACTATTAGCTTAGATCAATTGTATGTTTGGATATGCATATGTTGTTTGCTTGTTTCCACTTGTTGTAAAGGAAAATGTCCTATGGCTAGGGTTTAAGAGGCCATCAACGTACTGGGGTTGAAAGAGAGATGCACAATGTTCAGAAAGCATATATAAGGAAGATCAGAGATAAGAATGG
>LPNX010496898.1:0-24420 GCA_001517045.1 Pseudotsuga menziesii | reverse complement strand
TTGGAGAAGTTATAGAAGTTAAGGAAATTAAGTTAAATGACTTAACTAATCTCCAATTAACTCATGTTTTAATGTTTAAATGCTAAGAGGCACATTCGTGGGCTTGCCTTAAGGAAAATCGCGAATGAACAAAAAACGCATTTTAGGGGTATTTTTGGGCATTTTCAGACTTTGGTGTCTTCTAGAAAGTTTTAGCTAACTGAAATAAATTTCCAACGGTGTAGAGATAAGGTCAAATGGAGTTACAAAACTCAATATATGCATCCTCCAAGATAGGTGTTTTTTCAGTGACTTTCAATGACTTTCATGAAGGCCCGTCATGTGACGGAAACATGGGAAAGTGGTCACATGTAGAGATGTATCATCTTGGGCTATAACAGATGCCCCCTAATGTGTGAGGTTAGAGGGGAAGATGATAGCCGAAATACATTATAAAGGAAACAGCTGAGTATGGAGAGAGCAGAGAATCCAAGATCGAAAGGCTTGAACAAAGGTACCTGTAAGAGAGATAAATGTCAGAAAAACTGATCTCTGGGACATACACATCCATTTACAACATTTCCTTAAAGATACAGGTGGATCCAACATATGTATAACTGAGGAAACTATCATGGTCGCTTAATATGCAAAAAGGCGCCATATCAAATCTAAAGGAGCCATGGCCACAAATGCACAAGGTGGATCCATGCTCAACAATTGATCATAGCCACAAAAAATACAAGGTGGATCTATGTCTCAGCAAAATGTCATATAAAGATAACAAGGTCTTGCGCAAATCAAGCAATAGAAAAAATGATAATGCTACTGTTAGCCCCAAGGTCTTCAATCCAAAACGCCCAAAAAAGGTACGAATCCTAACCATGTGAATAAAGGAGCTGAAGTCGAACATGGAGGAAACCGTTTGATTACCGGTCAATGAAGAGAACCATTAACAAACGTGAGGGAAACCACCATTAATGAAAATGGTTCCCAAGGTACCTAGTACATTCTAACAAGTGTGATTAAAAGGACTTGAAGTCGAACACTTGAAGAATCCATCGAGTAGGAGACATTAAGGTATTCCCACTACCCAATAGCGAGGGAAATTGCCATTGAGGACAACAATTCCCAAGGTACTATCATAAAACTCTAAATCTCGTCCCTAGAGCAAGATGTGTTACAGTCGATAAGAAGAGATCCGTTGGAAGGAAGGCATTAAGGCATCCTTCATCATCCAACATGAGGTAAGTCAAAGACTAATTGGATCTAGAATTGGTACTGAATTTCACAAAAAGGACCGCTGAAAACATGATGTAATGAACGGATACCAGGGAATGGCCGACACAAAAGGTCAAGGCAACTGCAGAATGGATGACAAAGGTTTAATCCTTGAATAGTGAGCACGACACAAAAGTGACTTAAGCAGCTTTTGACACAAAAGGACCAATGAAACAAATCTGCAATGTAGGAGACATTGACAGATTCCCCATATAATTGGAAAAGAGACCAACTGGAGGAGTAAAAAAAACTCTAAATCGGGATAAGGTCAAAACACTAGGACCCAACTGTTTGATAGACTCAAAACTGGTGCTTTGTTCAAGGAAACAAGACTTACTGCCATGATGTAAAAAGACATGGAAATAAACCTTCCCCTTCCCTTCTTTCTTGTAAAGGTTTAACGAGTCCAAGAAAACAAACTCGAGACCATCTTTATTTTTGGAAAGCTCGAAGAAAAGAAAGAAGAATGCTTGATAAGGCACTGATTCGTGGATTTTATGAGCCCGAATTAGTACATGGTCGATGGTGTTTTCATAGTTTAGAGAGTCTGAAAACTCCAAAGAAGACTCCATGGGGGTCCTTTTTCATACAATTTAGTCTCCTGAGGCCGAAAAAGTATAAAACAAACCAAAGAAGAACTCTCTTAACTTCCGAAGAAGAAAAGGCGCACATTTTTCGTACTTAGTCAGGAAGGTCCGAAAAAGGTTAAATTACCACCTACCCAACGCTCCTTCAAAAGCAGCATATAGCCTGAGTTTTACGAGTGTGAAGGAAGGCAAGATCACTCGAAAATATCCATTTGATTACGATAAATGGGGCTTACAACAATAAACTCGATGCTTTGTTCTTTAGAGTTTAACGAACATGACAAAGATATAAAGTACACTCGGAATCTTTTTCATGTTTTGGTCCAGAGCACGAAAAAGAGAAAACTAAGCTCATACCGGGGGTTCCTTTTCTGTAAGTTTAGTCCCTCAGGTCCGGAAAAGAGATAAACCTATGCTTGAGAATACTCTTCTCAATTCAGTAGAAAAGAGAGGGATCCTTTCTCGTATTATTCCACATGGTCCGAGAAAGAGATAACCTACCACCAATGTGGATGCCCATTCACATATTCTTAATGAGCCTGAATGGACAAGTTTACTCGGCAGTCAAGTCTATTTTAAGGAGTCAGACTTGGGCTTAAAGAAACTCATAATCTTTCCCGTGAAGTTTTAACGAGTCCGAAAAATTCAACTCGCGGCCTCCTTACTGTTTTTAACGAGCTCGAAGGAGAGCAGAAAGAATGCTCTAAATGCGAGGAGACGAGTGTCATAGACAGGAGAAACTAGTTCCAAGCGCAAGGAACAGACCTATGCATAATGCAAGGAAAGTGAGCAAGATAAGAACACTCAGGGAACATCTCCTCAAGGTAAAGGGTTTCAAGTTGCAAAGGCAAAATGATACAAGGCTAGGCGATAATGAGAACAAAGATGAGGGCTTATACAATGAGCTAAAAGAGTGGAAGCTGGCATCAGGCTCAAAAGCGCGAGCAGGATACATGCAAATGCAATTACAACTTGAAGCACAAGGTGAGGCCAGTAAACAGTTGTGAATCCAACTAAGAATCTTGTCTCCAAGAAACAACAACATTAGAAGAAACGATCCGATGCGGGTCACTTTGGCAGAAACACTTGTGACTTTGCTATCTTCTACAAAAGGAAAAGTCAAGGAAAAATCAACCGAAGAAGATTCTATAGGACCAAGGCTCGAGGGTTTATAATCAATAAGATCAACCTCAGAAGAGAAGCAAAAATCAACAAGGGAGATAGAGTCTGCAGGAACAAACTCAAAATCCAAGGAGTCAAAAAATTCGGAAGAAAAATCAAACTCAGCAGGATCACTGATTTGCGGTTCAACGGAAAAGTCAAAAGACTCAACAAGACCAACATAAGAAGAAAAGTTCGGCTTACTAGGCAAATCAGTGTTAGACTTAATCACAACTGAACCAACATCCAAGAGAAGGTCAGACTGTATCAAAGACTCAAGGAAGACTTCATCCAAAGGAAGGAGATCATCCGAGACAGGACACATATCTAAACTTTCAAATGGATCAACAGAGTGGAGAGAAGGCTCTACAGTCTGTATAGGATGACTCACCTGTTCAACTATTGGGACCAATTCCTGAGAAGGTAAGCATGAAAACAGAGGCTGCTTCTCAGTAGCAATTGAACACAAAGGACAAGAGGCCACATAGTTCACCTGTGGTGGGGTGGTGTCTATAGAAACACTGGGAACCAATAAAGGAAATACTTGGTCTCTAGTTGGGTTAGGAGACGGATCAAGAAAATCCAACTAATCTATAGTGACAATTTCTTCGCCATGATTAAAGTACATCACACGAAAGAATGTTGACACCACAGCTTGCATGGCATAGACATAATCACGTCCAAGGAGCATATTAAAGTCCAAGGGGTCTTCTATCACCATGAAGTCAACTAAGACGGTCTTCCCACCCAAATTAATAGGAGTTTGAGCAAGAATTCCCAAGGCTACACAAGTTCTTCTATCAAACGCCAGTAACTGACTAGCAGTCGACACAAGGATGGGAGATCCCATACCTCGCCAAGCACGAGCAGACAAAATACTAACTGAGGCTCCTTCATCAACAATGCAACGAGCAATTGTATAGGGTTCAACTTTGACCTTTATCTGGAAAGGTGCATGGGAAGGAAGGCGCGGCTCAACTAGGCTATCCCAATCAAAGGAAGCAATCCGAGAGCTTGGTGGGGGTTGATCCGAAGCGAGTTCAGTGCCCCCTTGTTCAGTAAGTTCTGAACTGGCAGTGAAGAGAAGGTGACTAGTAGACACTTCACTCTCCAAAGGAAGAGTGGGATTGGTCGACAATGGAATCGATTCAACCGCTTCGTGAAAGTCACTCTCCGAAGGGAGAGTGGGATTGACCAAAGATGGCATTGGTTCAATCACGTGAGGAACACTCTCCGAAAGAAGAGTGGGATCGACCAAATCTGAGATTTGTTCGACCACTTGATCAACCAAAGGTTGAGTAGGATGTTGAGAAACTATAGGGTGTTCAGAAGAATGAAATCCATGAGTCTTGGACCACACTCTTCGCACCTCTGGGATAGCAGGGCACAGATGAGTAAGATGATCTCCGTTGCATAGCACACAAGGGAACTTAAGATGATTCTTCGAACGACCAGTTTTCTCAACGGTATCAGCATGACTAGTAGTGGCTGACTGTTTGCTCTCAACATGACCTGCAGAGGATGAGAGTTTTCCCCCAGCATGAACAATATAGGCTGAGTGACTGGGTCCAACCTCACTAAGAGAGGCTGGTTGTTGAGAGACTCCATAATGTTCAAAAACGGGATGACCATGAATCCAAACTCGTCGTACCTCCGGAATAGAAGGGCATTTATAAGTAAGGTGGTCTCCCTCACAAAGCTTACAAGGAAACTTGAGCTTGTGTTTTGAACGGGTAGACTTGTCAACAGTGTCAACATGACTTGCAGTGGTTGACGAATTGGTTTCAGCATGAACCACAGAGGCTGAAAGACTTCTCCCAGCATGACTTGCAGAGGCCGAGAGACTGGGTCCAACATGACTTGTAGAGGTTGGACGGGCACCATTAACGTGACCAACAGAGGTTGAATGGTTAGGATCAACATGCTTTGCAGCAGTTGAGTGTGTGCCCCCAGCTTGAGCAACAGAGGCTGGGTGAATGGATCCAACGTGAACAATAGAGGTTGGATGGGGAGGTTCAAATTGAACACCATAGGTTGAACGAGTGCACTCAACGTGAACACCAGAGACTGAGTGACCAGATCCGACATGACCTGAAAAGGTTGGAAGGATCCCACCAGCTTGATCACCAGAGGCTGGATGGATAGCTCCAACATGAACAACAGAGGTTGGATAAGAAGGTTCAACTTGAAAACCAAAGGTTGAACGGGTGCACTCAACGTGAACACTAGAGGTTGAGTGACTAGTTCCAACATGACCTGCAGAGGTTGGATGGGTGCCCCCAGCCTGAACAACCGAGGCTGGGTGGTGAGGTTCAACTTGAATTGCAAAGGTTGAACGGGTGCCCCCTTGCTTATGTGCTTTCTTCCTATTCCTCCTTCTTTTACTCCTTTTATACTGTCGGTTACTAGTATTAGTACTTTCACCGCATGAGGTAGAAGGAGGAGGAGAATTAACTACAGGTGAAGGGGAAGCAGTGTTTTGATGCCCTTGATATAAGGAGCTTACTTGAGAAGCATCAGGAGCATTCAGGATAGTTGGAGTGGAAAACAACCACATCGGTAGCCCTAGGGTGAATCCAAGGGAACACCAACATTCCCTATGAGAGGAATAGTACAAGGAGTTCCCGGCATGGGGATCTCTTGGTTTGTGTTCGAAGGGGTGCTAGCCATAGTTTCAAAACAAGAGACAAAGTCTGAGGTTGATGGTCAACCAAAATTACAAAGCAGACACCTAAAGGCCCACTAAGTACAGACAAACCACACAGCACTCACTAAAAATTCCTAAAGCCCAAACAGACAAACGGGTATAAGATGCACTTTCCAAAAGAAAGCTAATGAACGATTACTTGGCGTCCTTGAGGTGGTTCTCAGGAACAAGTGGAGGAATCACCCACCACCCTCCTGCACTTTCCATAAGGGTTACCTTCCAAGCCCGTCCAAGGTCAACCAGAAATAACCTTTCGGTGTACCTGTGTATGAACCCTAGATGTCAAAGAGACTAGAGGCTACCTTAACTAAATTGACATTCTGGGGGGACAATCGTCAGCCGAACTCGTACACATGGGCAGGGTAGCTGAGCCCAAAACTCTGTCTAGGACAGAATCCCCAGATGCGTAAAAGTCCTGAGTTACGTTTTGACAAGGATTCGGAGGGTTATCTCCTCTGTCCAAGCCTCCACGCGGCCTAGTGCTTAACTCCCATTTGAGAGGAGTTTCCCAGATACAATCAATGTAGAAAAAGATTTACCTAGTGATAGGCCAACTACGTCTGAATTAACACTTGTGGGGAGTTAAAACTCCCTAACCCACAAGTCTAGCCTAAGCTAGTTGGTGTATGACCCTATAAAATAAAACTTACAAGTAAATTTTAAAATTATATCGTTTATTTTATGGGTTGTTTCTTACTCAGAGGGTAAATGGCATGAAACTCATGTGGTGTTTTGACTCAAAAAATGAAACAAAATGACTAAGCAAAGAGAAATGAAATGCAAAAAAGAAAATATCTATTCTCTTTATATTTCTTTTTCAAATAGAAACTTGAAAGCCAAAAAGAACAAAATCTTTTTATATTTTTCCAAAAACAACGATATGCTATGCAATCTAGACTAAAAACCTAATCTACATGCATATAAAGCAAACATGTGTTTTTGTATTTTTCTTTTATAAATGAAAAAGAAAAAATCAGCCTATGAACTAATGCAAACAAGTACTGTAAGCAATGCAAATAGACAACTACTCTACTCCCCACAAACAAACTCTAGGTCTCCCTAAAGTTAGATAACAACCTCACTTAAAAAGAAGGCTTACAAAAGGAAACAAGCCAACAACTTTGGAATGAAGAGACTGAGAAAATAAGACTGATATAAACAAAGTTCAAGAAGTCCCAAGAATCAATCTAAACCTACAAACAAAGGCTGCTCAGTACCTTGTCTAACAAGGTCAAACCAAAGAAGGAGGTGGAGGGGGCAAGCAGCAAAAACAAGTTCTTTTTAATTTTCTTTTATAAATGGAAAATAAAAACTACCTACAAACTAAAAGCATGCAGATAATAAGAACAAAGTAAAATGAAATTTTCTATACAACCACCAAACAAACTCTAGAATGCCCTAAAGTCAGTATAAACCCTACTTGGAAGGAAGGCTTGCATAAAAGACAAGTCCACTATTTTGGCATGGTGAAGTTAACCAACAAAACAAGAAAGAAACCAACACCAACAAGCTTCTGAAATCAAAAAAAGATCACTAACAGAGGCTGATCAGAAACATAGGCCAAAAATCAAACCAAGCAAAGGAGACGGGGGAAAGAGCAAATAACAAACCCTAATGCTATAAAAAGGCTTACCACGTAGATAGAGAACAAGCAAAAAGGATGACACTAACTCCCTAGAGTCATGCACCTGCAGAGGACCTTAAAAGACCTACCCAAAACACCTTCAAACAGAAGAAAAATCACAAAAGAGGTAAAAATACTGTTTAAAGGGGAATTCATGACTGTCTATAAGTGCAACCCGTGAATGATTCGCGACTGTTCAGTACAGCAACCCGTGAATGCAAGCAAGTATTCACGACTGTTCAGAAGAGCAACTCGCGAATGGGTGGAAAAATTCCCCAAAAAGGTCAAAAACCACCTTAAGAAGGCAGGGGAAGTGTGCTATCCGATTTATAAAGTGTTCCGAAGTGGCAAGAAGGACCTAAAACAATGTAAAAGACTGAAACCAATCAAGAGAAAACCCAAACAGACAAGGCTTTCCCCAGTGGAGTCGCCAGTTCTGTTGTAAAGGAAAATGTCCTATGGCTAGGGTTTAAGAGGCCATCAATGTACTGGGGTTGAAAGAGAGATGTACAATGTTCAGCAAGCATATATAAGCAAGATCAGAGATCAGAATGGTCCACACCTGATTAACTGAAGGCTGGTCCAAGCTTTCTCTTCAATCCTCTTCTTGCTCCTCTCGCTCCAAGAGACCCGCAAAACAAGTTATACCTTCCTCAAACCATTATGACCACATATAAAACAATGATAATCAAATAAACATAAACAAATGATCTAAATAACATCATCATATGATCATAAACAGAGATTCAATCACACATTGAACAATGATTTGGGAAGAAGAAGGACATCACATCTTTATTAATCTTGAAAACAAGTACAAGTATACCTTCTCTTCAAGTTTGGCACCTCACGAAACCTTGATCTGGTTCTACTACTTCTCTTCTCCAAATAACTCAGCCTCCAAGCTTTGCAACACAAGGGGAATACCTCCAGGGAAATGGTGTGGGAAAAGAGAGTCCCGATTCCTCCAGCATAACAATGCATAAATTCAAGTCCCCTCTCATGGACCTCCCTACCTCTATTTATATGGGTGAAATAAGGTAGTTTTGAAGGTTGGAGAAGTTACAGCAGTTAAGGAAATTAAGTTAAATGGCTTAACTAATCTCCAATTAACTCATGTTTTAATGTTTAAATGCTAAGAGGCACATTCATGGGTTTGCCTTAAGGAAAATCGTGAATGAACAAAAAACGCATTTTAGGGGAATTTTTGGGCATTTTTAGACTTTTGTGTCTTCTAGAAAGTTTTATCTAACTGAAATACCTTTCCAACAGTGTAGATATGAGGTCAAACGGAGTTACAGAACTCAATATATGCGTCCTCCAAGATAGGTGTTTTTTCAGTGACTTTCAATGACTTTCATGAAGGCCCGTCATGCGACGGAAACATGGGAAAGTGGTCACAGGAAGAGATGTGTCATCTTGGGCTATAACACCACTTGCATGATAGGGTTTTTCAGCTGAACATATGAAGACTCTGGATCTTGGATCAACAAAGAGATAAGAGGATCTATGAATATCAGGTAAGTGAATTATCTGTGTCTTTGCATTTCTGATTGATCTAGGAAAGTAGATTGTATTCTGTATTTGTTTTTTTCTAGATCTGCTTGGACTAGGGATATCTATATTAATTCTAATTGAGTATATTTATCTGATAATAATATATTTTACTTCTATCTTAATACAAAGATATATAATCTTATTTAGTTCTTCATCAAATCAAAACCTTCTTATCACCATAGAATTTATTATGAAGTGGTTTTTATTTAACATTGGCACTTCATCACTTTAGCAATGTTCTTGACCTTTCGTCGCTATAGAAACGTTCTTGAATTTTCTTTGCAATAGAGACGAAAGGTCAAGAACGTCTCTATAGCGACGAAGGTCGGGCCATTTTCAATTTTTTTCCATAAATTTAAACCATTTTTCGATGAAAACAACATTTTAACTTTTTTGTGGAAACATTTCATGGGAAAATTGAGCCATATCTAGTAGTGACGTACTCACCCCTCCCCCCACTCTCTCTATATCTCACCCCTCCCCCTCTCTCTCTATTTCTCACCCCCCCTCTCTCTTTGTATGTGTGTGTGTGTGTGTGTCCCCCCTCCTTCTCTCTTTATATATCTATGTGTGTGTTTCACTCCGTCGCCCCCCCTCTCTCATAGTCTATCTTCACCTTCTATATACCTCCCTCACTATCCATCCCTCCATATCACTATCTATATCATTCACCCCCTCCCTCTTTGTCACTCACCCATACCTCCCTCTCTCTCTCTCTCTCTCACACACACACACACTCACACACACTGTGTGTGTCCCTCCCTCACTTCCCATATCTCATAATCTCTCTCCACCTTATCTATACCTCCTTTACTATCCTTCCCTCCATCAATCACTCTCTATTTATCAGCCCTCCCCCTCTCCCTTTGTTTCTCATCCATCCCCTTCTCTCCCACATAATCTTTGTGTGTGTGTGTGTCCCCCCTTCTCTCACAAACTCCCTCTCTCTCCACGTTCTATTTACCTCCCTCTATCGATATCTACCTCCCTTCTCCCTTAATTACTAGTCCTCTATGCCATTATACCTCTGTGTGTGTGTGTGTGCGTGTCCATCTCAACTTGTATCCCTCCCCCTCCCTCCCTATCTCTTTTCACCCTCCCTCTCCATGCTTATCTCTTTCACAACCTTCCTCTCTCTCCATCTCTCAACCCTCCACCCTATTTATTTGACACCATCCATCTCTCTCTCTCTCTCTCTGTGTGTCTCTCTACATGTGTGAACATGCCCCTTTCTCTCCTTGTGTCTGTCCCCCCGTCACCCCTCACACACACACACCTTCTATCACTCCCTCAATATCTCTTTCCTTCACTCTATATTCATCCCTCCCTTAACCCCCCTCCCTCTCTATCTTATTCCCTCTCACACTCTCTCCACATCTCTCTCTCTCTCTCTCTCTCTCTATGTTTTCAACTTATCCCTTCTCCTCAAACCCCTACCTCATTATGACCCCTATTATCTGTTTTATAGCATCTCATTCCCATCTCTTCATTTTCTCCCTCCTTCACCTCTCTCCTCCAACACGTCATATTCCTCCTCTAATACTCCACATCCACCTTTGAATTCACCAATCCTCTCTCTCATCAAACCATCACCCACTTCCTCCCCTCCACCTTATCCCCCTTCGTCACTCAAGTCTTGTGTACTACTTCTAACCCTATATGTCTTCAACACCTCTTCTCTTCCTAATAATTCTCTCAATCCCCACTTCCCTTCACCCTTGTAACCCATAATGTTCCCATTCCATTCATATTTACCCACTTGAATTTACAACATCCTCCTAGTACATTGACCATTCCCCACCCCCTCTCAACTATTAACAATCCTGTAATATCTCAATTTTGACCTAACACTTATGGGCATAAACCCCATTGATTATGATGTTACTTTGATGTTTTAATTGGTATATTGGGCCTAAGACCCCACCTCACATGAACATGATGATTTGTTTGATATATTGGGAGTAAGCCATTTGCATATGTTTATATATATATATATATATATATATATATATATATATATATGATTTCATGTGTTGGGCATGGACCCCGAAGACAATAATTGATGAGATGTTTTGTGTTGAGTGAGGAGCTCTGGAGCACATGGGTATTTGATGTTTGTGTTAATCGAGAAGCAATGGAGGACATGATTATTTATATTTGTGCTGAGTGAGAAGCTCTGGAACACATTATTTATGAAACATTATGTTGAGCATGATGCTCTGAAGCACATGAAAAGATAAAATTGGAAGTGTTGGGAACATACCCTGGAGTCTTCTAAGTTGATGTTGATCATAATCTCTGGAACATCGGATCCCTGACCATGGTATCCCTAGGTGTATCCTACAAATACATCCTAGCATTACTGTTAAGTGAGGAGCTCTAGAATTGCACTAAGTTTGTAACTCCTTGGTTTTTAGTGTTGGGTATGGGCTCTGGATAAGCACTAGGAGTTACTCAAAAGAATTAATATGTTCATTGAAAACAAATCTGATAAAACAATGATCTCATCTTACTTATTTTTAAGTGATTAAATGAAATTTTGAATTTCGGTATCTCATCAAGTACTAAAGAACTAACATGTTATACGAGGGAATCCAACATGCAAGGAGGTTTAGAGTTTCCTAACCTACTTGACGTAACCCCTAGCTGAAGGCCTTATTAAAGAAAGTGACTAAGCTAAAAGAAAAGTGTCATATGTTTAGGGATCATGTTATATGATAAATAAGGATAAAATGTTAACAAATGGTATATATATAAATATATAATTTATACATGATATATATAAAGGGTAAGCATAGTAATAATACTAGTATCTCTAAGTAATAAGGAAAGTATCCACATGTTATTATTATTACTAATGATAAATTACATATTAAAATACCTATAAGAGTAGTCATTACGCAGTAGAAGAATGATTATCCAAGGAAGCTGCATTAGCAATTTGAAACTCTCGACGTTTCGATCCTTACTCTAGGATCATCATCAGGAGACAAACGAAGATTGTGGTGATGTAAAATAGCCCGGAGAGTTATTAATACACAACTTTGTGAGGAAAATGACAGTTTAAAGAAAAAGAGCGTCGGTTCTAGGTTTACGAGGGGTGACGTGACGGGGTTTACCTATTACGGTTTTCTTGTGATTGCAGTGATTGATGCAATGGTTTCCAAGAATCACTGATCTTGGCACCATCGTCTCTATTGAGACAATTCTCATTGAGGTTAATTTCGATTTTCTCTCTAATCTTTCTTTTGAGAAGGTTGCCCTCCCTAGCGATGACTTTTGTGTTTTCAAGGCAAATGTGGTGACCAATTATGTGCGCATGTTCTTCCAGGGCTGACTTCTTGTGTCTATTGTGTCTCAGGTTGGCGCTATGTTCTTTAAATCTCGTATCAAATGACAGTTTAAAGAAAAAGAGCATCGGTTCTAGGTTTACGAGGGGTGACGGGACGTGGTTTACCTACTATGGTTTTCTTGTGATTGCAGTGATTGAAGCAATGGTTTCCAAGAATCATTGATCTTGGCACCATCATCTTTGTTGAGACAATTCTCATTGAGGTTAATTTCAATTTTCTCTCTAATCTTTCTTTTGAGAAGGTTTCCCTCCCTAGCGATGACCTTGAAAACGCAAAAGTCATCGCTAGGGAGGGCAACCTTCTCAAAAGAAAGATTAGAGAGAAAATCGAAATTAACCTCAATGAGAATTGTCTCAATAGAGACGATGGTGCCAAGATCAGTGATTCTTGGAAACCATTGCTTCAATCACTGCAATCACAAGAAAACCTTAATGGGTAAACCTTGTCCCATCACCCCTTGTAAACCTAGAACCGATGCTCTTTTTCTTTAAACTGTCATTTTCCTCACAAATTTGTGTATTAATAACTCTCCGGGCTATTTTACATCACCACAATCTTCGTTTGTTTCTTGATGATGATCCTAGAGTAAGGATTGAAATGTCGAGAGTTTCAAATTGCTAACGCAGCTTCCTTGGATAATCATACCTATAAGAGTCAAAGTAGGAACTAGTCAAAAGTTCCCAAGTAAGTATTACAATTACCTAAATTAAATGAAAAGGGTTATTTCAAGAAATCAAATGATTCTTGATTTAAGTGCCCCTTTTCCTGAAAAGTTTGTCTATAAAGAACCAATCCAAAGATAGGCTTGGGGACCTATATATCAATTGATCTATCTTTGGGAGGATTCCATACTCTTACCTAATTACATTCGAGAGAGTTCTTGGAGAAAATTTTTCCTAAGAGGTAAAAGGAAAACTAATACAAAACATGATATCCCATATAGGGAAGCCTTACCTTAGGATATCCAAGCTACTTACATGTTGGAACCCGCTAGAGGGGATCTAGATTGAAACCAGAAACACTTTTGGGTCATGGTTGGGAGGAATGTGGTAGTTCCCAAGTTATTTGGTTATCTGAATAGAGGTCTGATATCTATATGAATTTGTTAATGTTGGGTATTTGAGTGTGCAGGATTTTCAACCATTGAAACAACTTCATCTTGCAGGTATGAGGTTCTTGATTTTTCCCTTCAAGCTACACATGTTTTCTTATTAAATGAGGAGATTTAATTCTGAATGGATACTTAGTATCCGTCTGCTATAAACTAGGTTATATTTCAGCATTGTTTCTTTTAACAGAGGTTAGCATATTTTATCTATTCAAACATGATCTTCTAGTCATGAATAATATATCTTATTCATATTTATAATGATGGAATAACACCTTTAGTTTTACCTGTAGGAGGGTTTCATTTGTATTATTTATTTCATTTGATTTCATCATTTACAGTTTAATTTCAGCCTCCTTTGATAGAGGTATTTTATTTAAATAGAGAATAACCTATTTTAAAAAATAACTTTATATCTTTACCCCACTGGCATATTTCATATTGCCAGCAGGATTTCTATAGCGTTAGTATAAATTAAATGCATAAGATTATAACTTAAATATAATTGTTGAAACTTTAAATAAAATATCATAAACAAACTACAAACCAACAGTTTCCACTTTATAACACTTCATACATAGTATGCCCTCCATCGAGACCTGTTCAGGTTTGAAAGCACTATTTTGTTTTAAACAATAATCATATTATCTACCATCACACTAAGAATCAAACATAACCTAATACAAAACTCATTAGCCAAATTGTATCCATTAAAAGGTTTCAAGATCGAATCATGTTGGCACTTATGCCAAAACAAAAATTCACATACATACAAATTTAAACCCATGTAGCCCAGGATCAAATCATGTGGGCTCATGGATTCAAAACAGGGGTTACATCAAAACCATGATAGGCATCAAATCCTATAGGGTTTGATTTGAAACATTTATCAACGTTGTAATACCTTACAAATTTTCCACATAATCTACCCTAGCGAAATTAAAATGCAAGAAGGATTAACCAAAATCAAAACCATTTCCCTATCAAAATTCCACAGTAATATAAATAAAATTTGCACGCTACATTTCTTCATCAGGGCTCATGGCCGAGAAGTAACAGTCATCCATTAACACAATCAATGTAAAAATAACCATTGTCTACACTATCATAGCTATGACATCCATTTCACAATGTTAAACCAAATCTCATGGCCATCCCCCAAACTAAATCACAGATAAGAAAAATACATCATTAAATCACCATTAATAAACATTGCCCATATGAAACTACACAACCACAATTCAAGGCACCATTGTGAGGAATGGTACTACCACATTTTAAAGACCCCTCCTATAAACTAAAACGCAGAAGTTTTCACTAACCATCAAAGCCATATGTTTAAAGATACCAACCCAAAATACATTACAGAGCTTAGTCATGACAGTCATGGCCCGAAGGCACCAAAATCAAACATCATAAGCCCCAATACTTTTATACGCATCTCTGGATTCCATTCTAAATATAAATAGAACATTACACAGTCGAAACCCTTGAACCAAATCATTCACCATTACAACACCGATCTCAAATCTCCGATAAAAAACATCTATACGTAGAGGTAAAAATTTCAAACTTATTTGTATAGGGATTACCCGTGAAGGGTATTTCGTTGATAGTCTAGAACTCACCCCGACCCATGAATGAAGGCTCTGTCACCTAAAACCAAATGAACATAGAGTGGTATAAGTATAACAATCCTCCATCTAAAAACAACAAGTAATAACGCTGCAAACCCAGGTGGAGAGTATACCTTCCCAAGGCGCAGATGCAAACCAAACCTCTGTGCATTGACGAAACCAGAGAGTCGAACATAGCATAACCACAATAGTGAAAATGAATTGTTCATCCACAATAGACCAAGCTTAGGGTTGAGATTACCCCATCACGAGGATCATTTATTTTGCCACCACGTCCACCACCAACGATGTGATTTTTCCCTCATGTCTATAGCTTCAAAACCCCAAACATGACTTGATATCGAAACACCCATCAATAACATCATTGACTTAGGATAAGCCAAGATTCATGGCATATGGAATATTCCATGAATGGCCCCTCATACATATATCATATGGTATGTAAACCTTTAAACACATTATGGCTAAGTGTTATGACTTAAGCCTTTCACATATAGGCATAAAAACATTCAAATCGTATGTGATAGAAACTAAGCATATGAATAAAGTTCATGAAGTCTTAAACCACATTAATAATGTTATCCAGTTAGATGTAGGTCTAATAAATCCCATCTTGCATAAAATAATAAATGCGAACAGTAGTAGTAAGAATTGCTAAGATAGGACTTTGGTCCTTTTGTTTTCAAAATCAATGGATTAATATAGCATATGTAGAATTCCAATGTTTAGCGATCATAACAAGTTTGATTCACCTAATGAGCCTGCACAAAATTAAGAAGAGTTTCATTAGTTCAACACGAACTAAGTAAATCATGTAACGTTAAGTAAAACCAGTTACCTCTCCAAGTGATCCTATAAGGGATACAAGTCTCGCCACTCCACCCCTTGACAATTACAAGTTAAGTTGGGACTTTCCATAAACAAACAAACAAAACTGATAACCAGTAAGTAAGTTATAACTAAGAATACACACGCACATGCATGATGTTGGAATATATTAAACCCACTCATAACTTAGGATAAAATAATTAATCATTATTTGATTAATTATTCACCCACTAGCTTAATTAGTTGGCATCCACTTGCACCTTAAAGTCAATACATGCCATATATATCCTAGGAATGATTTATTTCTAATCATAGGTTGATCTTGACCACCTTTTGACCATCCAGAATTAGTATACAACACTTTACAACAAATTCTACTTTATTCTACTTTTTCTGCTTTTCTGTGGATAAGGTAAAGCTAGTCAAACTAGGAAATTGGGTGCTTTTGTTCCCAACGCATCCTTCATGAATTTTCCTCCATTTTCTATGATTAGCATGTTTTTTCCATATCCTTGACAAATCACTCATGATTTTTTCCAATTCATGAGGTCCTTGATAGATTTGGGAAGTTCTTTAGCCACCTATGGGGGGTTTATATATTTTGGTAAGTAATCCCTTTTTAGATTTATGAGTTATCTCCATACAACTTGATTTTCATATGAGGGATGCACTATTTATTTAAACTATTATTCATGATAATTTAATGGAAGGATAGACACCAATATTCGTCTCTTCATTCATGTGATTTAGTCTCTTTTCTTCTCTCTATTTTTCCTGTGTATGCTTGTGAGAATTCTTAGTAGAAATATCTATTTCCAAAATCTCAACTACCATGAATGGAAATCCAAAATCTCCCTTCTATTGCGCAGTAGAGTATTGTATAGAGTTACTCTAGCTTTGGAGAATGAGCTCAATGCTATGATTGATAAAGATAAGTGGCACAATAGGTTGGATGAATCCTATGGATTTCTTTGCCTCGGTATTTCTCCTGATCTGATATTTCATATAAATGGTTTGACCACTCCAAACTAATTATGGACTCAATTGGAGTCTCTCTTTGAAGTTCAAGATGAGCTAAGAGCACATCAATTGGAGATTGAGTTATTCTCACCCAGTCCAAGCAATTTCAAATATATTGAGGGTTTATCCACCAATTTCAAGTCACTTGTTCTAATGCTCAAGCAATGTGGGATTGAGAAAGAATATGACCAATTAATCCTTTCCATTCTTTCAAAATTGGGTCCTAATTACTCAGTTTTTGTGTCTACTTTTCATGCTACTAGGCTTGATGTTCCTAAGTGGAAAATGGATTCTTTAAATTATTTTCTTGATTCACTAACAAAAAAGAAAGATAAATTGATCCATATGGGTGTCCTTAATTCTCCCAAGATAAAGTATCATTCTCTCTTGGTTCAAGGAAAAAAGGATGTCAAATCCAAAGAAAAGCAAATTGTGAAGAAGCCAAATTCAGAAATTGAAGATGAAGATTCTGATGAAGATTTAATGAAGAATGTTAAGAAGAAAGGGAGCAAATCCAAGTGTTATTATTGTAGCAAGGGTTTTCATTCAGAGAATAATTTTTTCAAGAAGAATATGGACATCATGTCTCATCTTCTTGAGAAGCACAAGATCGAAGTTCTAGAAGAACTAGAAAAGCCTATTGATTCCTCAGAACAATGTCAAACTGTGCAGTTCCAAGCTGATATAACTTATGATTTGAGTGCCATAGCTCTATCATTTTCTCATTTATATTATACATATTTAGTATATGATATATAAAAGTCATAAATATCATATCCTTTCTTTGATGATCCTCCTCTTAGTCTACTAGATTCATCTCCCCAAAATTGTGATTTTTCACTAGATATTGACTTGTCTTTGAGCAAATATTCCTCACAAGCTTGTATATCTGATTTAGAAGATTTTTTTCAGGATGATATGCATGTCATGACACATATAATACCACCATCTATACCATCTACCATACCTCTGAATAATCCTAAGACTATACAAATCCCAAGTTCACTAGTTGATTCCTCATTGGTCTCTTATGCAGTGATATTTATCATACATGGTTTGAAGTCTTTCCTATCTTTAATTGGATGGTTATCCATGTACTTAGTCATATTTGGATTGATATTAAACATGTTTGGATCTTTTATAAACACTTATGGTTCAGATCTAATGCCTATCCATCATTCACATTTTTACACCTATCAGGTTTCCCCAGTTGCTCATCATTTTCCTAGTCTAGCCCTATATCCTCATGGAGCCACTGAAGCCTTTGTATTTGTTGTTCCATATGCTAATATTTTTGATATGTCAGATTTTTATCAGCCTCATATCATATCTATACAGGTGCTAAATCATATTAGAATATTGACATGTGATTCACATCACAATTTTGCAGCTATTCAGGGATTTGGGTGTGAAATAAATTGTCTTAATTTTGGTACTCTTTGGGAAGGAGTATGCATAGATCTCTTTTCCATTTCAGATTATGTTTGAATATCATAGTTTGATATCATCAAGACTCATTTAGATAATTCTCCTACTTCATCATATTATGAAATACAAGGAGTCTATCCTCTTCCTTCTAGCAGGTTCTACACTCCAGCACATGATCATGGAGTTCATGATTTCTTCAACAAGTATTCCATCTAGAAGCAGTTCAATCAGCTCATTCATGTGAAGAAAAGGATATGTTTAAGATATATTATTTCAAATTTTGTGCCTTTTCCTTTCTCGAGGGAGGATTTTTCGCATGTGGTTTTTCCTCTTTCCTCACTTTTCTGGACATAATAATTGTTAAAGGGCGACCATAGCCTTGTTGTTGGGCCCTATATGCATCCATATGAATCCATTTTTTTTTTTATACCATCATAAATCCAAATTTATAGGGGGGTGTTGGAATATATTAAACCCACTCATAACTTAGGATAAAATAATTAATCATTATTTGATTAATTATTCACCCACTAGCTTAATTAGTTGGCATCCACTTGCACATTAAAGTCAATAAATGCCATCTATATCATAGGAATGATTTATTTCTAATTCTAGTTTGATCTTGACCACCTTTTTACCATCCAGAATTAGTATACGGCACTTTACAACAGATTCTACTTTATTCTGCTTTTTATGCTTTTCTATGGATAAGGTAAAGCTAGTCAAACTACGAAACTGGGTTCTTTTGTTTCCAACCCATCCTTCATGAATTTTCCTCCATTTTCTAGGATTAGCCTATTTTTTCCATCTCTTTGAAAAATCACTCATGATTTTTCCAATTCGTCAGGTCCTTGATAGATTTGGGAAGTGCTTTAGCCACCTATGGGGGTTTGCTATATTTTTGTAAGTCATCCTTTTTTAGCTTTATAAGTTTTCTCCATACAACTCGATTTTCCTATGAGGGATGTAATATTTATGTACACTATTATTCATCATTATTTAATGGAAGGATACACACCAATATTCATCTCTTCATTCATGTGATTCAGGCTCTTTTCTTCTCTCTATTTTTCGTATGTATGCTTGTGAGAATTCTTAGTACCAAGATCTATTTCTTGTGCTTCTTGTTAGCATAATTTCTGATAGAATTGATTTATTAATTCTACACATGATAAAAATAACCAATGAACAATGTAATCATCTAAATCAGATCAAGTAACATAAGCACATTATAGAATTACATTAGTAATCACATCGGGAAAACATCTAGAAACAACAAGAACAATTTATGACTCTTTGGTTTCGCAAACCAATATCAACACTTCCACAGAAAATAACTTAATGTCCAATTCAGGTAATAATTACCTAGCATAATAAAAAAATTATTTTCAAATTTTGGACAAATTACAAGTGGTATCAGAGACCTAATGGGTGTGCCAAACATTCATTGCAGAAAATAAAGTATGTTTTAAATTTGTTAACTAATAGAAATTTTTAATGTTATTAAAAATTTGCAATTGCAGGATTAAAAGAGAAGTTTAGATCATGAACACATAGAGGACAATAGCCGACAAGGAAAGTTGAATAACCCCACATAGGAAGCAGAACTAGTGGTCGAACTAAATTATGATATACTAAAAACCATACAAAGTCTTCAAGTAGGCTTACAGAGTTTTGAGGATGATAATATGAATGAAAGAAAGGAACCAAAAGCAACTAATAAATCCTTGTTGCAGAAAATGACGGGAGGAAGCTCGCAGGGAAAACCCATTCATTGAACCAATAGGTTCAAGAAAGAATTCTATCCTAAGCGGGCCAATAACCTGAGAGAAGAAGCAAAAGAAGAACATACTCTTGAACCTACAGAAAGAGATTGTCACAATCCTTCTAGTGATGATTCTCTTTCTCCTTGCAAAAAGAAACAGAGAAATGATGACAATATCGAGGGAGAGTTTAGGAAGATAAAAATCCCAACCTATGAAGGAGAGATGAACACACCCGATAAAGCCGAAGAATTCCTTCTAGGTATGAGAAAATATTTCTGAGTACATAACTACTCTAGTGAGATGAAATCTCGTATAGAGATCTATAATTTAAATGGAAAACAAGCTAGATGGTGGAGAGATCTAAAGCATACAAAGAAATATGAGGTAAGATAAATCCAATGGAGTAATTTTCAAAAATGTTTCAAGAGAAATAAATGTCTGAAACTTTCTTTGACAGAAAGGTGAAATAATTTCATGGATTAAGGATGGGTTCCATGATTATGGATTCTTTAATTTACATATTTTTGGATCTATTACATTATGTTCCTTACATAAAGGATGAGAAAGTGAAAATAAAACATTTTTTATGATGTCTCCCTCCCAAATTTTGGGAGAAGATTGAAATTGACATGCCTAAAACATTGGACACCACCCTACACAAATATAGGATTTTCTATCAGCATGGACAACTGAGGAAAGAAAATATCTACAGAAGCAGAGACAGGTCTAGGACCTTCTCAAACAACTGCAAACCGGGTTTCAACCTGCCACCTTACAGAAAACAAAACAATAACTTTCCAGCCAATAAGAAATTTAACAGAACCGGTATAAATCCATATGTACCAGCTCCAAATGTTAACAAACCAATAGCAAATGGGGGAGCTAATGTTGCCTCATTGAAAATCAAATGTTGTAAATGCCAAGGGACCCATTATTCCCAAGACTGTAAGAACAAGCCAATGGAGTCTTGCACAACTTACAAGAAGAACCAACAATAGAGGATATAACTGGAACACTGTGGATTTATGTAGCCTTGGATGGTCAATAAGAAGACCATCAGGCTACCATGGTTGAGATAGAAGGTAAGGTTTCAAACACTTCTATTTCAATATTGATTAATCCCGGTGCTTACCAGAGATATGTATCACCTAAAACTGTTGATGCATGTAAACTAGAAAAAGTTAAACATGAGAAACCGTGGCTGGTGCAATTATCCATGGGTACGAAACAAAAAATGTCTAAAATAGTTTAATACCGTGAGGTAAACCTGAATGGTTTCCCTACTAGAATAAACCTGAACATCCTACCCTTATGGTCGTATGATATAATTATTGGTATGGACTGGTTGGAACAACACCATGTCATGCTCGATTTCTTACTTAAGTAAATCTTGTGTACAGATAGCCAAGGGAATCTGGTAAAGATTCAAGGCATACCTAAGAAATTTTTTGTAAGACAGATATCCGCTTTACAAGTAAATAAGTGCATTAGGAAAGGATGAAAACTATTTGTAGTGAACATCCAAGGCATAGAAGCTGAAAGAGAATAATACATCGAGGAATTTCCAGTTCTTGTAGACTTCAAGGACATATTTCCTAAGGAAATCCCAGGATTACCACCGAAACGAGACTTAGATTTTTCCATAGAAATGACAATAGGATTAGTTCTGAATTCAAAATCCCCTTAACGTATGAGCACACCAGAGTTGGTGGAACTCAAACTGCAGTTGCAGGAGTTCATTGAGAAGGGATATATTCGAGTGAGTGCGTCCCTTTGGGGAGAACCGATACATTTCATAAATAAGAAGGATGGTACAATGCCGATGTGCATCAATTACCGTAAACTTAACAAGATGAACATCAAGAACCGATAGCCACTCCCTAGGATTGATGACTTGTTCGATTAAGTAGGAGGAGACAAGATCTTTTCAAAGATTGAACTGTGATTTGGGTACCATCAAGTATAGATTCATGATGAGAATATTCACAAAATCGCCTTTCATGTGAGGTACGACTACTACGAGTTTGTAGTGATTCCATTCAGGTTGACCAATGCCTATGCAAAATTTATGTGTATGATGAACAATATATTCAGTATATACCTAGATAAATTTGTTTTGGTGTTTATAGACGATATCCTAGTTTACTCTAGGAGTAAATAGGAGCACGAGGAACATTTTCACATAGTGCTATAGGTGTTATAGCAACACCAACTCTATGCCAAGTTTTGTAAATGTGATTTTTACAAACCACAAATACAATACTTGGGTCACATCATCTCTGAGAAGGGGATAGTTGTGGACCGAGAAAAGATTAAATCCATAGAGGATTGGCCTACCCCTACTAGTGTCACCGACATTAGATATTTTTTGGGACTAGCTGGTTACTACGAGAAGTTTATTAAGAAATTCTTGAGGATATCTTGTCACATGACCGCTTTTCAAAAGAAGGAAAATAACTTCTTATAGACGACAAAGTGTGAGGGAAGTTTTCAAAATTTTAAACAACATTTGATCACTGCATCGATACTACGAATTGCGGATCCCAATGGGGATTTCATCATTTGCATGGATGCAAGCAAGGAAGGACTTAGAGGAGTCCTCTTGTAGGATGATTACGTGATCCGTTATGAATAATAGAAGTTAAAAGAACACTAGCAAAACTACCCCACCCATGATCTTGAGTTAACGATCATCATCCATGCCTTGAATATGTGGAGGAACTACCTCATGGGAAATAAATTCCTTCTGAAAATAGACAATATGAGTCTGAAGTATTTATTTTAATAACTGGATCTAAATGCCGGGAAATTCAGATGGTTGTATTTCCTTAATGAGTACCATTCCGAGCTAAAGCATATAAAGGGAAAGGAGAAAAAAAATGTCGATTCTTTGAGCCAACAAGCTCATATGATATATGAGGTGAATTTAAGTCAAACCGATTCGGATTTACAGGAGAGGATTAGAATGACCAACATAGTTGACCCTTTCTATGTTGAAATCCTCAAGAAGGTCCAAGAGTACAGGGTGTTTCAACAACAAAAAGAGTAAAAGGTAGACGAAATGGAATTGCTATGGTCCAAAGAAAGATTATACGCTCCAGAAGGAGGGTGTTATACAGCTGATTGGCACCTCTCCGTCCGAGTGCTGACATCCCTCAGGGTGGCACACAAAAGGACACTTATGGATTGAGGTTTGCCTAGTTTCATTATACCTTGGTTGATGATGAAATACATTGCCTATATGCCCAGCTGGTTACTTTGCTATTTTGAGATTTTGAGTGCATGCGCGACTATCTCTATTGGCATCTCGCGCATATGCGCGAATATTATGTTCAGCAGGTCGCGCATACATCTATGCGCGGGTTGCAATTGTATAGAGTCACGCATCATGCGCGGGTTGCTTTACTACAGACCCGCACATGGTTTCCTCAAAATTAGTTTTTAAAAACACGAGTTAATGGGAGATTAGTTGTTTCATTTACCTTAATCCCATTAACTGCTATAACCTCCCTAACCTTCGAGAACTGCCTCATTTCATCCATATAAATAGAGGCCTTGGGGAGGGTGTTGGATATTCATACTTGGAGAGCAAAGTTATGCTGGTGGATTTACTGCAGAACCTTTGGAGCAGAGAAACTCAGAGTCCTTTGGTGACAGAGGAGTCCCTTGTTCAGACATTGGGTTGTAACCTAAACTCCCTCTATTATTGTTAATAAAGCATATTAATTCTTCCATATTGTGTTTCATGTGTTGTGGCTTGGTAAATGTTTATATTTCATTATAATATGTGATTTGCCTAACCTGCATCTTTATATATGAATCATACTGTATATTGGAAGAATATTTGTTAACAGGTTGAAGGAGGAACTATCCTGGAGATTGTAGAAGTGAAGCAAAGAGGAAGAAGTTAGCTTGGATCAACCTTCGTTTATTACAAGTAAGTTCCTGCTACTTCCCTATTTCCTATTTGTGCTTTTATAATCAAATTTGTCTGCAAGGTCATAGTATGTTGGTAACCCCCAGACCTAGGTTATTAGGTGAATTATCCATTACAACAGAACTGGCGACTCCACTGGGGAAGCCAAGTCTGCTTTAGGTCTTTTTCTGTTGTCCTGACCAGTAATTGCTCGAAGTTTTGTTTGTGATCTTGTGTCCTGCTTTATTACTTATTGTAGCATTTTAAGTCTTGGGTCTTTCTCTATTTTTGAGAAATTTTCATACCCATGCACGGGTTGTCATTCTAGACAGTCGCGCATACTGAGTTACATACACAGGTTGTTCTATACAACAGTCGCGCATCATACGCGACCTGCACTACTACACAGTCGCGCATACTCCTGAAAACTGTGATTTTTGTGTTGAAGTTTGCTTGTTCTTTGGCATGTTA
>LPNX010496876.1:290761-293212 GCA_001517045.1 Pseudotsuga menziesii | reverse complement strand
CCCATTACTGACGTGCACCACCTGACTATAGATTGAGCATTTCGAATAGTAGATATTGTAGATAATTTCAATTGCTCTCTTCGTAGGGCTGTTTTGACACATGCTCCAGCTCCATCATGTTCTCCTTTACCATGCCCAGTCTCAAAATAGTTCCACATATGTGGAACTTTATAGTTTTTATGCAATGAACACAACCATTGAAATATGCGTGCATTTTTGAACTGACCAGGACATCCATCAGACCAAATCCAGTGTCGATCCATCTGTATGTTCCTTCCCTTCAAATGATCATAGAACATGACGAAGCAATGGCGTACATAGTGGAAGTCATGGCACCTATCATCACTTATGTAGAAGTGATATTCCTTTAGAATTTCTCTTTGCTCTTCCCTGCTATTTGGGCCATGCCTATATGTGATATGCACCATCAACGACACCTACTTAGAGTGATAATACTGTCTTTGGATCTCATTTTGAGGTTGCAGAGTGTAGTTCTCGACAAAATCAACAACTGAAAGTATAGTACCATGAGGAAATGTATCTATGCATATTCTAAACTTCTCATCCTACCATCGTGCCAAGTGTACATGCTGAACATATTGACGTGTCTTTTCAATAAATTCCTTGACGAAGACACTAACTTGTACCTGTTGACACAAAATGATCTCAATATCAGGTTTTTTTGTAACTAAGGAATGAAATGCAACTGTTCAAACATAAATTTATAGATAAATCCATGTACCAATTGTATTTTTTTGCTTTCTTTCCCTGGGACTATTTCATAGCTGATATATTTGAAACTTTTCATGTCTGTAACAATATTCCCAAATTCATTGTCTCCAGTTTCATGCATACATTGGCTCAATAATCCCATTCCAGCACAGTTGGAGGAAGTTCCATCCAAATAAGATTTTGCATAGTAAGTTTGCCCCTCAGGCCTATTGCACATGATACTATGAATGAATTCTCTTGATGAAGTCGGTGGTATTGTCAAGGAGCAATCCTGCACATGGTTAGTATGCAACACATGACGAATGTACAAAAATGTTTCATAGTAATATTCATATTCTACATTGTATCTACAACAACAAGTTTTACAAAGAGTATTTATTATAACATACCAGGGCTTACATTTCTCAAAAGATCTTTGCCCCAAATTCAATTGTCTATGTTCATTCCTAAATTTCTCGTATAGTTCTGTCTGTGTTATATCAAGAAGATGCTTAATATGTGGTTCATGGTCCTTTGAAGCCTTTCTCAGTTTTAGTACATCCTTCTGGTTTGAAGAAGGCCTTGTGTGATCATGCCAAAAACTCTACACTAGTCCCTTTACTGCATCAACTAGCTTCATGTCACGGCATGGCGATCGACCAATAAAGGCCCAAAAATCTGTCTGGGTGGTTGCGTCAAGATGTTATTTTCTAATAGAATACCTACGGAGGGTTTTTACATTCAAATTAACTAGTTTAGATCTAGGCTTGAGAAAACGAAGGACCTTGGTGTTCTTATTTACAATTGCTTGTGACAACACATGACGAGCCGCATTGCGGTCCTTTGACCATGTGTTCTTACCAATTTTACCAAAGGCATCTACTAAGCTTTTAACTATATGAGAACTTGGTCCAGAAGGATTTATCATCTTTATCCCTAATGATTTCCTAACAATATCCATGCCCCTAGATTTTAACAATGATAAAAATAATCTACATTTATCTCCATCACATTTAGAAACAAAATATTTATTTAGTATCTGTTGAGTTTGATAAGCAAGACTACGTTTAGATAGTGTACATTCAATGGAATTGAGGAGTCCTTCATCAACTTGTATACGCTTCAGAGTTCTTCGACGTGTGCTTTCTAATGGAGGTAAGGGGGTTGGATTTCTATCATCTAGTGCATCAACAATACGCTCTGGCATTTCAGTAGCAACTTGTTGTCCTTCATTCTCTTCCTGGTAGCTGGATGGTGGAAGTCCAACATCCTCATCGATGGTTCAGATAATATTTTCTTCTTCAACAGTAGGCTCCATGCCCAACACCTCTTCAAAAGGTAGGCTCCATGTACAACGCCTCTTCATGAGCTTCGTCTTGAGATGGTAACTTATCACTTTGACTTGATGTGGGATTTGAAACATCCCCTAATGAACACCTACGTTTTGCTTCTTGAATACTTCCATGGAGTGCTTGTTCAACAACTATTGTGGAAATTGAAGGTCCCTCTAGTGAATGCTTCCTTTTTTTTGTGCTGGATTAATAGGATGAACCGCCATATCCTCTATAATTGGATTTGGATTAGTTTCCAAAGAAAGCCTCTGATTCATCATGTCTATTCTTTTCTTTTCTTTCTCTTCTTCGATGACTTCTTGAGGTCTCTTATTCCTTGCTGATTTTCTTCCTCGGTTACATACATTCCCCATCACCACAATGATCAATGTCAATAATGTTTGTTTTT
>LPNX010496876.1:275761-285761 GCA_001517045.1 Pseudotsuga menziesii | reverse complement strand
TAACTTTATATAGTTAACAACATTTTCAATAGAAAAAAATTATATATTTGGAAAGGTCATTCAATTTCCTACATTTCTTATTTTTTACTGATCGTAAGATTAATTTTGTAAGTGTCTCAAAATATCCATGTAAGTTGATGGATGTTTTTTTCTTCAGTTTTGTATTGCATCTAACACACCAAAAGAGACCCTCAACTTCTTGCACACACCTGAAAGATAAATCAAAGTTATATGGCTTCTCTGCTCAGAAAAATGGTTGCAGGGCCATTTACCTCTAGCCACGACGGTACGTTACTTTTATACCCGGTTGCCAATATTACGGAATCAAACTCCATCTCCTCGCCATTCACAAATTTAGCACCTTGAGGGGTAAGACAATCCTCACCATTCACGAATTTAGCACCTTGAGGGGTAAGACAATCTAGTCCTGGAAGAATCTATGGGATCCAAAAAAGATCAGACTTATTGTGAGAACACATCCTGTTCTCAACAAAGTCAAAGGCAATGGCAAAATACGATATTCACAAATAAACAAATTTCAATACATAAGAGTCAAGAGAAGGCCAACATTAACTAATGATCAGCGATGCTAATTTTTTACATATAACTTACAGCGCTACGCACTACCATGGATGGATTAGCATTATGATTGGAGAGATCGAGGCTAATTTCCATGCTAGAATTTGCAGAGCCAACAACTAAAACATTCTTTCCATGAAAAGAAGCCCTGCTTTTGTAATCGTTGGCATGCATGATCTGTCCATTAAAATTCTCCATTCCTTTGATATATGGGACAATGGGCTCCTCATTTTCTCCTATGGCTACAACCAACCACCTGCATATATATTTCGTCTCTTCACCTGCAAACTTATTCTCTGTGCGTATTCTCCACATTCCGTATATTTTATCATAATGGGCAGACTCCACGCACTCATTGAATCCGGGCTTAAGGTTGAAGTGATGAGCATAAGATTCCAAGTAGTGAATAAACTGATTCTTGGTGGGATATGTAGGGAATTCTTTAGGAAACGACATTAGAGGAAGCTGGCAGAAACGCTTTGGTAAATGTAGCTTCAAACGTCTTTTGCCACAGAGAAGCAATACAATCTACCTAGCCTAGTATATATTGCAGCAAATTCATAAAGCATAATATGCAGCATATATTACCATTACAGAAAGAGAAAAACGTTCAGAAAAATACATAAAATGAGCTTATCTTCATTCTTGTTCTTGGCCGCCTGTAAAGACTAAAGAATCCATTATTATATAATGTTTCCTGCATAAGGAGATAACTATTTCCTGAGCGGTGCAGGAGATAACTAAGTGATCCACCTCTGCGTGTTCAGTATGGGAGCAAGCCACGAGGCTACACAACCAGGTATCTCCTCCACGTCTCCTATATTTATGCTAACAGACTCCTCGGTGGCTAACAGTCTCCTACGAACTCCTAAATCGGCGGCTAGTTAAGCTAGTTAAAAGATTAGATGATTAAACACATCCCAGTCATACACTTGGCATGTTTTGGTGGATCTTGATGTTCCGCTCAAGCAAGTCCATCCCCAAAATATCACATATATACGCATATCGATGTAATTAGAAGTAAATATTTATAGTCGACATTTACATAAAGAACGTTATATAACGTTACAACATCTCCCTCATAATTTATAGTTGACATTTACATGAGGAACGTTACATGCATGAGGAACGTTACGGAACGTTACAAGATCTCCCCCATACTGAGCTGTAAAGCACCTCTCGGTGCAAAAGCAAAATTAAATACACACATCACACACATGCACATGCATATACATACATATGTGCACACACAGATATGTGTATGTGTACCCTAATGCTCTTAGAGTAACAAGGATAAACTCCTACGTAAACATTATTATTTATTTATGCACGTCCATCCGGATTTCGTATGAATACGATTATCATAAAGCTTTGTGAATGTTCCCACTTTGCTTTGTGAACGGTATGTATACTTTGTGATATCATACCTTACACATTTTTATAACACACATTTTTTAATTGCAAAGAAGAGACCTTACAAAAACATTTCGAAAGATAGCGATTACTCTCTTGGAATTTTCGTCATCATTTGTACAAGTGAAATATTTGTTGAAATAATTTAACACAACTCAAAGTCCTTGTAACCAATAAGTTTCTATAGCACATCATAGGAACCCATAGGTAAAATGTTTATTTTTTCTATTGCAAGTAGTCCATTCATTTTTAACGAACACTTCTCAACTAATTTTATTATCTTTTTTTTGTGCATATAGATAATTGAACTAACCACACCTTTTTATTTTTACTTTTCTTTAGCATGCATGTTTCAACAAGTTTTTGGATTGATTTATGTACAAGGAAGATTTAAATCCCTTCTTTATATGTTATATTTTTCTTTCTTCTTTTCCTTCAAGTCTTTTGAATTTTATGTTTTATGTTTATTATGCTTATAACACAATTTTTTTTTTTCTAAATTTTTCCTCCAAAATTTTAGGATCATCAAATTCAATTTTATCTCAAAATATTGGAGCACATCCAATTTTCACTTTTTCTTCTTTAATATATGGAACATATAGAAGTAATTCCAAAAAAATATTAACAATTTCATCCATTATCACTTTCCCTAAAACATAATTTTTCCCTTTCAAATAAACATTTATGTTTAAACAATTTCTTAAACATTTCCCATTTGACTTTATTTTCCTTAATGTTCTTAGCCATCTTAAGATCCTACTACCATATAGATTCTTTGTTGTTCATATTATAAATTGTTATTATTGCTTTCATATAATTGAAATAATCCTAAACTTTGAAGTGTTTACTCACACTTTTGCTTCCTTTCCAAATTTCACCACTCCATCAAAAATAGGAAGTCTAATCTTTTTAAATTCCCTCTTTAATTCTAATGTATATTGATTTCGTGGCTTAATTTTAGGAAGGGAAACTTTAGAGCTACCACTAAGGCTAAAAGGTGTCAAACCTTGCCCAATTTTGTTTCATATTCGTCCTTATGTAGAAGCCAAAAAACAATCTCTCTTTAAGATACTTTCATAACCATGCGAAACTTTGATAAGAGATAATGCTAGAACCCTTTTAATTTCCACTCATGAAAATTTTGTCATTATGTTATTGAACCAATTAATTCGTATTGTTGAAATACTTTATTAACCATTTTTATGTGCTACATAATGTCTCTATTGATCCTAAGTTCAATACAACAAGCAAAGATTTCAACATATTACCCTGTCATTATGGAAACAATCCCCAAATTTTTAGTGGGTTTATTATTCTTTGGTACAAGAAACAAGTGATCTCACCTTGATTTCAAATTCAAGGATAGGCCTAAAATTTTATTGTTGAATTAGTTTGCGATGATGTTCTCAATGACCTAGAAATGAGTGATGGTTGAGGCCATAGCCAAGAAAAACCCAAATTTTTATAGAATTGCTTCTCATTTCACAAAATTATCCAAGGATGCTACTATATTCATCCCAAAATACATGATCCATCAACAATGCTCAGAACTGATAGCCTCATCAGTAAACATACAATGTATTAATACAAGGCTATGGTATGACTTTACAAACTGGATTTGAAACTCTGATTCCATTCTCCATTAAATTGTTTTCTCCAAACAAAGTTTTCTTAACTATTTTTATGTCATACTACAAGAAATGTCCCCTATTTTCTGCATGGGGCATTGATGTTTGGTTTGTGTTCCTAACACAACCCCCACAAATAACATATGGCCTCCTTAACCATTCATACAACAAAACATGAAACTCACGGAAGAATATCTTGTGAATATCATTATAAATATACCGCTCCAACCACTTTTGTTGGATTCAATGGTGATCCTTCACTTTCTTCCCATGCAAACTCTAATGCCTTAGAATCCACCCACTTTTGAATTTTCGGCTTCGTCGGGTGCCAAAACATATCCCTCACAAAATGATTCACAGTCTCAACAACGAAACCATTTGTTGGTGTTTCCTCATTCGACCCAGGTTCAGACCCTTTCTTGTCCATTAACAAAGCTCAAGATATCGACCCAATAGAGCAAAAGGCTTAGTTAGCAGCACCTGCGACACAGATGTAGTCTCAACCGATATATCTCTATGGGTAACTGTCATAACCAGGTTTCTGCAATTGTGTAGGGATTTTCTCTTCCTTAGCACCTTACTAACTTGATCGACCGAAGCTGGGGGGTGTGTTTCCTATTATTATTCTATTCATTCAAGATATTACTCTACTTAACCATCTATAGGGATTACAACAGTGATATAAAGCTTTAGCACATATTCTTTCTATCAACAGTGTGACACATGCATCTAAGAACTTGTTCATAAACAAATACTAGTCAATCTATTCAAATCTACTTATTCACATCATACATTCATTCAACATCAACATATTCATCAAATACACATTGAAACAACATTTAACGTGGAAACCCATCTGGGGAAAACCACAAAGGCGCTCTTCTTCTGGCATGAGAAATATATATCACCTATGTTTGCGCACTTGGCTTGTAGACCAACCTGCACACAGCTTGGGTTCTCTCTTTTATAGGCTCTTACATGTCATAATCAACCAAATCTATTCTATTAGACGACATGATGTCATTCATATTTTTGTAGATTCATTTATACTGATAGTAGGCACAACCATTGTGTTGTCATTTTGAACTATTGTACTCTTCTTCTCTCATGGTTCGTGTCATCGTGGTTGTTTTCTTTGGCCGCAGACTCTTCTCTTACGTCGCAGACTCTTCTCCCACGACTGCTTCTCTCGCAACTCTTCTTCCTTTGTCGCAGCTTCCTCTGTCATGCGACCGAAGTCTTTATATTCTCGAGCAGAAGTCTCGCCGAATTTTGCCTATATTTTCCTAGGGACAACAAATAGTTTTGGGAAAAAGTACTAGAAAATTTTGTTGCCAAGGTGGAGATTGTTAATATTGACAACCATCATAAAACTAATTTGTTTACGATAAGTTTGTGTAATTGGCATAACCGGTAATGGTTTTACTCATGTAACTTATTTTATCAAGTATATAGTGCATGGTTTGGATATATATTGTAGGTGTGGAAGGATGAATGGTAGAATAGTCGGTTTTGTAATCTCCTTGTTCTTGAACCAACACTTTGCATGGGTGGATGTTTCTCCTTATGGACTGTTACCACATTAATAATTGGTGTTTATCTTTGTTTTTATCTCTTATTGTTTAACGGAGTTGTCATGATCATCACCTCAACAAATAGAGAGGTATTTCAATTTGTTGAATTTACCTTTTTGATTCCTATTGGTGGGCCACCACTAGTTGTGACAATGTAACTGGGATATACAATGGCGAGAAATACTCTACATGCAGTAGAGCATTTAATGCGACGACGGTCGCACTGTCCGCCGTCGGATCGCTCTTTGGAACGGATCCGACGGCGGACAGTGCGACTGCCGTCGCATTAAATACTCTACTGCATGTAGAGTATTGTTCGCCATATACAATAGCATTAACAACCGGCTAGCAAACTGTGTTATGTTACCCCAGTTCCGTAACTCCGTGCCCAATCCATTCCATGTTGTTTCGATGTGTTCCATCATATCGTGGAACATGGGGATATATCAATATCGCTCCGTGGTAACATGAGTTCCAATGGGTGAAATGGGTGCCATGATCTATCTCATCGTAATGGGTGTATGTCATAGCTCAAGCGGGAAAAAGAAATATATGAGATACTTGTGAATGATTGCAAATCGAGAAGAGAGAACAGTGAAGTAAAAGTCAAATTTAACTCTCCGAAATAAGAATCTGCCCAAAATGATCGAGAAACCCTTGTATTGAGGTCTCAATTGTTCCCAATTAAAAAAAACCCAAGGAAGAGGAAGCAGAGAAGGTTAAAGAAATTCCTTGAATGCAAATGGTTCAACCGCCTGAGTCTTCTCAGTGTTCTACATATGTCGGAGCTCCGATGAAAGTTCTTCACTCTTCCTCTCTACTCACAAGAAAAAGAAAAAGAAATCAGAAAAAAAAGAGCACAAGGAAAAGAAAAAACAAATCATAAAAAAAAAGCGGCTGAAACAATTTTTTTCCCTCTAAAATCAATCTCTTTGGACCTTCTTCTTAAGGCCTGAGCTTAAAAAACATGTACGTTCGGTCCATCCAATGGACCAACAGTGAAGTCAACCATTGACTTCGCTGTTAGTCCGTTGGATGAACCGAACGTACATGTTTGTCAAAATACAGGGAGCTGAATTCTCAACGCTATTTCTTACATTTGCTCTTATGGGTATAAACTCTTGCACACTGATTGCCTAACTGAGCATAGAAATGACACATTATTTTCCATGGGATAGTTTCAATCCCCCTTAATGCCATCCTTAACAAACATGTACGTTGAGAATTCCGCTCCCTGTATTTTGACCAGAGGATGAAATCTCTCCACATGGCAGCGGCTGTTGTACGGTTTGACCGCATTTTTTTTTATACAAAATATAACTGTTTTTGCTTTAAAAAAAAATCAATTTTCTTGTTTTAATTCTATTATGATCATAAATAGACAACTGCTCATGAATCTTTATTAACGTTTTTCTTTTCATCGTTATATCTTTGTGTATTATAGTGCAGCTATAAGCCAAGATAGAGTAGGTGTTGCAACAAGTAGATACTAAAGATGTGATATATTCTTTGATTATGCGGATTTCTTTGTCTTTCACATTGCTCCAAATATATCACTATTAGAACTGGTAGTTAAGGTAATATATTATAATTTTATTTTTTCAGATCCAAGAAATGAGGTTATTATAAGTTGCAGTATATGTCCCATTTCCATTTTTTTATTTGAAGATTTCAGTATTAATATCAATAGGTTTACAAAGCCCAGAACATCTAAAACAAGATTTTATCATATATATTTGTGAATTATTCTCGTTATTAGTATTAATATCAATAGGTTTATAGAGCTCAGAACATCTAAAACAAGATTTTATTATATATATTTATGAATTATTCTATTCTCGTTATTTATGATAGTTGTATTTTGGTAGGTAGGATAAACAAATTAGGCAGAATAATAATATTTATGATTTCTTCCAACTATGTTTTTCTTCTTTAAACCTACAGGTTGAACGAATCTGGAGTTTGTTAGTTTTTGAAGCTAAAATTAACTGGATGAAGCTGGTTCGAACTTGGATTCTGAAATGGGGAACTAAGTCCACTCAGTGCTAAAACTAAAATATGTAAATTGCCACAATATTTAATTTATATATTTTAATTAATTCAATATTTTTTTTCCCTGGTTTCTTATACTTGCGAAACCTAGAAACTTTCTCGTTTCGTTTCCCATTTTTCGTTTCTGTTAACATAGCTCTTATTAATCTCGCTAGAAATGCAATTCACTGGTAAAAATGTAAACAATGCTTACTGCTCATATTAATCAAAAACTATGTGGATAATCAAAACTGTATATTTATCTTAACTGGATAATCAAAGACACATCCAGAATTATAGTTAAAACAGAGCAAATTGAAAACAGAGTTGTGAACTCAGAAAGCAGAGTGCAGAGAATAGATTGGAAAACCACACACACTATGGAGAGTATCTCGATCCGTTTATATTAAATGAAACTAAGAGAAAACTGTTACAACAAATTCCGGGAAAATATGATCTAATTAAGCAAACTGTAGTTCGTCTGACTGTCTCACTAATTCTCCATTACTTCAAGTCTTCCCCTTAATGGAGAATGGATTAACAGCTACACCTAACATTTCCCTAAACAATTCAAATTTGATCTTTCCAAGAGGCTTTGTGAAAATGTCAGCAGTATTTTCACAAGTATTACAATATATGAGATCTATTTCATTGGATTGTAGCTTCTCTCTAACAAAATGATACTGAGCATCAACATGCTTTGTCTTTGCATGAAAGATCGGATTATTTGCCAACTTGATTGTACTTTGGTTATCACATTTGATTACTGTAGGTTCCTTTTGTTATTTTCTGACATCTTGAAGAAGTCTTCTCAGCCAAACAGCTTCACAGTTAGCTGCACACAGGGCATTGTATTCTACTTCAGTAGATGATAGAGATACAGTAGGCTTCTTTTTACTGCTCCATGAAACAACTCCAGATCCTATGCGAAATGCATATCCAGTGGTTGATCTTCGATCATCTGGATTCCCAGCCCAATCAAAATCTGAATAACCTATCAACTCAACAACAGAAGCATCAGTATATTTAATACCAAAGTCAAGTGTTCCTTTTAGATACCTGAGTACCGTCTTTGCTGCATTCCAATGGTTTTCTTGAGGTTTTGCCATAAACTGACTTAGCACACTCACAGTATATGCAATGTCAGGTCTAGTTGTGGTGAGATAATTCAAACTATCCACCATCTGTCTGTACATTGTAGCATTCACCTCCTTTGAACCATCATCACAAGAGAGTTTCACATTCTGCTGCATGGGAACAGTAGATGATTTACACTGATCCATTTTAAATCTCTGAAGTACATCTATGACATACTTACTTTGACAAACAAATGTTTGACCTGCATTCCTCCAGACTTCAATACCTAGACAGTAATGAAGCTCACCCAGATCTTTCATATCAAAAACTTGTGACAGCTGCTCCTTGATTTCATCAATCAGATTCTCTGCATTTCCTGTAATTATTAAGTCATCAACATATACAGAAATCAATACTATATATCCCTGCTCATCACATTTGATATATAGATTTGGATCACTCTTGCTCCTCATAAATCCCTGTTGAAGAAAGAAAGAGTCTATCTTCTCATACGATGACCTAGGTCCCTGTTTTAGTCCATACAATGCTTTATTTAACTTACACACTAAGTGTTCTTGCCCTTTTTCCACAAACCCTTCAGGTTGAGTAAGGTACACCTCCTCTTTTAACTCACCATTCAAGAAGGCAGATTTAACATCTAATTGGTTTAGCGTCCAATTATACTTTGTAGCTAAGGCAATTAATAATCTGATAGTATTCAATTTAGCTACAGGTGCAAGTGTTTCAGCATAGTCAATACCTTCTGTTTGTGAGTATCCCTTTGCCACCAATCTAGCCTTATACTTGTCTATGCTACCATCTGATTTAAACTTGGGTTTGTATATCCATTTGCATCCTATTGGTTTTTTATGTTCAGGCAATTCAGTCAATTCCCAGGTATTTTTTTGCATTATTGATTCATATT
The DNA here is from genome assembly GCA_001517045.1 of Pseudotsuga menziesii. Lineage (NCBI taxonomy): Eukaryota > Viridiplantae > Streptophyta > Pinopsida > Pinales > Pinaceae > Pseudotsuga > Pseudotsuga menziesii. The sequence continues at coordinate 276,534 of LPNX010496876.1, read as the reverse complement.
CCTCCTCCATTGCATTTCTCCATTCATTATGTGCATTGGCTTCATCAAAACTAATGGGTTCTATGACATTCGAAATGCTACTCATAAGGGCATAGTCTTTGTACCTTTTAGGAGCTTGAACCTGTCTTGAAGATCTTCTTAGCTGTTGATTACCTTCCTCTTCGCTGTGTGAACTTTTGTCTTCATCACTAGTTGAGCTTGGACTGTTTGTATCACTGAATCCCTCTTGCTGTTGCTGATGTTCTTGTATGTTTGGTTGTTGTAATACAGTTTGATGTTCTTGTGTAACCCCTTCATCAAGAACTGGTTCATCAAGAACTGGTTCATCAAGAACTTTATGCCATTCCTCATGGCTTTGGTTGTTGTTCTCTGAAATTTCTGTTTCCTGTTCATGGAAGAGTACATCTCTACTTGCAAATACCTTGTGAGTAGAAGGATCAAACAATTTATATGCTTTGAATTGAGAACAGTAACCTATGAAGATACATTTAATGGCTTTAGCATCCAGTTTCTTCCTATTTTCCTTTGGAATATGTGCAAAAGCCGTACACCCAAAAACTTTCAAATTCTGAACTACTGGTTTGAAACCATACAAAGCTTCAAAAGGAGTAATATTATCAAGACTCCTAGTTGGACTTCTATTCTTTAGGTAAACAACAGTATTTATGGCTTCACCCCAGAAGGTATTTGAGAGACTCTTACTTTTCATCATACTGCGTGCACACTCTACCAGGGTTCTGTTTTTCCTTTCAGCAACTCCATTCTGCTGTGGA
>LPNX010496876.1:264178-275542 GCA_001517045.1 Pseudotsuga menziesii | reverse complement strand
GTTGGTCCAGTAAGTCCTTCACTATGCAGTAGTTTTTGAAGAATTCAACCTTCAAATTCTAATCTGTAATAGTAGACACAGATATCAGATTTTTCTTTATCCCCGGCACATACACCACATTGCGAATGCGACGAACACTACCATTTGGCAATGTCACTAGAATATCTCCGTATCCCTTGATCTGATAAGCACGGTCATCACCAAGACATATACTAGCACCATTCTGTGTTTCTTTATAGTTAGTATACCACTTCTTATTACAATTCATATGCACTGATGCTCCGGAGTCAACAAACCAAGCATCAATATCATCAATTTCAGCAGATAAAGCAGCATTAGACACAAACAGTCTAAGATCCCTTAAGTCAAAGTTTGGCGTTTCAGAAATCTTATCAGCAATTTCATCTCTAGCCATAAACAGTTTTAGATCATGTGGTGAATGTTTTCTAGGTTGTCTATTCCTAGTCTCATCATTCTTTTTCTTATAACAGTCTTTAATAAGATGTCCAGGTCGACCACAATAAAAACAACTTTTTGACTCATTCCTGTTAGATGGCATACCTTGATTTGGTCTTTGAGGAGCTCTACTCTGTGATGACCTGCCTCCTCTGCCTCTTTCTCCTGATCTCCCTCTCGGAGATCTCTTATTTGACCACAATGCCAAACCTGAATCTTGAGGCTTAAAGTTTCCACGCCTCTCTTCTTCTTGCAGCAAAATACCTGTCAGCTCTTCAAAAGTAGGAGGTTTCTCCCTTGCTGCGAGACCTGTTATAAACATATGGTAGTCCTCTAGCATACCATTCAATGTAATTCTTACGAGATCAGTGCTGGAGACCTTTTCTCCTATGTCTCGTAGCTTATCTTTCACTTCTTTGAGACGACCCAAGAAAGAACTAACAGACTCATTTGCATCCATCTTAATGCCTAGCAATTTAGTTTTTAAGAAAAACAGACGGTTTGTATTGCTAGTTTCATACAGATCTTTAAGTGCTGTCCATGTTTCAGCAGAAGTTTTAGCTTCTCTGATATGTGGAATAATACTATCTTTAACAGACATTCGTAACAGTACCTTGGCTTTGTTCTCACGCTTATCCCAGTCTTGAATTTGCGCTGGTGTTCCACCCGCAGCTGCTACAGGTTTCGCTTCATCTTCATTGGTGATTGTCCAGACACCATAGCCTTCCATCAGGGTCTGCATTTTGAATTTCCAGCTTATGAAATTCGAGCCATCCAATTTGTTGACCTCATTCAGATAGGTCTCTGCCAATGGATTTGACATCTCAGCAAGTTAAAACAGAGCAACGGTAGTGAAATCCCAGCGACAGCAATCTTTCCTCAGCGATTTCCTTATCAGCAGCCTGGGCAGAACGTTTGACAGTGAGGGCAGAACCTTCAGCAGTGATCTCCTTCGCAGCGTTTAACAGCAAGGATTTAGCAGCGATTTCTCCACCAGCGATTTCCTCTCCAAAAAAATGTTGATATTCCTCCAAGCGAACAGTAATGACACCCAGCGATTTTCAGCAGCGATTTGAGCAGGGATCAAAAACCTTTCTCCTCGCGATTCAGATCGATGGACTGTGGACGACTCCTCTGCGCACCTCAAGCAGCTCACGGTGAGCGATTCTCACAACAGGCAGAAATGTTCTCCACGCCGGTCAACACGTATCCACAAAAGAGTTTCAGCAAATGATGGCTCGATCTCTTCACTCTGTGTTTCAATCTTCAGGTGTACCCGCACAAAATCTGGCGCTCCTCTTCTTCACACAGGCCGTCTGTCCTCCTGCAATTTCAAAATCGAATCCGGCCCTTTTAAAGCTTGCACTCAGCACTTACCTGGAGCTCTGATACCAAGTTAGAACAGAGCAAATTGAAAACAGAGCAGTGAACTCAGAAAGCAGAGTGCAGAGAACAGATTGGAAAACCACACACACTACGGAGAGTATCTCGATCCGTTTATATTAAGTGAAACTAAGAGAAAACTGTTACAACAAATTCCGGGAAAATAGGATCTAATTAAGCAAACTGTAGTTCGTCTGACTGTCTCATTAATTCTCCATTACTTCAAGTATTATTCTGTGAAGCCCCTCTACCGACCACCTTCAGACATATTGGGTGAGAGATTCTTCAACACTAGCGAATTTCACCTCTGGGTAAAGCTGACTGGCCTCCACATCATCAGCTCCAATTTCAAAATTTGATTGATCCCCTTTCACAAAAGTAGAGTGGCGGGTTGACAACATAGCATTGGTTGGGAATGCCGACTCTGCAATACACAACAGAGCATTTTACAACAACTAAGTCATTTATTCAGTCTAAACGAATCACCAACAATAAAATATTATTCCTACAATTCCAACAGCTTTTATCAAGCAAGAGAATATATACTCACCATACACAATGCAAGCAAATACTCTTCAAAAAGATATTTGCATTAGGTCTGCAAATGGTAGGAGAAGAAGGAAAAATATTCCAAATCCTAACCTGCAGTTATTTTCTGCTCCTCTTCCTCTGGTACGTAGGTATTCTCCAGAGTCTTGCTAATCATCATCCCCCGTGGAGCTACGAGCTTATTAATAGAATAGGTGTTCGCTGGAAACCTCAAATTATACAGCATGTTGTTTAGAGCTCTAGGGTCATCCACTTCCTTGATGGTAAATGTTACATCATCCTCCTTCAAAAAAGCAACTGCATATCCAATGCAGGATGGATTAACACAATGCAAGCAAATACTCTTCAAAAAGATATTTGCATTAGGTCTGCAAATGGTAGGAGAAGAAGGAAAAATATTCCAAATCCTAACCTGCAGTTATTTTCTGCTCCTCTTCCTCTGGTACGTAGGTATTCTCCAGAGTCTTGCTAATCATCATCCCCCGTGGAGCTACGAGCTTATTAATAGAATAGGTGTTCGCTGGAAACCTCAAATTATACAGCATGTTGTTTAGAGCTCTAGGGTCATCCACTTCCTTGATGGTAAATGTTACATCATCCTCCTTCAAAAAAGCAACTGCATATCCAATGCAGGATGGATTAACAACTGCTCAAAGAGAAGAGAATCAAATGCTAGTAATTGAACGCAAAAGTTTAAGCATAAAGACCATTGTAATCACCTTTGTCGTTGCCAGCTTGATCATCTGGCGGCGCAGTAAGGCCCGGCTGCCCCAAACTCGGCAAAAAATACTCAGCAGAACATTTGCTAGAGACATATGTGTAAGGGATGCCTTTTGCCTCAATGGCCGTGAGAATTTTAGCTTTGGCACCAAACATGTTCTTTTCAGGCTCCATTGCACGGGTATTATCGACGTCATTCCCGAATTCAAATGGCAAATAGCTCTGAAAATATCATCACCAAGTGTTGTGAAAAAAACATTTGGAATTGCTATCTAGTTATAGCCTATATATGAAAGTCGCAAGCCTCATCAACAGTACTACTATATGGTATATACCTTGATGGTTCCAATCTCTTCAATGGCCTTAATCAGCTGTGGTCCCTTAACAGCCGACATAACTACATCAACTTTCTTGATTGCATCCTTAAGACTTGCCTGGTCCTCCAGAGATCCCTGCAAAAGGTGATCCTATATCAGGTCATGCATCTGCCCATATTCAAGAAATACAAAGTCCCAGATGAACACCTACTCGTACAATATCCTGTTTGAAATACAGGATTATTCAGAATTCAGGATGGCAAGCACATTTTTTGTGAGATGAAGATGGCCAAAAATCTATAACATAACCCCTACACTATGGAATCTATATATAGAACAACTAACTGCATCTAGTCGAGTATCTCCGTTAGATAAAAACTCAAAAAAAACAAAACCAAGCAACAAAAAGAAGAAAACCATTTTATATTAAGTACTTCTCCGTCCTCACTACCCACTTGGAGAAATTATCCATTGAAATATCCACAATAACAAAGCAACACTGAATCGGTGTATTGAGGCAGGTTTTCAAAATCCATTTACATGGAATGGTGAAATCAACATATTCACAAGGGAAAACCAGTACATATACAAAATATGCTCATCAGTTCTCACAAATCAATATATTGAATAAGCAAGAAAAAATCCGCAGAAAAGACCCCAATGGAGAAAGAATTTATACTGACCATATATCACAGCCAGTAGAGTAAAGATTGAATAAGCAAAAATATAGGAAGAAAACTGAGTGTGATAATAAAACGGGCACTTTCTATAAGAAAATGAGTGGAGATCTGCCTTGTATTGATTTGGTTTTACAGCCCATATCAACAAACTAGAAAATGAGCCTTCTCACAATGAACTAAACACTACAGACTTCTCGAGAACTGTACTTAAAGGGAGAGCTTGATCCGGATTTATGTGTGAATGAAATAAAAGAACAAATGCAAAATCATAATCACAGATATTTTGCAAAGATAATAGACAGAATCATAATCACAGACATTTTGCAAAGATAATAAAGATACAGTAAACACAAATTCTATTAAATGACAAAAATAAAACAAACTGTAATACAATAGCTAGAATGGTAGTAGCTATCTGTGAGAAGAGATGTCACTGTTAAGTTCATCAGTGCAAAGCTGAATAGTCAACTTCCCCGGTTAATAACTTTTGCATACGATATCTGATTGGGGGGCTGTTGGAAAGTTCTATCCAAATTTTACAACTTTCTACTGTGGTCAAATGAATGCCAAAGGCAACCATTTGGCCACCTGAATCTCCAAAAACGTTGTTTAAGGCCTCAAAAAGCCCCAAAATTTAGGACCGGAAAACCCTTAGAAAAACAACTAAAAAATTGCTACGATAGACAATTGTTTTAGGCCAGTGGAATAGATGGGTGGCCACCCATTAGAATCTGACTCAAAGCTCCTAAAAAATAATGAGAAGACAATACCCACGAAAAAAGCAGAGAACTGCGCCCATACAGTTCGGTTCTCACAGCCCACAATAAAAGATGATCAAATGACCATATCTGAATCCGAAAAAAACTTCACGAGTCTAATCAGTGCTCACAAATGAAGGAATCACTAGAACATAAGTTAGAATTGACCTGAAAGACAGGCAGAAAGCACTTACATGAAATATAAGCTTAGGCTTCTCATCATCAGAAGCGGGGGAGTCTCTGACGAGAAGGAAGTTGGGATAGCCCAGAGCTTCCGCAATATGAAGACAGTTCGATCCTGTTACTATAATATATCCAGCTGCTCTGGATCCTGAGACATGAATACCAATGTAGTTCAGATGCATGTTGTTGTTGGCCATGTTGTCCAAGCCTGTCAAATTTGTGCAAGATAAGGTACACAGACACAGCAAATAGAGCTACTATGATTACAGTAAGCATGTGGAGGTAGGGAATGCTGGCGCTGTCGATGCAATATGATTTCTCACATGAGGTTACTTATAAGCGAAGGGACTAACCGGAGGTGGTGTTAAGAGGTACACATGACTAGATTATGTTACTTGTAACCGGAGGAGGTGGCAAGAGTTACACACTAATTAGTTTACTTCTAAGCTAAGGCATTGACCAGAGGAGGTGGTAAGAGTTGAGAACGAAACGTTGGACTATTTGACCGTTCGGTATATCTTAGTAGGTTGGACTCAATCAACTTCTTTAGTTAACATTGGATAATTTTAAATGAAAATAAAATAAAACAAAATTCTAAATTCATAAAAAAAAATTGGAGTGATAAAATTTATTATAATAATTATTATTGTATAGTTGACTCTCATTCATTATTAATGATTTGTTTTGTTGGCGTTAGGCTTGGAATTTGGTATTCCTTAGTAGGTTGGACTCAATCAACTTCTTTAGTTCACATTGGATAAATTTAAATGAAAATAAAATAAAACAAAATTCTAAATTCATAAAAATAAATTGGAGTGATAAAATTTATTATAATTATTATTACTGTATAGTTGACGCTCATTCATTATTAATGATTTGTTTTATTGGCGTTAGGCCTGGAATTTGATGGCACCCGTAGAAAGTTTTTTATGTTTTGGAACGTATTTGACACTTCATTATAAACTTAAAATGTTAACTTAGAGCGTAGATTTGATGTTTGTCAATTTAAATTTACCGTCATAAATTTTAGTATTTGTTTAAGGGTATAGGTGGTAGTTGATACTAAGTGCATGGTAGATGAATGGAGGCTGCAGAGACGATTTGGATGGCGGGGAGGACACGTTGTCAGAGAGTCTCAAATGGGACCGACACACAATCTCCGAGAGAAACGTCGACGAACGGAATAGAGTCAAGTGCAATGGAACCAAACGGCGAAGGCGAACACCGTGAAGGAGGGGTGCTCAAGTGCAAATCATCGAGACTCCGGAGAATATCCCACTCCAAATTTGTGTAGTAATTTGCATTCTAACCCAGAAATTAGCTGATGTAGAATAGGCAATCAGATGTCAGTACTATTTAAAAAATGACCTGTCGTCATTTTTTTTTGTTGATATTGTCGTTGCTAATTTTGGTGTAGAATGAAAGAACATCGATTTTATTATTAAGAGAGAGAGGGAAAAATGATTATTTTGTGTTAGATAGGGTATCCTTTTGGCATTTCATGAAGTGTTGGTGGAACTTAGCAGACAACCCTTTTCCATAATCCTTGCAACATGAGAACATACTTTAAGTGAGACAAGATGAGTTAATATCCAAAATTTCTGTGAGGGATAAAGAAGTAGTCAATGATAGGATTAAGGAAGCTCAAGTTCTCAGGTTTACCAATGATTTACTGCCCATGAAAAATTCTGAAAGCACCTTGAGCAACAGTGACCCCTCCAGAAATAAGAACAGCTCTATCCAGAAACCCTTCCAATCACAGGAGACAAAACTGGAAATCTCAACATTTAATTTCAGTGAAAAAATGACTCAAAATTTTAAGCAGCGTTCAGGGGCTTCCCGTTCATTTGTATCAGTTGTCGCACAGTTTTGGATGTGTAATGAAAGTTTGAGAAGTCCCAAAGAAAGAGGCTGTTTATTTTGCATTAACAATTGATTGTAAATATTTGACAGTCAAACATTTATCAAAAAAAGTAAATTGAAAGACGTAAAAAATCCAAGAACGTCATCAAATTTCTGTTTTGACAGGCACGCTAGATCTGAACTTTAGAGTGGTGCACTCTAATTATATCGTAAGTTGTTTTCATTTGTTTTCAATTATGAACTTGGATGATGGTCCACCACATCCACCATCCATCGATTGGCTTTGTCACCTACGGTTTTGTATACAACTCAGCCTTGGCATGAATCATGGGTACATCGTTTGATTTTTTTAATGTTCAAAAGTCACCAGAGCTACCCACTTCTGAAGACGTCTCATCTTTCTATTTTGCCATAGTCGCACAACTATCAGATCAAGGTTCGATTCACAGGATTTCCTCTCGAGTTAATGTGATCCTTTGAGGTATACGTGTGGTTACTTCTGTACCTCAACATAAATGAATGGTATTTACGTGTGGATACTTCTGTGCCTCAAAATAAATAAATGATATTTATTTTTTTATATGAATCTTTGTAGCTAATCAACTTTCACCACGTGTCCTTCCTCCTTTCCAATTAAAGTCTACCACGATTGAAAAAGTATTTTTTTTCTTTCCCGAAGGTTACGTGTTCCACGATTAAAGTAGTTGTTACTCCACCTTCAAATAGAATTTTTAATGATCTTATCTAAAGATCGGAGTTGCAACCAATAAATAATTCAATACTTTTTGATAGCTTTGATTATTTGCCATCTTATCTTCTAAATTGCATTAAAAAAAATTGTCTTACACTATTCTCTACCTTATCTCCACTATCATGATTGTGATTCAATTAAAATTAATTTGCTCTTACTTTGGATGTGGTTTAGTGATAATTGTATAAGTCAAATGGATGTAGCTTGGGTGGTTGGGAGGAATGAATGTTACCCTCCCCACCCAGGTTCTACTCTTGTAAGTGACATGTTACTCTTGTAGAGCCCTTTGTAATAAATGTTGTGACCTCTAACAAATGGTGAACCACATTTAAAAAAAATTGTATAAATATATTAAAATATTAAAATAAATCAATATAATTTAAAAAAAAATTATAAAGAAGATTAATAATAAAACAAATATATATAAAGTAAAAAATCATAAAATAAATTTGTTTATTTTGGATGACCACATCCAATGATAATTGTATAAATATATTAAAATATTAAAATAAACTAATATAATTTTTAAGTTTTTTTATAAGAAAGATAATAATAAAACAAATATATATGAAGTAAGAATTCTTAAAATAAATTTGGATGCCAATGATTTATCATAGAGTTAAATTTTTTAAAATTGTTTAGACTAAATATAACAAATGTTGTAAGTGATTATTTTTTAGTTAAGTTAACTTGTTATTGGTGTGCCTAGTTGTAGAATTTTGTGAAAATAAGCATGAAGGGATAGTATGAACTATAATATATAGAGGGTGAAAATAAAAATAGTTGAATGTACCCTTTAAAAGAGTATTTTTTAATGGAATTATTTTTTTGAAAATATGTGTATGTTTAATGGATTTATGTTTTAAGAAAGGTATGATTGAAATTTTTACTTATTGAGTATGTATAAAGCTTAATATGTTGCCATGGGTTTGTATGGTAGAGGTGATATAAATCACATAATTTTAAGTTATGTTTGATGATGATGTAAATAATTTTTTTAAATTTATGATGTAATGTTATTTATTTTTTATTACATCTTTCCATATTTTTTGAAAGAAAACCTGTAAGTTTAGTGACAATAGCTAAAAAACCAAATAAAATATTGAAGGAAAACCTGTAAGTTTAGTGACAATAGCTAAAAAAAACAAATAAAATATTGAATATGAATCTTTATAAATTCAAATTTTAATTATAAATAGACAAATTTATATATAGTAAATATATAATAAAAAAATATAAATTGATATTTATTATAAATGGATAAATTCACGTATAATAAATATATAATAAAATGTATGAAATCCATAAATAGACATGAGGAAATTGCTAATGCTTAACATATTAAAGCTCTATAAATGATTTGGAGTGTGATCTTTCCAATATATATTTTTTTGAGAAAAGCCATAACATATGGGCATACTATCGATTACATTGGGAAGAATCATAAAGCAGTAAAATGAGAAAAATAAAATTTATAACCTTGATAAATCTAATTGTCTTAATGTAGAATGGAAATGGAAATGGGAGAAGTAAAAGGATAAAGAGAACATTTATAACCTTGATAAACTAAATTGCATGAATGTAGAATGGAAATGAAAATTGAAGAGGTAAAAGGATAAAGAGAACATTTATAATCTTGATAAACTAAATTGTATAAATGTAGGATAGACATGAAAATTACATATATAGTTAAAATATCAATTTGCAAATATGTACATACATCCTTAGTGCTATCATAGATTAAAAATATTAAATAAACAATAGTGATGGAGTTAATGTGATGCACATCATTTAAGACTTGATTTTTGAGATTAAAAAATACAATAAGAGAAATGAACTTCATGCTCTTTTGAGGCTAACTCATAAATTCCAGCCAACATAAAATGTGTCATTAAATAACAAGTCATTACCTTGTGTGATGACACTTTTGAGGGGAAGATGTCTACAAAGTTCAAGGCTCTAAGAAACCTCAAACATACATTCTCTCTAAAGAATCATTATAAAGGAATTTTTCTATGTTCATGATGTAGATCTCGTTTCATTGCAACATCTTTTAATAATCAATATCATAGAAACAATTCTTTAACAAGAAAGTAATGAATTTTTCTTAACTTTAGTTGTCAAAATTGCATAGGCCATGATGACATGGCAATGAACCAAAATGATCCAACCACACTAATGACATTATGGCTAAACTTAAAGTTGGAAAATTTGTAAACTATTGCTTAATAAAGTACAAACTTCATAAGTTTATATATGGGTTTCATTTTAATGCTAGGAGAGTGTATGTATGTAAATAGGAATGGTAACACACAAATCTGAATTTGGTTGAAAGATATCAAGTCAACTTAATCTACAAAATGTAAGATCATTTTCCAACTAGGATTTTATTTTGCCCTTTTTTAAATCTTTTTGCAGTGGTGGTTTAGGGTTCATTTTACTTTTCTTTAAAGACTACTCACATTTCTTCTAGATTTTCATTCAAGCATTCTCCCATATGGAGAAATTTCATAAAATTATGAAGTTTCTCACGAATTTTTTTCTTACGGGTGAATCCGCGGACGTGGGTAACACTTTTTGGCAAGCGCATTTCGGTAAAAATAGAAAAACGTACCTCGGTCGAGTGTTTAACAAGCCCTCGACCGAGGTCTTAATATCTTGACCGAGGGTTTAACAAGCCCTCGACCGAGGTATTTCCTAACCCTCGGTTGAGGTATTAATACCTCGACCGAGGGTTAAGAAATACCTCGGTCGAGGTCTATACCTCGACCGAGGTGCCTCTGTCAAAAAAATTATAAAAAGAGGTCGCGGGGGCCGCGACCGTTTTTTTGACAAATTTTTCACTATGGAAGCTCGACCGAGGAACGACGGAACAGCGGCATAAGGATTGGCACCCCGAAGCAACCCAACCTCGTGACGATGGCGTCAGAGCCAAGAGGTAATAGTTTAAATAATTGTTTTTCAATTTAAATGGAATTAATTTTTTTTTTTTTATAAATTTATAAAATTTGTTTTAAAATTTGGTAAATGTATGTTTTTATAATTTTCATGTTTAAAATGTGTACTGGAAAGCAGAAATGCTGCCGGATTTTTGAAAATTTGTAGTTAAATTGAATTTTTTTGTTAATTTGTTATATATATATAAATTATGTCAACGGGTAGCATTTATGCTACCGGTTTAATTTTGAAATGTGTCCCGGGCAAGCCGAAATGCTGCCCGATTTTTTTCAATCCTCCGTGAATTCATGGAGGATTGAAAAAAATCCATAAAACACCAACTAAACAAACCTATATGAACCATAGAGACAATTAATCAACTGTAGGCCGAGACAAATAATAAATTTTTTATAAACATTTATTTGAAGAGGACGTCACAACCCTAATACTCCTACTTATTGGGTTTACGATGATGATCCGATAACTAGGTTTAGAATGAAGAGGACGTCATGCGATTGTTGCAACTTGCGTTTATCGTTTTCAATGTAAAAGTGAATATTGGGTAGTGATGATTTCGATTCAATTTCTCAGATCTCACACATACATATATAAATGTATAAATAGGCTGCCCATCAACCCAAATAATTTTTTTAATAAATATGATTAATTATAACCTGTATACACGCAAAAGTAATGAGTATTATCGTTCGGACTGTTTAATATCTTCATTAAGAAAACAACCAAAGAATTAGAGCAGAATTGTTATG
>LPNX010496876.1:130461-256396 GCA_001517045.1 Pseudotsuga menziesii | reverse complement strand
TTTTGAGGGCTTCTATCTAGCACATGAGTAAAAAATCAGGTTTTCATCGCCAAATTTGGCCAAAAAGTGTTACCCATCTTCATGGAATCACCCTTACATCAAGCTTCAAAGTTAGTGCTTTTCTAGATTCAACAATTAAAGAAATTATAATCAACACCCATACACCAATGCCAACAAGAACCTCCCTCCAGAATGTTGAAGATTAGATATCCACCATTTGCATGAAGAAACATTTTCATGAGATAAATACATTGAACAATTTAAGGGGCATATGAGTATGAGAAAATGCAAGTTCATGGATCTAGAAATGTGCATAAGATATGGCAAATACAACCAACAAAATGTGGACAAAATAATAGGATGCAATATAGTTTTATCTTTATAAATTTATTTAAATCTTTTATTTTGATGATAATATTATTTAATTAATAATAAACCATACTTAATTATTTATTATTTTAAAAATTGTTTTATTATATTAACTTTTCATTTTTTTAATTATACTTCAATTTAATCATCTTATATTATAATTGATTTATATTTTATTTAACATATTTCAATCTTTATCCATTAAATCTTTGACTTAACTCCTATGCTCTTAATTACCTTTTATTATAATTGATTTCCATATTCCACACAATTCAATCCGTATCCATTAAATCTTTGACTTAACTCTCATGCTCATAATTTATATTTGTTTAATTTATATTTTTTAAGCTATGACTTTAATTTAATTATCTTATATTATAGTTGATCTTATTAGACATAGTTCAATCTTTATCAATTAAATCTTTTGACTTAATTTCCATGTCCTTAATTTATATTAATTTGATTTTTCAAAAATATAATAATAATATTTTTCATAAATTATCATGAGTCAATAATGAACTAAATCAATCTACATAATTTAGTTAGCATTAAAATGAATATAAACATAAATGTCATAGATAAAATATTAACATTAAAATGAATATAAACATTAGTTAGCATTAAAATGAATATAAACATAAATGTCATAGATAAAATATTAACATTAAAATGAATATAAACATAAATGTCATAGATAAAATATAAATATTAAAAAAATTCATAAAATAACATTTTGATTAAATAGAATTTAAAATATATATTGTTTATATGATTAATAGTTTAAATTTATAGATTATTTTGATTTTTGATTTATACTAAATAAACGATTTTCGAAATAAATAGTTCCGATTTTCGAAATAAATAGTTCAATCTTGAGAAGAAAGAAAGTGGTTAAGATTATGTTTCGGTCATTTATAACAAAATCGAGTAGGTTTACAAGTAAAAGGGTAAAATGTTAGTACCAACTCTTTATATTTTTTTATTTATTCAAAACAATGACGAATCTTTCTAATTCTCTAACTTTTAAAAGCCGAAATATCAAAAGTTGAGATTAGTTTTCATCATCCTCAGTTTTCGCCATATTGAAGGTTAGGTAATGTTTAGGTAGTATTAATAAAAGATATGAGTTAACAACACTAAAAGATGAGATTAGTGTCCATCACCCTCGGTTTTTCCTATATTGGAAGGTTAAGTGATGCTTATATATTATTAACAAAAGATAATGGATCCCTTTAAAAATTAACTAACAATGTAACTTCATGTAATTAACAAATTATTATTATTATGTTCCACAAATTATTAGTTGTGTATGCTCATTTGTTCATTTAACTTGATGGCCAGGGTGTCTCTCCAACCATTAAAACTATGCCAAAGGAGCAAAAAATTAGCTATAATGAATTATCTACTCAGAGTGCATGGCATGCCACCACAATGTTATAAGATAGTTTCCATTTCCAACTTGTAAATTTCCGCATAAGACAAGCTTTAAATAAAATCATACCAAGAAGAATTTCAATCCTAATAAACCTTTATATTTGTAAATTTGCGCATTAAAATTAACACGCTTTAAATAATAGTCATACCAAGGAGAATTTCAATCCTAATAAACATTTATATGAAGATGATCGAGTAAGAAAATGAACAACATTGAAGGAAGCATTGCCTTTCTTTTTTCGGCCAAGGAACGTCTCCATTGTAAATTTCATTTATGGGATGTACGCGCGAAGGCATTGATAAATTTGGGTATTCCAGCTATTCATATATGTGCATAGGAAATATTCTTTCCATGCCCGCTGAGTGCAATAAGTGACCAAAAAATACACTTCCTCCAAACCTAATCGCACAGGGGCGTCACCTAGGGACCAATATGATATCACGTCCGTTCATACTGGGGGGGTTAAAATTAAAAAATTAAAAGTCAATATATTGGGGGTATATTAGGGGTAAAAAGGGTTTTTTTTTTACTATTTAAATATCCAATATGCTGGGGGTTATTTTATTCCACATTCCTGCCTGCGCTGTTCACAAGTGCTCCAAGCCTACAAGCACCCTTGTGGTCTACGTGCACCCTGCGAGACCAAGCCTGCGAGCACCCTTGTGGTCTGCATGCACCTTGCAAGACCAAGCCTGCTTGTGGTCTGCGTGCACCCTACGTAGGTTTTCCTGTGGTTTTCTCGATCGTTTTTCTGGGTTTTTTGGATAACAAGGGCGTGTTGTTCCTTGGATTTTCTGTGGGTTTTCTCCATCGTGTTTTCTGGCTGGATAACGAGGGCGTTTTTTCAAATCGTAGCAGTGGTAGTAGTGTTGGTCCTTGGGTTTTGACCATCGTGTTTTCTGGAAAACGAGGGCGTTTTTTCCACGTTTTTTCACTGTTTTCTGGTCGTGGGTTTGTGGTGGGTTTCTCTGGTGCATAGCAGTGTTGGAGGAGGCACGTTGGAGAGTCACTGCATAACATTCTTGGAGGTAAGCTATACTGTGTTTAATCTCTGATGAAAAATGCCTTCTGGTGAATGAAAAGTTGAAGATCCAAGTAAAGAGTCACAAGATGGAAAGCTTGTGACTCTTAGAGATATCAGCTGTGCTTTTCTAGTGGTTGGTATTATATTTTTTCTGTGCATGAACGGTATGTGCTTTTCTGGTGGTTGGTATTATATTTTTTCTGTGCATGAACAGTAGAAGCTCTGGCTTTCCTTGGTTATAATTCTGATTTATTTGTTAGAAAAAGTGACTTCAGACTAGTGGGTTTAGAGGATGGCATTGTTCACGCATTGTTTAATCAGTTGTCCTGAGTTATATTTTGGTAAATTCTGTTGGGTGTGCGGTGACACGATGTAGCCTTCAATGTTAAAAGTGAATTGCATCAAGTAATAGCATTGGAGGCCTTGCACTGGTTTGTTATGGAGCCTTGTTTAGTTTCACTTAATTGCATGGTAGAATGGATTGGACTTCGAGAATGTTCTTTTGCAAAACTAAAGTGTTGGTTGCCCCCTTCAAATTTTCCTGGAAGCAAGGTCCCTATTATAACAATGATCACAGTATGCACATTGTCCGTGCATTGTCCTCTTTTTTTAGGATGGTAGTCCTAGATTACTTTTTCTGAGAGGCCTTCTATGCTTTTGGGAGGGGATGAGTCTTCATGTTCAGTCCTTGACAAATGTCCCCTATTATGACTTCCCAATTCTTAGTCAACACTACAGAGTCAAATTGAGTTATTTGATGTTTTGAGTGACAATTCAACTATCATTACACAATTGGAAATAATGTTACATGTCTGCAAATAGAGCTACCCATAGCTACAACAAGAGAAATATCTATCTCCTTAGATCATTCTCATAAATTACTATCACAACTAAATGATTCTGCTTTGAATTTCAATGGAAATTAAACACCTTGTATTCTCAATGCACAGAAATATAAGCTCATTAAGCAAAGAGATAGAGGGTTATCTCCTTAGATCATTCTCATAAATTGCCATCACAACCAAATGATTTTTATTTGAATTTCAATGAAAATTAAACACCTTATATTCTCAATGCACAAAGATATAAGCTCATTAAGTAAAGTGACATAGGATTATCTCCTTAGATCATTCTCATAAATTACCATCACAACCAAATGATTCAACTTTGAAATTGAATGAAAATTAAACACTTTGTATTCTCAATGCACAGAGATATAAGCTCATTAAGCAAAGAGACAGAGGGTTAATTTATGATAGATGTAATATGAGCATGAGACAATATCATACATGATAGTATTAGGTGCCAAATATCTCTTTCAATAAACATAGAAGGGATCAATTGATTTCATGACTGAGCTATGCTCATGGTCTGTATGCAAGAAAAAATAACCCCCAGAGAAAGGAGTAATATGAAAGGATATTTGGAACTTCAATTTTTTTTTTACCATACCTAAATGGTATATGAGGTTGAGTCTTGTCATTGCACCCAAGACTTTGACCTTAATCCCAATGAAGCTATATGCTGGAAAAGTACTAGATTATGTATGTAATATACATGCTAACAAATTAGGGATCTTAGAAAAGAAAGAGGGTTGTAAATGAAATGATTGTGACTAGATTATACAATGTTAAGTAAGGAGAGAAATGAAAACTCAATAAGTCTTCAACAAATTTATGATAGCATGTAACATCCACGTAGGATATGAAACTTGCTCCAGCAGCAAGGTAGAAACTCTAAATGAAATACCTTTACCGAGTGTAGATGGGGAAATGTGTTTTCTTTTATAGAAATTTGAAGTAAGTGAAAGTCTGTTTTCTCTGAAGGCATACCGATACTGGGCTGGTGGGTCTTTAGTATTTACTATTTACTGTTCATGAATTCCTAAGATTCCTAACAAAGAGCACCTATTGGTAACCTAGAACTAAGAAAAGTGGTTGTATGTAGTCTGATAAATTATCCAGCTCCTCCTGTAGACTTTCTTTGATTCTAAAGGCCAATTGTTGCGTGAATTCTGAGTAACTCCTCAAACATAGATGACTCTGGGTTTTGGAGTTACTTTGCAACCATGGATGATCTATGATTAAATGAAGCCTGCTATGTGGATAGAAATGCCTTCTAGGACTATGATAAATAAGGGATCTAATGGGCTAGTTATATTGTCAAGCCACACTAAATCATGGGCCTCATATAGGCATGAGGCAAATGTCTGAACCTAGAGTCCTACCATCTTAAAATGAAAGTAAAAACCACAGTGAATGTTTAATCATTGAACAAATGATCATAATTGCGAATTTGAGTCTGATGAGCTAGGTTGTGTGGAAACTGATTCCAATCTGGAATCTGGATGCAGATTTGCTGTAGTTTTTGAAATTTCAGGATATAGGTTTAGAGAAACAACACTCACACATCATTAGAAAAAAACATGAGCCAGAAATATAGAAAATTCAGAGGACCAAATTGATCTCATAAACTCAGTACGAAAATTTATGTTATATGTTTTAAAGTGGGGATCCTGACTATTTTATAGTCAAAATTTGGGGTTTAAGGGTCTCAGGATGAATTCTGCATCCTCCATAGGAGGATGCAGCAACATAGAATTGGAGTATCGCATTTGGCTAAGTACTCTGTAGTGTTGACTAAGAATTGGGAAGTCAATTGGGAAGTCAAATGTCCCCTGTTTTGCAGCATGTTCCTCTACCTTGGTTACCTTCAAGCATGAGTATTGAAAAGGACTATTCAATACCCAACCTGAAATAAATATTCATATGATTTTAATCTTTTATAACCCCTGGTACTGTTTGTCAATTGATTAATGGTTTTTTAGTGTCTTATTTGAATTCATTCTTCTTCTTCTCTTTTAGAATTAGGTCTGTGCATGATGAAATTGGCCCCTAAATATATCAATCTATCAATCTCTTAAGGATGAATAATTAGAAATTTTTTATCTGCCCTTGGAAACTTAGTTAGAAATACTAGTTACTATACTATGCCTATTTGCAAATGGAAGGAAAAAAGCATCTGCAAATTGTTTAAGTAATTAGTATAAAGTATTATCTAATTACTAGTAGTAACCAGGGAAGTTACCTTCTTTTCATTGAAGTTGCATATCTATCATCTATAGTTATCATATTTCATATATCATGACCTATATATTGTTATAAACATAAATGAAATGCTTACCTCTAACATCAGAAAATATTTCTCATGTTTCTTGAATTCTTTGTCAAATTGGTTTTGAGCCTTGACATGCTTCTCTAGTAATATTTGGTAAAGGAGGATGCAACTTCAAGCATGATTCTGACAATTTTGTTTTGAACTCATTAGAATGTGGGAATTGAAGAATCAAATCCACAGTGCCCACTACTCTCTGCCAGAAATGTGGAGAGTACTCCTTCAAAATCAGTGAAAAAATCTAATAAAACCAACAAAGAGTTAAGTGAAGCTCAGGCTTCTAAATTCTCAGGAGAGAGTAAGGCAGACAGGCAGTGGGAGACATTGAAATATGGAAGTAGTCAGCCAACCAAAAGATCTTCCAAGAGAAAGCAGGGAAGTAAGGATCAGTCTAATAATGGTTCAGCTCGCAGAAGGAAAATCCTGGATGAAGAAAATATGGATGGTACTGAGACACAAGATGAAGAAAATCTTCTTAACTCTCATGCTAAAACAGAGCTTAAAAACATTAATCATTTCCTATTTTCCAACGCATGTCAATGAAATCATTTCTCCACTAGCAGATGGCAATAGTTAAAAATAGAGCTTATCAAAATTCTGAGTCTGTTCTATTTAAAAGGTAGTTAGATTTAAGTTTTGTTTTGATCACATTGTTGTTTCTGGCATTCCGTATTCGATCCAAGCTGGTGTAGCCTGTCAGAATGCCTTCAATATAGCCTGGCATAGTGGTAGGCAAGATCTGTCAGTTACCCTCTATTTATATGTATATTTGGATCTAGCCAAGCTAAAAGTAATTTTCATGACCAATTGGGACCAATTTTTTAATATAAACAACAAAGGCATAGACATGGATAGAGAGATAAATGGGTTAAATGCACATTGTTAGAGTGAAAACAAGGCAGGCATGGGGATGTACTCAGGCATAACTCAAACGATAAGCTTGTTACCATAGAGAAGTAAATTAACAATACTACTACAAGTATTTACCTGAGACCATGGAAGTAAAATTTAAATATAAATGACAGAAACATAAATCTCGATATATAATCCAAAAATAAATTCATGCAGTCAATAGCCAGTCTCTGCAACTTTTCCACAGGAAATTTGCCAAAGCTGTTAATCCAAAAAAAAAAGATTACTAGTCAAGTCTCAGTTATATTGCTTAGATGTCACAATCAAATCTTACTTATATTAACCAGAGGTTATGCACCTCAACTCATTTCCATGCTCTCTCCCATAACCAATGATTATGTGGCTGGTGCTACAGGACCCGAATTCTAGATCTCTTCATACAGAGGAAAATTAGCATAGTTCAAAACCCTCCAAACCTCCACCCTGCATTGGGAGGAATTAAAGCCTTTGCCTTGCTTATCTAAAAGCTTAGTGCCACTGAATTGGAAATAATACCTCGCAAGCTGTCAAATTATTAAAGTTGTTATTAGCCATCCTGCTTTATTACAATGATTCTCAAAGAAGGACCACCAAAACCGTTGCGAAATTAACAGGGTTGGATGTCTTAAAAATATTGAGTGAACCTTGTATATGGGTTTGATAGGAAATCATCTCCATTACATAATGGGGAAAAATACAAACTCAACATATCCCAAAGGGACTTCAGAGTTCATGCAAGATGGCTAAGAGAGTGTTGCCTACCCTCGTCTCTATGAAAACTAGGACCAACATTAAAAAATTAGGAGAGTGGGCAAATGAACAATGAACATTTTATCTGTTTCAAAAATCCATTGATAATGACAAATTATAAAACCCAGATTCACAAAATTATCTTAGTGGGAAGTTCTACAAGAATACCCAAAGTGCAGGAGTTGCTTAAATATTTCTTCCATGGAGAAAAGGAGTACTGTAAGGCCATCCAATCTAATGAGGCAAACCTCATACTTTGAGAAGTCACTCACCTTAGTCCAGAAGTATTCCAACAATATCTAACCATACCTTCATATTCAAGGAAACTATTAGATATAATCCTTAGAAGTTGAGATAAGATAGAATTTATGAGACAATCATGTCATGTATACAGAATTCATGAGCTTTGGCACTAATTGTGGATAAGCTGAAAGATTAGCTCAAATGCAATATCTGAAAGACTAACTTTTGTAGAAATACTCGAGTAAATGTGAGCAATTGAGGAATGAAATGTATGTGTGAGATCTTCCATTTGGAATACCATCTAGATTTCGTTCCATGTTCTACCTCTGAATGTAATGGAACATGCTGCAAATGCAAATTAACATTCCCTACCTTCTTTTTTTTTGAAAAATACATCCTATATTCTCAGAAAAATATTTACAAAAAGAAATGCAGAAAATGACTAAAGAAGAAATAACTTGTAAGAAACTATGTAGCATATAAATTGTACTCTTGACATCTTTGTGAGCCAACATGCCATTCTTCTACCTTTACAAGCTGTGGGAGAGAGCTGTCAATCATGGAGACTATAGTTTTCCTCTAGAAATGATATCCTTTTTTTAAGAATACATGATTTAAATAAATTTGTGATATAAGATGATAAAAAGGCAAAATAAAGTATCACAAGTTTGTTCTAGTGAAGTAAAGAAGAGCACCTCTATTGAATCTGTGCCTTCAAAGGGGACAACCATAAAAAATTCCTTTCCATGTGTTGGATTAAACCCAAAGTAATCCCTCCATGTGTTGGATTCAACCCAAAGTGAGGAGAGTAGTTGCTTTGGTGACAATGATAACTCTTCTCAAGAATCTGGAATATGGATGGTGTCAAAATATCAGGAATCTCGAATCATCCTTTCTTTCCCTTGATTTTGCTCATATCTACAGAGAATACAACAAGAAGGCAGATGGCTTATCCAATGAGGCACTCTCTATGGCATCTGGCCTCTTACAGTTCACTGAAATATGTGAAGGTGAAATAGTGGGGAATGGATCAATGAAGCTATTTTAATTTGAGCTTGACCTACTCTCTTTGACATCTTTGATGTTTATTTTTTCAAGAGTGACATAATTTAGATTTTTTACATCCTTTGGATGTCTGAGGTAGACGTTGATCTCCTCTCTTATCAGTTTCTTGGCAAGTCCTTAAGTGTCTTCCTGGATAAGCCATGACTGGGTTCTTCTTGTATTCCCTTGTAGACATCTTTTGAAGTCAGGATGAAGATGGGATGTATTCCTTGGTATTTTGATCTTGGTGGTGAAGTTGGTTATCTGACCTCTCAATGTAGCTATCTGCAAGAGTCTCTGAACTAGATGTCTTTATATGAAGTTTGATAATTCATTTTTGGAATATTATAACCTTAAAAACACATTTTATGCATCCTATTATATGCCCCTTGCTTACAACCTAACAGGTGACCAGTCCAATGTTGACAGAGAATATTTCATAGAATATCTTCTACATAGCTAAATGATTTAATAGAAGAAGAGTAATTTTAGAACTATATTTAATACTAATTGTCGTTACATGAAGTTTGATAATTCTAATGTGAAACAGAACACATTGTCTGCAAATGATCTCTGATACTATGTAAATGTTATTTTTAATTTGTTCTCCTGAGTTAATAGCTCATGGCAAGGATGGGGTTGCAGAGCCAGAGGAGAGCCGTGATGGCTGCCTCGTTGGCTACACTGGAGATCTGAGATCTAATCGTAGCTATAATGGAGATCTGATCGTAGCTATCAGTGTTCATCCAATCACCAGATGAATGAAGGGAGTTCAGGATGAACAATTGATGGTGGAGTTTGGATCGCAAGGTTCAGATCTGCCAGATCGGTTGGATTTGGAAGATCACTGATCCAGATCTGCATAGATCACTGGATTTTCTTTGGAAATCAAAGATCACTGATGTAGGAGGATTTTGGTAGCAACTACAAGGTAGTTTTTGGGGTTCGGGTATGTGGCTTGACAGGCTTTGAAGTGGTTTGGTGGGGAGGCATGGAGGAGGAGGTGGATTACACCTCGGATGGGCTTCATGATAGAGATATTTTTGTTGAAGGTGGATTTTTTGGTGCTTTGGGTCGGCAGGGGGTGTTGACTGGATCTTTGATGACGGGTAGGGGGCCAGGGATTCCCACTGGGCTCGTGGAGGTAGTGGGGTTGGCAGAGAATGATTGTGCTCAGTCTAAAAATCCCAGGAATTCTTTGCCTTTCAAATCGATGGGTCTAGAGGGTCTGGAGGTGGATTTAACACACCTAAAGACATCTGAGGGATTGGGTGTAGACAGGCCCGACCTTGCTGGTCTTCTGGGGAGTACACTCTCATCTCAGATCGGGTGCTTTACAAATTTCCCTGCACTTTCATCGGCGGAGCTCCCAGAAAAGGGCCCCTCCCCTATTCCTAAACATGGGGGGTCAGCGAAGGAGGGATCTCATAAAGGTCCAAAGGCTGTTAAAGATCGGAAGCGTAGGGATAAGCTGGTGCTAGGGGTTGATGTTACAATGGTAGAGGCAGAGGATATGTCATTAACAGCAGTGGTTGGGCATGTTCGTGGTAAACGTATTGGCCGTGGTTTTCTCCGGAGGTGGGTGGAAAATCAGTGGAATATCTTGCTGGAGACCGCACCTGAAGTTCGGGTTTTAACTAAAGGGTGGTTTTCTTTCATCCTACACAGTAAAGAGGAGGTCGATGCTGTCCTGAGAAGACAGTGGTCTATGCTTGGGGTTCCTATTGTATTGAAAAGTTGGACCCCTTTTTTCGATTCGCAAACGGAAAAGATTAACAAGGAGACTCTGTGGGTAAAACTTCCAGGTTTTCCCATGCATTTATGGAATGAGAACCGTTTTGCTGAAATCGGGAATTATCTGGGGGAATATGTATGTGATGATTTATCTTTTTTGGAGACTGGTAAGTATATGGTATCCAAAATTCTGGTAAAAATTGATATGTGTAAGGGACTCTCCTCTGAGATAACTGTACAGACTAAGGATGGGGAATTTGTGCAAATTATCGACTATGTGGGTGTGCCTTTTCGGTGTCATCGCTGTCATGCATATGGACATTTGGTGGCCAAATGTACGCTTCCCTTTAGGGCCCGCAAACCACTGTTTGAATAATTTTTTGATGGACTAGAAGCTTCAAAGGAGGTGGGGGTTGCTACTGCTGTGGGGGTAAGAACTAATGGGCCATTGGAAGATCGGGAGGTGGACACAGTACCAGTGGTGCAGGTTGTTTCCAGCGAACTCCCCTTTACATCAGTCCTGTGCGAGGTGGACAAAGACATGAAGGAGCCTGGGGGATTATTTGAAGATAGTCTGAAGACAGGGGCTACTTTGGTTTCTCCATCTCAGGAAGGCTCCCGGACGATTCCTGTACAGGATTATACTCGAGGGGCTTCTTCTTCGCATTCTGTGGGTATTTCTATTGTCCCTACTCCTGCAGTTTCTCTTTATCCTGTCTCTGATGATGTGGGGGGGGTATTGTCTCTTGGCTTTCCTCCCTTAGCCAATCCAGCTCTCCCCTGTTCGGTTGCTCCTTGTTCATTGCCATTGTATGATAGTTTTTTCTCCCCCTCCATTGTTTCTACTAATATCTCTACCAGCTCTGAGGGAAGAAGCATCAGATATTCCCTTAGAAGTAGGGAGATATCTGTCGAGGGATCAGGGGGGAAAGGTTTTCCCGAGTTGTCCCTGCATGTGGTGGGGAAAGGTCGGGGCAGAAAATCATTTTTGTCCAAAGCACAAGATCGGGAAAAGGTTGATGTAGGGATGGGGACACAATCCTCTATTGAATGGGCACTTAGAGTAGTGAAATCCCAGGCGGGGTCTCCCAAATGAAAGTTATGTCCTTTAACTGTCGGGGGTTGGCGAGTCCCCTCAAAAAATCGTCGCTTCGAAGGCTGGTGGATTTAATTTTGTTACAGGAAACTTTGGGATGTAGTGAGGAGGTTGTTAGGGTGTTAGAATCTTTGCTTTATGGTTGGAAGTTTGTGGCGGTGGATGCAAGGGGCCGTTCTGGAGGACTGGCATCGGGGTGGAAGGTGCAAAGTTGTAGGTGTGACTGCTCTTGGGGGATTTCCTCTGGTGTGGGGTTGAATTTGTGGATCGCTGAGATTGGTAAGACTCTCACGATTATTAATATCTACGGGCCTTATCTGAATAGAGCTATCTTTTGGTACTCTTTGTTAAATTTGGATTTTTTTGAAGACACTGAGATTATTTTGGGGGGAGACTTTAACCTTTCACTGGGAGCCTCTGATGTCTGGGGGCCTAGGGCTGTTCCGGATGTTTTGGCAAACTATTTCATACAAGCCTTTGCAAGGAAGGATCTTCTGGATATACTCCTGCCCAAGATTGTCCCTACCTGGCGAAATAAGAGAACAGGGGATCAAAGGGTAGCCAAGAGATTGGATAGGTTCTTGGTGGTTGAATCGTTGGCTCTTGGGGTTGAGCTTGTTCGGCAGTGGGTGGGGACAGGTGGGATTTCTGATCATTGTCCCATTTTTTTGGAATTTCGGGGTCGACGGAGGAAACCCCCAAGTCCATTTAAATTCAACTCCAGCTGGTTGAAGGACGAGGGTTTTCAATCCTTGGTTAAGGAGCTGTGGATTCCTTGGCCACAAAACTCCCCGGAGCATGCGGGGGCACATTTTTATCAAAATATGAAACGCATAAAGGAGGCTACTATTTCTTGGGCTCACGCTAAGAGGGTGAATGATGATAACACTTTGAGGGACTGTGAGTTGGCTATTGACAGGTTGCTTCACAGTCCGGGGATGGGTTTCTTGGATGATCAGACAAAGGATGAACTCCTTACTTTGGAAAAGAAGCGGAATGTGATTCTATGTGAGCGAGAGGAATTGTGGAGGTTGAAGAGCAGAGCAATATGGCTACAGTGTGGAGATGAGAATACCAAATTTTTTCAAGCATATGCTGAGGGGAGAAAATTTTCAAATTCTATTTGGGAGGTGTCTTCGGCAGAAGGGGAACAGGTGTCCAGTTTCGATGGGCTGGCTGAGATGGGTCTGAGATATTTTGGGGATTTATTTTCTACACAACTTGGAGATTCTATTGCTGAGGTCATTAGAGTCGCATAGCTCTTTCCCAGCTTTGTGGATGAGGAGGCAAACAGGATGCTAATGGGGGAAGTTTCGGTGGAGGAGCTGTCTCGGGTGCTTCACTCGTTTCAAAAAGATAAAATCCCAGGGCTTGATGGATGGCCTGTGGAATTCTTCTTGGGTTTCTTTGATTTATTCGGTGAGGAGCTCTTGTCAGTTGTGGAGGAATCTCGTAAGGCTGGGTTTATTCATGGACCGATCAATTCTACTTTTATTGCCCTTATTCCTAAAAAGGATAAACCTACAAGTTTTGAGGATTTCAGGCCCATCTCACTGTGCAATTGCATTTATAAGATCATCGCTAAGGTAATTGCAAGGAGACTCAAATCTGTTTTGTCTCATCATATTTCTAGTGAGCAATTTGGGTTTCTGGAGGGACGTCAAATTCATGAGGCTATTGCAGTTGCACAGGAAGGTCTGCATACTCTGAAAGTTCAGAAACAGAAAGGTGCTGTGATCAAGATTGATCTCTCAAAGGCATATGATAGGGTCAGTTGGCTTTACCTTAGGTTGTTGCTTACACACCTGGGCTTCTGTTATGAATTTGTCAGATGGATTATGTCTTGCATCAGCTCGGTGAGTTTTGCCGTCCTCATTAATGGAGCTGCTAGCCCTTTCTTCCAAGCTGGTCGGGGTCTTAAACAAGGGTGTCCACTTTCTCCCCTTTTGTTTCTTCTTGTAGCTGAAGGTCTCAGTCGTTTCATATTGGCTTCAAAAGCGAAAGGGTCATTTAGTGGCATTGCCATCTCCCAGGTACTGTATATCACACACCTCCTTTTTGTTGATGATATTTTGATTTTCACTAATGGATCAAGACAGGATATTGATAAGGTGGTTGAAGGACTATCACTGCTACAAGCTGCTGCGGGTGTGGTGGTTAATATTGAAAAATCCACTATATCATGCTCGAACTTATCTGAGCAGGAGACACATGGAATTTCTCTACGGGTGCCCTATAGAATTATGGATCTGAATGAAGGGATAAAGTATCTGGGGTTTTTCTTAAAACCAAACTCTTATCTGAAGGCAGATTGGTATTGGTTATTGTCAAAGTTGGAAAAACGTCTTAAAAGATGGAGTAAAAAATGGCTCTCGCGGGCTGGAAGGATGGTATTGGTAAAATCTGTTTTGGAAGCGATACCCATCTACTGGATGTCGCTTTCTTGGCTGCCTAAGGGGATTCATGAACAAATTCGCAGGCTGTGTTTTTCATTTCTGTGGAAAGGACAGAATGATCATAGGGCTCTGGTGTGGGTGAGGTGGGAGAAAATTGCAGTACCAAAAGCTTTGGGAGGTTGGGGGTTAAAAAATATTTTCCTTTTTGCAAAGGCATTAGCAGCAAAAGTCTCTTGGAGGCTTATCCATACACAGAATCTCTGGACTCAAGTGGTGTTTCATAAATATATTGTTCCTCTGACTCTCATTGAGTGGATTCAGAAGGTGGACAAATATCGGACAAATTGCTCAGTGGTTTGGAAAGAGGTGATAAAGCATTTTGATCTGGTGGGATCTGGATTGGTGTGGAGAATTGGTAATGGGAGAATGGTTCGTATTGGGATTGATCCTTGGGTGGGCTGTGGGGGGGATCGTGTCCTTCCTGAGGAGCTAAGATTACACTTGGCAGCAAGAGGATGTCTTTATATTGCTGATATTGAGGATCAAGAAAATTCTACTTTATGGCATCAAGGATGGATTAGTGCTCAGAGACTTGAGATTCCTGTTGATTTGCAGGTTTGGAGGGGATATATAAGGCAGTTAAGGGTTTCAAATGTCAGGTTGACAAATAGGGATGATGTTTTGGTATGGGACTATCATCCATCAGGGACTTATACTCCTAAACATGGTTATATACAGCTCAATGTGATGGCTCACAACCAAGAATTGGTGTGGTGGTGGAAACAGTTGTGGAAACTAAAATGTCCGGCTAAAGCCAAATTATTCTTCTGGGCTATTTTGGAAAATAAAACTCCAACATGGGACATTCTGCAAAAAAAAATTCTTGAAGGTCCAGGCTTCTGTGCGCTGTGTAGGAAGGCTGACGAAACCATTGATCATCTATTTGTTCATTGTAGTTATTCCAAAACAATTTGGACTGAAGTGGGTAACCGGATGGGTTTCAACGGGTAGTGGCAGGGTGATACGATGCTACAGGATTTTCAAAGCTGGTGGACGGGGCATTCCCTTCTACGCACTGTCCCTTGTATCATCGCTCGGGGGATATGGATCACGCACAACCGGATTATCTTTCAGGACAGTCATATCCTGTTGGAGGATGTAGTGGCACAGATCGCTACAATTATTCATTATTTCAGGGTACCGGAGCAGATACTCAAGATACGACCTGTGCGGGAGGAGCTGATTGAAAAAGATATCCCTTGGGGATACTTTGATGGAGCTTCACAAGCTCGTCAATTGAGTTGTGGCGGGGGTGGAGTCCTCTACAAATCTGAGGATCATTTTTTCCATTTCTCGGCTAGATTAGGGAGGGGTTCAAATAACTATGCTGAATTAATGGTACTCAGGCTGCTGCTTTTATTTGCATTGGAACAGGGCTGTTTGTATTTACAAGTCTTTGGTGACTCGATGCTTGTTATTGAATGGGAAAAAGAGAATGTACAGTGCCATGTGATGTTACTCTTACCTATTCTAGAGGAGGTGATCCGCATAAAACAACAGTTTAATCATATTTCTTTTACACATGTTTATAGGGAACGAAATAGGGTGGCCGATCAGGTATCCAAGGAAGCGACACAGTGGAATTTGGACTTTGGCATCTGGAGGATCACTACTCACTCTCATGAGGGCTCCTACAGCTATTACCATCGGCCATTTCATGATACAGCCTTGGAACAATTTTGAGATTTGAGCATTGGCACAGTTTTTGTTACCGGTCAATTTTGGCGGTGATTTCCATAGTATTTTATTGAATTTATTTCAGTATGGGAAATGGTTATGCATATAAGTGACAGCACTTATATTTTCGGTGATGTTATAAAGCTAATTGCTTTCGACTACTACCATTTTATTCTGGTTTTTCATTATTGAGACACACTTTTCTGATGTGATCAGCAGTCTGGGACAGTTTGGTATGGAAGCATACAACTGTTCTGGGACAGCAGTATGGGACAGTTTGAATTTTATGAGATAGTAAATATGTGACAATGTAGGGATCCTAGTGATCCGCTTACATGTGCAGATGTAATTTTGTTCTACTTTGAAATAAAATTACGATTTTTTCCAAGGGAAAAAAATGAAGTTTGATAATTCATTTTTTTCAAATTATATAACATTTATAAAACATGTTATGCCTTCTATAGTATATGTGCCTTGTTTAGCAAAAGGTGACCAGTCCAATGTTATGTCAACAAAGGACGTGTCATCACATATCTTCTACATAGCTAAAAACTTGTGTAAGAGTAATTCCAGCACTGTCTACATCAGTTTGACTAGGTTTACAATGTTGATGATAAAAGGAGTATGCATATTAAGATTATGATGTGAAATTAAATGCCTCCCTTCCAAAATCTTGCCGATTTCTCTTTGTTACCTGTCACTAGAGTTGCAATACCTATTCACACTAATGTGAAAGATATAGGTCGCTTAAAGTGTTATGGCTGCAATTTCATTGTGTTGTTGAGCTGTGGAAGCTCTACCAACTACGTAATCTTCACCATTTGGATGCAAAATTGATCTCAAATATCTAGGGAGTGAATTTAAGAGTTGTTGCATTTATGTAGGAAGTTTCCAAAATGGTTTACTTGAGCTTTGTGAGTGACTATTGAATAAATTTATCTCTCCTTGGACCATTCTTCATTTATTAGGTGAGTTCACTTATTACTAAGTTTTTTTTCTTACCCCAAGGCCAAACATTATGTAGAATAGGGCTTAGGCTTGCAAGTTGGGAACATTAGTCAATTAAAATGTTTTTATCATTTCCTAGAGTGGATTGTAATGCTTGGGGCATTTCCATAAAAAAGAACAAGACTAAATTCCAAAAAGAACAAAGACCTTTGATCGCCTCTATGTTTTTCATCTCTTGTTTTGATCACCTTTTGATCTTCTGCAGGTACGACGTTGAAGCTGACTCTTCAGTTTGGGGAGGTCTATTTGAATAAGCCACTAACAATACATTTTGTTTCAAGGTGTTTAATCCCGATAGTAATATTTCTTCATCCTTTTTAGATATTTGAATTGAAAGTGCATACTTTGCTTCCTATTTCTTTGTTTTATTAATGAACTAATAAGCATGTGTAAATTTGAATTACTTTTTGTTTTTCATTTATTTATGAATGCACTCACCTCATTTCGTAGCCTTATTTGTCACGTCCCCATCCCTTCGATCGGCGAAGAGGACACGACCAACACCAATGCATACGGGCAAACAGCCCCATGATCATGAACAAACATGAAAACAATCCCATAACCAGGAACAAGAATAAATGCTGAAATTAAAACAAGCTTAAACATAATACATAACAGGATGCATAATCCATCAACATTCAGTGAAAGCAAACATATACAGTCCAACATTTAACATTTTCATCATAGTTCATGAAACAGTAGACATTGCAGAGATGAAACAATCAGGATTACTTATCTTTTGATGAAGAACTCGCCCCGCAACCAGCTATGTCGCTGCAACGTTCCACCCAACCATAGGCCAACGTGCTCATCAATCTCTCAGCATCACTTCCACCCCCGAGCTGGGCATGATTCCTCAAGGAATAAGGGTCAATGCAGGCTTACACATAACCAAGGTTCACAAAGTAGCAACCAACACAGTTGGGATTCACCAGGTCATCAAGGAGCTAGGAAAGGCTAATGCTAAGCTGGTGGCCACAACACCAGCCTTCTCAAGCATACCCAGCCTCCACATTCCACTCACAACAGTCTGAAGACCAACCACTGCATACCACAGTAACGCAATCCCTTCACAGCTCTGTGAAGAAGGCAAAGACAACCAGGTGACAATCCCAACCAACAGGTGAAACACAACTCAATCCACAATACCACTCAGAGTTGTTCTTGGCCCTAGCGTGGCCAAAACAACTCAACAGCAACCCAAAAGATGTCCACAGCCTTAGCATCCAAGAAGCAACCCAAAACCAGGGCAATTCGATAGCCACAACCTCACAATGAGTGATGGCAACCATCCACAGTCCCAAAACATAACAGCAACCACAATCACCGCATAACGCAGACAACAGTCCGTCCTGGACAATTAAGAAAACAGAAAAGACTTACATAGTCCCTCACTGGGGAAGAAACTACATACTCTCAGCCTATGCGTGAGGGAAACTTGCACCCGACCCCAAAACACAAAGGAAAAACATATGCACGTCCACAAATCGGTAAGGGAGACCCCAGCAACACAGCAAGTAGTAAAAAACGTGAATGGTCCCTTCACAGCAAATCGTGGATGAAGGAGCACAGCTCCCAGCTCGCTGAGTGAGCCAAAACTAGGACAAATCCTATGCGTGCAAATAATGAACAAACAATGGTCCCTGTGTGAGGAGGAACAACTCCGCTTATGCATGCAGATGGACAGACAACTGGAAGTGCGTGAGAATGAACAAGACTTCTACTCCTGCGTGAGGATGAACAACAATGGAGAATGCAGATTGGAGGTGCGTGAGAGCTTCAACACTATCATGGAGAGAGTAGTGTGTCTGTGGGAGTGATGGTAATGGTTTCTTTTGCCATTGTGAATTCAACCATGAGTGGAGTGTGCGTGTGGGCAAGGATTGACAGTCCTGCCACACCCACTCCCAAAAACAATAACTGCCTCAACCACCAGCAGCAATTCTTAATGGAGGTGGTTGGGTAAGGCAAGGTGGTGACACATGGGTTTTTCCTCATTGGCCAAGGTTTGACATCCCCCACACCCTTATCCTTTGGAATCATGCCCTTTTCATTTTAACGTTGCACTGTCGTAGCTGGTTGTGGTTTATTTTAATTGATGTGCGTGTTTACATGATGCCGAATTATAATGTGCCAAATAGCATGATATACCATCGGCAACTACCCCTAGTGCCGAAACATACACAACCAAATCGATGGTGGGGATTTTGCCTTTAGCTCCTCACCACGATTAATTACATTATATACATCATGCAAACGGGGTCAAAACCGGGGTGTGACATTATTATATCCAAAATGTTGAATTTTTTTTTATAATTTTATTCATTTCTTACCCAACTAAAAGGTACACATGGATGTAAATGCAGATGGATCCAAGTGATGTTGTGGACTTTGGAATTTTTATTAGTGAAGAGAATTGTCTCATTGGCACAGTCCAGTGCCAAAAAGGTTGTACATATGCTGATATCCGTTCTGAAATTGTGAATGATGAATTCGTTCAATATCCTTTTGAATTTATTATTGCCTCAACTAGATGTCCTTTAAATGCATTGCAAGAGGAAAGAAGGAAACCTACAACAACACATGTCGGCATTAAGAGGAAGGTATGCACGATGGTTGCTGATACATTGGAATCAAATGTAATGGAGGGAACGCCAATATCTAAAAACATTGAAGGGAATGTGGAGGAACCTATCCATAAACAGCCAAGAGTTGGTAATGTGTCCGAGTCAGTGGAACAAGTTGTGGTTGATCCTGATGTAGTGGCATATTGGCAACATAAAGTGAATAGTTTAATGGAAGAGTTTGTCAAGGAGAAGCTAACACTAAAGGTATATTTAGAAAATGGAAAACCTAATATAAAGATCCGTTGTGAAATATGTGGCATTGATTATGGAACATGGGAAGTATCCTTGGCAACGCGAACAATTTGTAACTTCAAACACAATCATATGAAAACAGGGTCCCATCAATGTCAAATTTCAATGTTGGGAATTAATGAAATTCCTTGAGGTAACAAAGAAAAGCAGACAACAGTGGCTAGAGATCAACTTGAGATTGATCAAGCAATCAAACTTCTACATGATTTCAACCAAATACAAGAGCCTAATTTGTTCAAGGTGGTGGAAGCAACAATTGCAAACTTCGAGGACAAGAAAAAAGTAAGAGTGTAATGTACACAATGCAATAGATGGTTCTCTTTGGTGCCAGCAAGTGGTAATATTGTCATTTCTCTAAATGAACACATGAAATCAAAGAAGCACACTACTAATACTATAGTTGAGGCTTCACATGATATAGTTGTGTTGAGGAGTGGAACAGTTGGGAGACCGAAGAAGCCTACCAATGAATAGTCCCAACAAAGTTTGTCTAAGTTCTTGATCCCATCACTACCATCACCATTACATGGGGATTCTACAAGTCCACATCCTTCTACTTCAGGTGTGGAAATTACCCAAGTTTTAATTTAATTTGAATTTGAATATGCACATTACTTTATTTATTATTACTTGTTAGTAGCAGTTAGTAGATCATTAACCATTGTGTTTTTTATCATCTTGTTCTAGGACAAATACCTCCCTCAATATTATTATGTTGGGAGTATTGGGATCCCTATCTTGAGAGAAGAGGGGAGATATTGGACAGAATGGTTCTAATGGATGACCAACATGGTGGAAAAATGTCGGCTATAGAGAAACATACCAGGAGAACACTAAATTATCATGGTATTGAATGCAGTATTAATGGTACATACAGACATATTCATTGCAAGAGGGTTTATGAAATAGGAATACCTTTTGATTCATTGACATGCAATTTTTGTAAGATTATACCTAATTGTGATGACTTTCGAATGCGATTATATCGCGAATCAAGGACCAACATGAAAAGACATGGGAGAGATACATGGAAAGGGAGAAGGTTGGACCATTTGACTCAAACTGAACTCAAAATTGTTGCAAGAGAAGCAAATGCTACACATAGGTTAACAATGCGATCTCTTTCGTGGGAGAGGACAAAGGTTGCGACACTGTCTATAAGAACAAGGTCTCTAAGGGAAAAGTTGTTTGAATCTGCAGGAAGGAAGGATGTGTTCAGGTTGTGCAAGGATGTGTGTGAGGCTCATAAGCAAGGAAAATTACAAGGTAAAGATGCAATTTGGGAATTTTTTCAAGATATATTTCACAACCTAGTTCGTTCAAAGTCGAGTAGAAGGTATAGTGCATCCACTCAATCCATTTATGAGATGATTAAGTTATGGGGAGGCCCTAGATTACATAGCTTTATTAGCTTGAATATGGATGGCCCTTCGATATCTACGACTTTAAGGCAAGTTAGAAAATCATTGACATATATCCCAGGGGAGAAAGAGTACATTTTTGAGACAATAAAAAAAGTTTATGCTTCCTATAAAGCCAGACATGGTATAGAGGGCCCAATTCCCGTATGCCTTGCTGAAGATGAAACTGTTGTGAAAAAATATGTAAGGTGGGTAGCAAAAAGTGATACATTGGTGGGTTTTTGTGGTAAGAAAGAAGAACATAAGTGCCAATCACATTTCTTAGTGACAGTTGGTGAGGGCGCTGTAGGCTATGAGATTATTACAGATTCCTTCAAGAATTGTGTGATTGGCCATTATGCACGTGTTATTATTGCAAACCCTTTACATGAGAATATTCCTCATTTGGTTGTGGTTGTTCATCCAACGTACAACAGGTTTGATGCAAATTTTGTCCATCGACAATCGGAAAAAGTAGAAGACCTATGGAAGAAACATGTGGAATATTTTTTAGGACCTATTATTGGTCATTCCTCAAATGGGGATATTAGGAGAAGAATGCTTATGCTGAAGGATTATTACTCAACGACAGGAATGAGATATGAAATTCCTTGGGAAGGGTGGAGACTAACTGGGTTGTATGATGGCTTTAAAGTAACAGGACTTCATGACTAGGATTACATCCACAATGGAAAAAAGATAGTGAATCCTTTGTTTAGTGGTCGACGAGACCTGATTGTTGGAAAAGAGTTGATTAGTTTTAACCATGTAAAAATGGTTTATAACAATTTTAAAGTGGATGACCACAAGCTTAAAATTGAGGATATAGAGAGGATTGATCGCCAAAATTGAGGTTCAGCACAACGCATTGCTTCAAGGCATGTCCAGAGGTGCTTGAAGGAAATGAGATGTACAGGTGGTAGGACAGAGAGGACATCGGGTATAGAGACCTATCTAGCAATCGTTGTTGACTATATTGATATTTTTTTGTCTCCTAGTTTAACTCTTTGGGAAAGAGTGCGAAATTATTCAAGAGTCCGTCATTTCTTCACCTTATGGCTATGTTGGGCCAGAGAACAGGAAAATACTAATGTCAAAATTAATTTCATTAGTAGAGAGGCATATCAAGATGTAAATATTTCTTTCCACTTTGCGGTTTTGTTGATGAGATTATTTCGTGATCAATGCTCTAACTTACCATGTGCATTGCACCTGAGTGGGTCAGATGTATGTGAGAACTTCTTTAGCAAAGTCGGTGGCATGGTTGGAGTAGAGAGGGCATATGATTTTGCTAACTTACTTCATGCTATTGGAACCCTTAATAGAGTTGCTGAAGAAGAATCGAATCCCCGAGGGCTTCATTTCAATAAATCTCATAAGAAACAAATGAGTATCTGGAACAAATTGCATCAACAAACAGTAGAGGAAGGTGATGTCTTGTCACAATATGATTCAATTTCCACTAATAATAAAATTATAGAAGCTCTCAAGATAGGATTGGAGGATGCACAGGGAATTTTACAAGGTCTTGGCATGCAACCAAAAAGACACACAGAAGATTCTTGGTGGTTTAAACCATGGATAGAGGATCAAAATGTTCCAACATTTGAAGATGTGGATGAAGTAGTTGATAATTCTCCACCGGATCATTCAACATCCATATTCCAATCTTCATCTTTTATGGTACTCAATGATAGTGAATTGAAAATGATGGAAAGTGAGTGGAGGCACGAGTTGGATGGAATTTTAGATTCCATTGATGAAAATGTAAACATATCTACCAAACCAGTGGTGGAGCTCGATGGAAAGGACATGTACAAATCTTGTTTGGTTAGTCAATTGAATGGAAACCCGACATTATTGAAAGATAGATTGACTAAAGTGAGGAATGGAGTATACTTCAGGAGAGATGAGAGGGCCCCCAAAAAGGGTGTTGCAATTGGTTTTGGAATTGGATCAGATTGTGCGGTGTTTTTTGAGAGCAAGTCTATAGCTGTAGCTGAACATACTACAAGAAAAGGTGTATCTCAAAGTACAAAGCACGACGTTTCTTCTGGGACTTGGCACATTGGAAGAGTTCAAAGAATAAGAAAGAAGGATGGTAATAGGGTGTTTGATTACCATAATGACATTGATCTTTTGGATAGGCCTGAAGGTGTTGAGCTTCAATGTTGTTGGTACAATAGAATAAAGGGGCAACGCATGTACAATTATGATTCAACAGATCATCTATTCATACAGCTTGAATTTGTTATAGCAATGACAAACCTATCATACAATATCAAGAAAGACACATACAAGTTAGAAGAAAGCGACCACAGAATTTTTGAGGATTTCATTAAAAATTTAAATAGGGTGAAGTTTTCAAACCATTCTAATTTATCTTATCTTTTGTACTACTATCTTATAACTTATTTATGAAGTAGTATTTTTTGTATTATTGTTGATTCGTTTGTATAAATTTCATACTCATTTTATACTCATTTTAATTTATCTTATCTTGAGGTGTGGTGAATGGTTCGGATGCTGAACAGTTGGGATAACTCTATGTGAAGTTATCGATTGTCAAATATTTCTCTATGCGTTCTTGAAGTGTGGTTCTTGAGGGTTGCTGAACTGTTCGCTAGTTCAACAATTATGTTTAATATTACTTTCAAAAGGATGAAACCAGTTTTTGTCTGTCAAATTTTGGTGCCCATGCCCATGTTAGAGCTGTCATATAGTTTCTTTTGCTACTTCAATACTTAAATGGAATATTACTTAATGTGTGTTTCTTGAAATGTGTTTTCTAAATGTTTTCTTAAATGGCATATCATGTTCTTTAATTTTGTCATGTTTGTGTGGAGTGCATATTAACTCATTAGGAAATTGTGATTGTTGTTGATTCAAAAGATGGCTATGGTGTGGAAATCTCTTGTTATAAAACTCATTGTTGTGCACTTGTTGTGGTATGGAGTGGGTATGATTGGTTCTACTTTCTATAACCAATGAATCTTATACAGTGATGACAAAAATATATAAAACAATGTACCTTGAGAGAGAGAACATATTATTGGTCTTGTTGGTCCTATAAAGGAGTGCATGTCCACCTTATATGGTTCACCTCGACCTTTTGGGTTTGTTGTTTGTTTTGTTGTGGCCACCTGGGTTGACTCATGATCACCTCATGATCCTTTATCTTACTTTGTCCATAGGTGATGTTTATTAATGTTTTGATACCTTACCTTAAGGAGCATGACTAAACTCTCTCCCTCTGCGTGATCTTTGCACGATATTTGTTGATGCTCCATTTGATATCTTGCTGCACCATCCCCATGACTGGGCTTTCCTTGTTACACCTTCCATGTGGTCACTTTGCACCAGCGTGACCATGAATTTGTTGGATTTTGGGTCCTCCCCCAATGTGATCATGGCATGTTTCTTGGGTGGACTGTGGGTTCTTCCACAATGTAACCGTGAGTCTGTTTCTTGGTGGAATGTGGCTCCTTCACCAGTGTGACCATGATTTGTTTCTTTGCACTTTCTTGGTGGACTGTGGGTCCTTCAACAAGGCCAAAAAACCTGTTCCTTAGTGATACCTTGAGAGGTCCTTCTCCAACATGACTATGATCTGTTTTATTGGGTGGAATTTGGGTCATTCACCAACATGAAAGTGATCTATTTCTTGGTGGAATGTGGGTGCTTCACCAGCATGACTGTGATATGTTTTCTTGAGTGGACTGTGGGTCCTTCCCCAATGTGACCGTGATCTGTTTTCTTGGTGGACTATGTGTCCTTCTCCAGCATGACCATGATCTGTTTTCTCGGGTGGACTGTGGGTCCTTCCCTAGCGTGACCATGAGGTGACCATGAGCCTGTTTTCTTGTGTGGACTGTGGGGTCTTCCCCAGTGTGACATTGAGTTTCACTTTATGGGTGGACTATGTTTTTTCAAGCATGACTGTGCAAAGTATGCTTGTGTGTCTCTGTAGTATGTGACTGCATCCTTACCCAGCATGACCGTGTTGATAGATTGACTATACTGGGTATGAATGTGCTTGTTGACTAAGAAGTCTGGGTCAGTATGTTGTCCATATGCTTATGCTTTAACCATCTCTGGATCTCTTGCAAGGTACTGTTGAGCCTAGAATTGGTCCCTTTTAACCATCCTCAATCACCTTTTCCTCCCCTGTCCTACACCATTCAGCATGTTAATCAGACCTGTTGTCCCCACTTTACTCCCCAAACTGCCAAGGTATGACTGGTCATTGTTTTATCTTGTTAATGCTTATGATTGTGATAATTAAAGCTATGTATCTCTCAAATGTGCTAACATGTTATGATTTATGAAGGTAGTTTGAGATAAGTGGATTGCAGGAAGATGGGGCTGAACAAGTCTCGAAAGGAGGGATATTCGCTGCTCAATATGATCCTCAGCCCTTCTATCATTACCCAAGGCACGTGATTCTAATGCGATATCTTAGACAGAGCGGTGACAAGGCAGCTGTAACAGAATGCGCCATAATTGGAAATCTTGGGTACACAGCTGCTCGAGTATAGTTGTGATCAGAAAAGATCGACACTCCTGGGCCAATTAACAGCTTTTCCATATTTTCTATGTCTTTACCATGCCACGTTTGTAACAACTAGTGTTATTTAGGGCGCCTGAAGATCAGAGATCTTCATGGCTGCCCTTTAATAGGGTTGGATGTTATGATCTACAGATATAAATATGGAGAGTTGTCTCGACCCAGGGGATTGCTGAACATATAATTCATTCATTGTATTAGCAATGGGAGCAATTTGTGTAATCATTCTCTTTTTAATATAAGGAGTTACCTCTGGTTTAAGAAGTTTTACATTGTTCAGCTAGCATCTCTGTGTGAAGGCTGGGCCCGGCTTCCACAGAGATTGTTGTGTTAATCTAGGATTTCCTAATTCATCCGTTGTGTGATGTCTTGTTGATTTTATTCCCTTTATACGCAGTAAGTGTGGATTTACAGTATAATTGCGGTGGAATTTCCCTGAGATCTATGAGTGGTACAGAGTGACAGTCGACTGAGTAGGTAAGTATCTTTTACGCAATTCATGTGGTAGTTATACACAGCTTTGTTCATCCTACAGTTTCAGCTGTTATTCCATGAATCCTTGCAACTTATCTTTACTGTTACGATTGTTGAATTTCATTCCTGTATTTCAATTTCTGAGAGTAGCTGAACTCAATCCTTTGCAATTGAATTCCTAGATTAACATTTGATTTATGCTTGTGGCTTTCAAGAGTAATCAGATTGAATAGGTGAATTACTTGTTCAGGGATGTGAATAGGACTTCTTTTTATCTGCAATTGTAATTCAAATATTATGTTATTTTCCTTGATGCATGGTAGAAAGTAATTGAGATTGTAGTATTTAGAAGATAAGTGGAATTATGCAGATTCTTGGGATGAGCATAGTTACTAAGGGATAATAGTGTTTAATTACAACGACTTTGTGTTTAAGCATATACTGTGCATTTATCCTTTGAAATACAAATACTTTCTCGGGTTGACAATAAATATTGTACACTCTGTATGTTGGTAGTAATCTACTTTCATATCGGGAGCACGACATTTTGGCGCCGTTGCTGGGGAAGGATAGAAATTAAACATCGTTGTTAGTTGCAATTTTTGCAATTGTTTCTAGTCAGTCTTTTCTACTTTCTTTGCTGTAATGATTTGGGTTGCATGAATACTAGAAGGGTAAAGCGTGATCATCTTTCAGACCCCAAAACCCCACAAAATACTAACAGTGCAGGTGGTTCAGGTCATGGTCGAGGTCCACCACTGGGCAGAAGGACATTCATCGATGATCTTGTTGACAGAACGGATTCATCCACTAGGGCTCGCCATCAAGAAACTCCTATCAGAAGAAACCCTGCCGATCTTGGGGCGCCAGCGTCAAGATCCACAGTGGAGGACACACGAGTAGTCGTGACTTCCACAAATATCCCTGCAAGAGAGGACACAGCTGTTACAACTGGACCTGTTGGTAGAAGCCCGATCTACCACATTTACGGGAAAGTTGTAACTGAAGAAGAGTGGACACAGTTCCACCAAAAGATTACTGATCAATGGAAGAACAAGGAAAAGAACGAAGAAAAGAAAGAAGAAAAGAACGAGGAACAGAGGAAGGACGAAGAGAAGAACGAGGAACAGAGCGCACGAACGAACAAAGAGGAGAAAACAGAAGAGGAGATGAGTAACAGACATGAGTCCGATGAGGAAGAGGAAATGGGGGAAAACTATCATCATGAGAATCATTCCCTGCCTGAAGGAATGATGGCTACACTGTAATTTCTGATTTAGCAGCCAGAGGGGACAGCTCCTATGAAAAATATCTCGCCATCGGTGTTTCCTCGCTTCCATGGAAGGGTGGTAGAAGATCCAGATGAATTCCTTTTTGAATTCGATATCCTCTGTCGTAGCTATGATTATGTCATCGATGCGTAAAAGCTAAAACTTTTCCTTGCCACCCTGAAGGACAACGCATTGCGCTGGTTCATGAGCCTTGGGGGAGGAACTGTTGCTAATTGGGATAGAATGAAATAGGTGTTCCTGGAGAAATATAAGGAATATTGCAACACCAAAGAAAAAAGAGAGGAATTGTTCAAAATGGTACAAAAGGAGGACGAAAGTCTGGAGGATTTTGTGGAAAGGCTACTGTACAATGTGCAAAGAGCTGGGCAGACGAACATGGGGCTGGACGTGCTCAAGATAATCTTGCTTCATGGAATTAGGGATGGTTGTTTAGATATGTTAAACCTGCTAGGAAAGGGAGATATCTCCAAAGAACCTTTTGGGAAGATTGTGGAATTATGTAAGAGATACTCCAGGGGGTCTTCCAAGAACAATAAGCGGGAAAAACGGGATAAGCTAGAACGTGATGTCTTCGACAGAACTCAGAAGTCGTCCAATGGAGGAGCTACCCGTGTAGAGATAGGCAATCTCCTTGAAAATTTTAAAATAGAGATGATGAGCTCCATCTCCTCGGAGATCAATGTCCTGAAGGAAAAACAAAAAACAGGCAATGGAGGAACTCACACTTGGTGTGTTCTGCCCTCGATGTAGAAAGAATCATCCGCTGAGAGAATGCCAGCTTGATAGAGTAGAAGTATGTCAGCTGTGTGAGATGAACCACGACATGAAAGAATGTCCTTCGCTTCCCCAAGTAAAGGTTGTTCTGCAGGCATCAACTCCAGAGGTGGAACCAACCTATTTTATTGCACAGAAGAGACCTTGGCAGCCATGAAATCAAGGTATGTCCCCGGACTCGTTTCCATTTTTGAATAATACGAGCAACTGGAATAATATGCAAAATGTGAATACACAATTTCCTTCAAGTTATGCTCAGTGGAATCCTTCGCAACCTGCGATACAAAAGTATAACTCATGGAATCCTTGGCCACAACCACCACACCAACCTATGTCCTGGTCTCCTGGATGGAGGAATTTCCATCCCGGGAACCAGTTTCCTCAACCACCTCCACCACAACAGTCACCATATTCTCCTCAATACCCTCAATACCCTCAATATCCTCAATACCCACCTCAGCAGTCGCAGCTACAATTGCAGAACAATTCTGTCCCGAATGTACCGATACGACCTCAACTGCCTGCTCAACCTAATCCTAACCCAAATAATAAAACAATCCATCAATTAGAGACTGTTAACATGCCGGCCTACTCTCTTTCCCCTGTACCTTGTAATGATATTCGTTTACGATCAGGGAAAATAGTAGAACTTGTAATTACAGAAGATGCTCCACCTTCTGTGCATAAAGAAGGGGTGAGTCCTCAGCATGCGCCCAATATAATTCCTATTATTGAAGATGCTGAGCATCTTTTAGATGGGACGGCTAAAACATCAAACGATAAATCTGACAATACGCAGTCTACCCAGCTGATAAGGCAACCACCATACCCCGAGAGACTAATGCTACCAAGGGCGGGGGGGAAACCTCAGTTTAACCTCCTAGGAGAGTTAAAGAATCTCTATGTTAATATCCCCCTTCTTGAAGCTCTTCAAGATGTACCTATTTATGCTAGAATCGTTTGGGACCTGTGCACCAAGAAACCAAGAAGGAAACCCAGAGATCCTCCCACTGTTCACGTCATAGGGAATTTATCTGCCTTGATAACAGGAAAGACCCCAGTGGCTAAGTATGACGACCCTAGAAATCCTACTGTCACTGTACAGGTAGGACATACATAGATACCCAACGTGCTAGTAGATTTAGGAGCAGCGATCAATGTCATATCAATTGAGACTGTAAAGAAGCTTGGACTCACTAATCTTAGACCGACCCCCACCGTTTTGGAATTAGCGGATAGATCCACCATTAGACCCGAAGGAATTCTCGATGACCTTGTTATCTCAGTGGATTCATGGGAGTACCCTGCTGGCTTTTTGGTGTTACAACCAAAATCGCAGCTGGGAGTACACCCATTGATCCTAGGGAGGCCTTGGCTGGCCACAGCTGATGCTTGCATCAGCTTTCGATCGGGGTCCATGACTATATTTGATGGCACTGAGACTAAAATCCTCACCCTTTATCCTCCAGCTTAGCCAAGTCTAGAGGCTGAAACTTCTCTCTGGATAGAACCGGAGGAAGAGGAGGATGTTCAGCCACTATTAACTATATGGAAGGCCTTAACTTTTAAAAATGAAATGGAAGATGATGCTATTAATAATTTTATTAGTGAACCCACTTCAGTCGATAAAAAAGTCTATCAAATCCTGAACATTACCCTGGGCAAGGAAGAACAAGAAAATCTCACAGAAGAAACATTAGTCGGTGACACACACATAATCCCAGTAATGAAAAATTTGAAAAGTATTGCTATAGAGGTAGAGCCTGGAAAAACCTTGAATATTAACCCTAATCTCTCCTTAGATGAGCAGAAACGCCTGATTAGTCTCTTGAAAGAACACAAGGGGGCATTTTCCTGGGAGTATACGGACATGAGGGGTATCCCCTCTAATCTATGCACCCATCCTATTTATATTAAAAGTGACTCTCGGCCTGTGTGTCAGCCTCAACGACGAATGAACCCCAATTTAAGGGACATAGTGAAGGAAGAAATCCAGAAACTCTTGGAAGCAGGATTTATATATCCTATTTCAGATAGCGAGTGGGTTTCCCCACTCGTAATTGTACCCAAGAAAAATGGTAAATGGAGGGTCTGTGTTGACTATAGGGAGCTGAACAAAGCTACATAGAAGGACCACTTCCCTTTGCCCTTTATTGACCAAGTACTCGACACCTTGTCACGGAAGAAGTTCTTCTCCTTCCTAGACGGGTTTAGCAGGTACAATCAGATTCAGATTGCTCCTGAGGACCAAGATAAAACCACGTTCACTTGTCCCTGGGGAATGTTTTCCTATAGAGTGCTCCCCTTTGGTTTATGTAATGCACCAACAACATTTCAAAGAGCTGTAATTGGCATATTCTCTGAGTTAGTTAATGATAGTATGGAAATATTTATGGACAATTTCACTCCCTATGGAAAGGATTTTGAGGAAGCATTGGAGAATTTAAAGAAGGTTTTAATTCACTGTGAACAGACTCAGCTCTCATTAAGCACTGAAAAGTGCCATATGATGATGAGTGAGGGGGTGGTATTGGGGCATTTCATCTCTATCAATGGCATTCAGGTGGACCCCTCAAAAATCAAGGTGATAAAAAATATACCTACCCCTTCAACTCATAAAGAGGTGTGAAGTTTTCTGGGACATGCTGGATATTACCAAAGATTTATAGAAAACTTCTCCAAACTTGCTTCTCCTTTGTTCTCTCTGTTAATGAAGGATGCACAGTTTGCGTGGAGTGAAGCATGCCAGACAGCGTTTGATAAGCTTAAGGAGAAGCTGTCCACAGCTCCTATCTTAAGGGGACCTAATTGGACCCTACCCTTCCATATTTCTTCAGATGCCTCTGATATTGCCATTGGAGCAGTTTTGGGACAGCAGGATGGTCAAGTACCTTATGCCATCTATTATGTTAGTAAAAACTTAGCCCCTGCTGAAATTAATTATACTGTCACTGAAAAAGAATTCTTAGCTATTGTTTACTCCATTAATAAATTTCGACATTACATTACTGGATACCCTACATTTGTGCACACTGACCACTCTGCCATTAAATATTGAATGAACAAACCTGTCACCAATGTCAGAGTGACCAGGTGGCTCTTGTTATTGCACGAATTTGATATTACCATTTTAGATAAACCAGGGAAAGAGAATTTCGTCGCTGTTTTTTTATCTCGTTTCACTAACAGTGATGATAGTTTGCCTATTGAGGACTCTTTTCCAGATGAACATCTATTCGCACTTTCAGCTCATTCCCCCTGGTATGCAGACGTCGCTAATTATTTGGTCACAGGAAATCTCCCGCGACACATGTCTAAACGAGACAAGAGAAAAATCATCCAGCAAAGTGCCAGGTATTGTTGGCTAAACGGTCATCTCTTCTACACAGGACCTGATCTTGAAATTAAAAGATGTGTAAGGGAAGATGAAATCTTCCATATATTCAAGGCCTGTCATGATGAACCTTGTGGGGGACACTTTGTAGACAGGAGAACAGGGCATAAAGCACTGAGAATGGGCTACTATTGGCCGACTCTTTTCAGAGATTCTAAAAGGTATGTTCAGTCCTGTGACAGCTACCAAAGGATGGGCCAGCCCAATAAAACAGATCAGATGCCTCTACAACCTCAAGTAGTAGTTGAACCATTTGATAGATGGGCACTGGATTTTGTTGGCCCTATCAGCCCTCCTTCCAAACAGAAAGCTTACATTATGGTTTGTACTGATTATATGACCAAGTGGGTAGAGGTTGTAGCTTTGGCTAAGGATAATGACCAGGCGGTGATTGATTTTCTGTACAGTGAAATATTTACCAGCTTTGGGGTACCGAAGGAAGTAGTTACTGATGGGGGACCACAATTCATGTCACATCAATTTGAATCCCTGCTCCAGAAGTATCATGTGCAGCATAGGGTGGCTTCACCTTACCACCCCCAAGCCAATGGTCAGGTGAAGAGTACTAATAAAGTTATTGAATCCATCCTTACCAAAACAGTTAAGAGCCATCGAAAGGATTGGGCTGACAGGCTTCCGGAAGCACTGTGGGCATATTGCACGACTTGGTGCAACACCACAAGTTTCTCTCCTTATGATTTAGTGTATGGAAAGAGTGCCATCTTTCCAATTGAGTTTGAAATCAAAACCCTGAAGACAGCCACCGAAATGAATCTGGATGTAACAGAAGCCCAGAAGAGAAGATTGAATCAACTAAACGAATTGGATGAGAAGCGGTTAGCTGCAGTGGACCAGACTGTGTTGCTTCAGCAACAGAGATCC
The DNA here is from genome assembly GCA_001517045.1 of Pseudotsuga menziesii. Classification (NCBI taxonomy): domain Eukaryota; kingdom Viridiplantae; phylum Streptophyta; class Pinopsida; order Pinales; family Pinaceae; genus Pseudotsuga; species Pseudotsuga menziesii. The sequence goes on along the minus strand of LPNX010496876.1, from coordinate 223,833 downwards.
AATTGGCATGACCGATTTATTAAAAAGAAAATATTCTATGAGGGAGACTGGGCATTACTATACAACTCCAGGTTCAAAAGGGATTTTAAAGGTAAATTACGTACAAGGTGGTTAGGTCCATATTTGGTCGACAGGGTATTTGACAATGGCACTGTCCGTCTGGTGACCATTGATGAAAACCGCATACCATTATTTGCTAATGGCCAAAGACTGCAACTGTACCGTAAGCCTATTTCGAAAGATGCATTTATTTTACAAATCGCCGCCGATCCAGATTATCAGCTGGCACCAGGGAAGGAACTTCTCTCTGCCTTTGCCAATCCTTAAACTGTAAATTGTGTTTGAAGTATTGTACATAAATAATGGTTTTTTTTTACTTCATTATAGATTGTTTTTTTTCCTTTTGCATTTGATCTTCTCGTTTGCTGTTGTTTTTCAAAATTCGCAGGGAAGCGCCAGGGGAATGACCAGATTGGGCCTGTCGAACGGGAGTCATTTTCCTATGCCTTCACGTGCTGCATTCCCCTTCCCTTAAAATAAATTTCCCAGCAGCTGCGACATATTTTCCGGCGGCTGCGACATCTTTCCCGGCGGCTGCGACATCTTTCCCGGCGGCCGTAAATCTTTTTCCCGGCAGCCATGAACCTTTTCCAGCGGCTGCAACATATTTTTCGGCGGTTGCAACATATTTTTCCGGCAGCCGTGAACCCTTTCCCGGTGGCTGCAACATATTTTTCCAGCAGCCGTGAACCGTTTTCTGGCGGCTGCAACATATTTTCCGCGGCCGTGATATTTTTCTGGGAGCTGCAATTCCGCTATATTTCGCCTCTGTCTCCAGCATTAAGGGCCTCCTTTCCATTTCACAACCTACAGTGGTAACTCCTGTGTTATTGGAAAATTGCTTCCTACGCTGTTCAATCTGCTAGATATGGCTCTGATTCCTTCTCGTGTCGACAAGCTGGTCCATAAGGTGATGGTCTTTTTCATAATTCCGACCATGTGGATACGATGGTTTGTGTTTCGCAGGAGGAAATAATTATGGTAGTATCCCGGTTATAATGATGAAATCAATGAATACACACATGTTCGGCCTCCGCAACGTCAGCAACCGCACGTTCCACCAGTCTCTGAAGGATATCCAACACACAGTTTCACAAGGTATGGCTTTGATTTATCACATGATTATGTATTGATATGATTTAACGATATCAGTCGTACCTTTATTCGTATCACCATTATGGCCTAATTAACTCTTTCCCCCATGCGACGTAAAACCTAATAACCGCCACCTTCCCCAATTCGGAAAAAAAAATTCGAACGTTTTTTTGTGCTGAACTTTCCAAATTTTCCTATTCTCTAACATCTCCTCCCAGCGATTCGTGCATCCTTTGTGCTGTAACCTCCATTTTCAGGCTCTGTAATCTGTGGGACAGTTACCTTAGCTTGAACTCAGAACCATGGGGATTCCAGCTCGTTACGAACCCTCCAATACACAGGAGCTCAGGAAAAATGCTACGGTTTTTGCCATCTTTCAAGCCACCGGGTGGACAGAATTCTTCGAACGTCTGGACGGATTCAATCGTGAAGCAGCCTTACAATTTGCTCTAAACCTTACAGAAAATTATTCAGAGGTTTGGGGGCTGCACATCGAAGTCTCCGAGGCCATTATCTCTGAGGTGACTGCCATCCCTCAGGTGGGAAGGGCTTGGTTTGAACGTCGAGTCCCTATCGCTACAGCATTAAAAGCCTTTTTAAGAGAGGGGGAGCAGGTTCAACCATCAAGAAGAGGGATAGCACTACACTCATTACCACAGCCATGGGACCAGTTCGCCATCTTCCTTAAGAAGTACATCACTTGTGAAGGTAGGTACCAAACTATTTATAATTCTGAACTGCCTTTACTTTCTCATCTCCTCCATAGGACTTTGTTGAACATTCCATATTATCTCTTTCATGATTTACATCATATGGCAAGATTTGTCCAAGCTGCTAAGAATCCATTTGCCTCACTGACCCACCACGGTCTTATTAAATTAATAATTGTAAGAACCTTTGCTCGGCATCATATAACCTGGGAACAATTCACATCTAGGGCTCAGGCACCTGCTCCCTTACCGGGTGTCCCAATAGAACAGGAACAGGCTCATCCACAGCAAGGGGGACACGAACCACAGCAGGAGGACCGGAGCCCCTCCAATGTAGTTGGGGGGGGGAATGGAACTGGATCTGAAGAAGAGCAACCAGGGGTACAAACAGAGCAATTGAGGGAGAATATCGATAAAAGCCTTGTGGAAAACTCAGATAATAGGGCAACTCTGGCAGCAGAAGGTGAAATTGGAGCAGCAGTAAATGCTTTGACAATTGAACCTGAAGGTGACAGAGCCATGGAAACAGAAGAAAATATCGAGCTGGTGACCATTGAATCCTCACCTGAGTGGGGAGAAACTTTAATTGAGGAAGAATAGCCAGAGGAGCAAGAAAACGCTAGAACAAGGGATATTCCTTCGACCTCAGCTGTGAATCCCGATATCCTAGCCCCACAAAAGAAAACACCACAAAGGAAAAGAAAGAGATCAATTGATGAACTTAAAATAACCCCACCAATAAGAAAGAAAAGAATTAGATCAACTGCAGCAACAGAGGCAGCCAGAAAAAGATGGGAAACTCTAGAAGCACAGATTGAGTTCCCTATCCTTGTACCAAGGCCAATGGATGCTCCACAAAGGCCAGTCGAGGAAGAACCCCGAATTGAAGGACTTCTGGCTGAGAATACACTATTAAAAGAGGAAGTCCAAATACTTAGAAGGGAATTGGAAACTTGGAAAGAAACCTGCAGGAAACAAGGTGAAAGGAAAATGTACACATTGGTGGAGGCTGCAGACCAACTGGAGGGATCAAACTCTACCGAGCTTGGCAAGGAAGATGAGCGAGTGGTCTGTCCTACATGTGGGGAAATCTTTAAGGAGGCATGCCACAAGATTATAATTCTTACCTGTACAGCACAACAGTCTGTGCCTACAATAGAGGAAGCTACAGAAAAAGAAGATGCTGCTACACAAGAACCAGCATCTTTAACCATCCTTGCTGAAGTTGCCACCAATTCTGTGATAGAGGAGCCAAAGGATGAAATCATGTATGATGATGGGGACAAAGATTGCACTATAACCCCAGAATGCTCCTATGACACAAAAATTATAGAAGCTGAGCCCCAAGGGCAAGACATTGATGAACTTGAACAGGGTGTTGTAACACAAGAACCAGCATCCCTGAGTGTACTTGTCCAATTGGCCGAGCAAATGGGAAAAGAATCTGGAATGAAGGACACTCTGGAGCTTAATGAAGAATTCTGCACTATAACCCCAGGATGTTCCCGTGATACATAAATCATAGGAGAAGAATTTCAACAACAGGAGGATGAAGAAGTAAGCCAGGATGTTGTTACACAAGAACCAACATCCTTGGAGGTTGCAGCAAGGACCCCTGAAATGCAACTAGAATATAACCATGGAATGGATATCATTCCTAACATACATTGGAGTGAGGATGAACAGGTACAGACACAAACCTCAGGTGACACCGAAATCCTTGAGGAGTAGCTGCACACTGGGGAAGACATCCAATCTCAGCAGCGGAAGGACAAAGAAGACACTATCACACAAGAACCAGTGTCTCTAGAAGTAACGGATGTGGCTATTGAAGGAAATCTAGGAGGAGTAGTTGTTACACAAGAACCATCAACTCTCAATTTAGCCTCAGCTGTGCAGGATGGCCAAAAAGAAGACACTGTCACACAAGAACTAGTGTCTCTAGAAGTAATGGATATGGCTGTTGAGAAGAATCCAGGGAAATTTGCTGTCACACAAGAACCAACAACTCTTGAACCAATTTCAGAAATGCAGGGTAACCAAGAAGAAGACACTATTACACAAGAACCAGTGTCTCTAGGAGCAATGGATGTAGCTGTTGAAGAGAGTCTAAAGGAAGTTGCTGTCACACAAGAACCAGCAACTCTCATAGTAAACTTAGATGTGCAGGATTCCCAAAAGGAAGACACTGTCCCACAAGAACCAGTGCTTCTACCCCTTAGAAACTTCATTGATTTGAACTCGGATCAAGAGGAGCATCATAAAAAAGAAATCTTGAACCTCACAACAGAAGTTTCAACTCTGAGGCTGGAGGTGACCAAATGGAAAATCCAGGTGGAGGAACACCAGAGAGGCATGATTTATCTCAGTGAGAATAGAAAAATCATTAGGGGATTGGAAGAAAATTGGGCAGAAGAACGAATGGCCCACAAAATTCGGGAAGAAGAGCTACAGAGCAAATTGAGAGGATTGAAAAAGTTCCAATCCATGCAGCAGGAGAAAGAGCAGATGTATGCTCTCTCTCAAGAACTTCTGGGCACCATGAAGCCTTCTTCCTCTTATCCAGTATTCCTGTTTGAACAATTTGTCTGGTTTAAATTGAAGGCTGTGAAGGAAGGGAGGTCGTTTGAAATAACAACCTCAGCAAAATTTCTGGAGACATTCTTTGGAAGCAATTTTGAGGATCAAAATTTGCTATGTGAACTATACTTGCATGAGATGGCTTTCCCTCTGGACCGCCACTCAAATCCTGTCCCATTTGCAGGGGATGTTCAGCTAAGAGCTTTTGCCTCTTTTGTGAGAAATCACGCTCAGTGGGAAAGGTCTTTTCAAACCTTTTCTCACAATGAAGCTCACACCAACCTGTGGATTCGAAGTGAGCCCCAGAATCCTGGTATTCTTTTGGCTCGGTACATAAATTTCCTTTCAAGTCCTCCCGGCACAACATATAATGAGACTTCAGGAAGAAGTGATCTCCACTTGCAACAACTACATTTCCAGACACTAGCAGGTAGCATTGGAAGGGAGTAAGCACAGATGGTAGGCTGCCTCCCCTGCACTCAGAAGTTGGGACCCCTACTGTTTCAAGAATTTCAAGCAGGCACTTTCCAGGGTCAATGGCTATGTGGGAAGTATCAGGGAGTGTGGGGTTAATTGGTTGGGTTTGAAATTCAAATTCCCCCTCATTTGGTGGCCAGTAAAACCGTATAATGTGGATTTATCCCTAACTAGGACAGAGGAGCAGCGATGCTAGAAGTATTGGATTACTCACAGAGGCTTTTTAAAGAAAGATGAGGTGCCTGAGTTTCCTTACAATTTTTCCTCCCTCCACGAGCAGAGCTCAGTACAGGATTCAGACTCCGAATGATGCAGGTTGTTGCATGAGGACATGCAACAGGATAGTTGGGGGGAGATGTTGAGCCCAGAATTGGTCCCTTTTAACCATCCTCAATCACCTTTTCCTCCCCCGTCCTACACCATTCAGCATGCTAATCAGACCTGTTGTCCCCACTTTACTCCCCAAACTGCCAAGGTATGACTGGTCATTGTTTTATCTTGTTAATGCTTATGATTGTGATAATTAAAGCTGTGTATCTCTCAAATGTGCTAACATGTTATGAATTATGAAGGTAGTTTGAGATAAGTGGACTGCAGGAAGATGGGGCTGAACAAGTCTCGAAAGGAGGGATATTCGCTGCTCAATATGATCCTCAGCCCTTCTATCATTACCCAAGGCACGTGATTCTAATGCGATATCTTAGACAGAGCGGTGACAAGGAAGCTGTAACGGAATGCACCATAATTGGAAATCCTGGGTACACAGCTGCTCGAGTATAGTTGTGATCAGAAAAGATCGCCACTCCTGGGCCAATTAACAGCTTTCCCATATTTTCTATGTCTTTACCATGCCACGTTTGTAACAGCTAGTGTTATTTAGGGCGCCTGAAGATCAGAGATCTTCATGGCTTCCCTTTAATAAGGTTGGATGTTATGATCTACAGATATAAATATGGAGAGTTGTCTTGACCCAGGGGGTTGCTGAACATATAATTCATTCATTGTATTAGCAGTGGGAGCAATTTGTGTAATCATTCTCTTTTTAATATAAGGAGTTACCTCTGGTTTAATAAGTTTTACATTGTTCAGCCAGCATCTCTGTGTGAAGGCTGGGCCCGCCTTCCACATAGATTGCTGTGTTAATCTAGGATTTCCTAATTCATCTGTTGTGTGATGTCTTGTTGATTTTATTCCCTTTGTATGCACTAAGTGTGGATTTACATTATAGTTGTGGTGGCATTTCCTTGAGATCTATGAGTGGTACAAAGTGACATTCGACTGAGTAGGTAACTATATTTTACGCAATTCAAGTGGTAGTTGTACACAGCTTTGTTCATCCTACAGTTTCAACTGTTATTCCACGAATCCTTGCAGCTAATCTTTACTATTACGATTGTTGAATTTCATTCCTGTATTTCAATTTCTGAGAGTAGTTGAACTCAATCCTTTGTAATTGAATTCCTAGATTAACATTTGATTTATGCTTGTGGCTTTCAAGAGTAATCAGATTGAATAGGTGAATTACTTGTTCAGGGATGTGAATAGGACTTCTTTTTATCTGCAATTGTAATTCGAATCTTATGTTATTTTCCTTGATGCATGGTAGAAAGTAATTGAGATTGTAGTATTTAGAAGATAAGTGGAATTATGCAGATTCTTGGGATGAACATAGTTGCTAGGGGATAATAGTGTTTAATTGCAGCGACTTTGTGTTTAAGCATATACTGTGCATTTATCCTTTGAAATACAAATACTTTCCCGGGTTGACAATAAATATTGTACACTCTGTATGTTGGTTGTAATCTACTTGCATATCGGGAGCACGACAGGTACATAAATTGTTTGTCTATATTGATTTGTCCCTTCGGTGACAAGATCAAATATGAAAAATCTGAGTATATGCTTGATTCAAATATTGGTTATGATTGTTTACTGTTGATATTTACTGTACATTACCTTATCATGTTGTTATTGTACATGGCATTTGATGATTCTCGAGGACCAACTTTAACGTAGTGAATAATGGAGCGTTAACTTGAAAGAGATGAAAATTATGTTTGGTTTATTGAAAAGTATTGGTTTTCTTGAAAAGTATAGGAAGCTTACTTTATAATTCTCTTTTCCTTTTACTTAATATTTTTCTTGTACTTGCAGGTATCAAGGAGAACAATGAGGTTCTTTTACAGTGGATATCACCCATGTATTAAAGTATACCCAAATGAATATTTAAACAGGGTTGATGTTATAGAAGCTCTTCATGCAAATGTTACAAGGATTCCTTTCAAATGGGCAATCTGCAAGTGGGTATCTATATTCTAATATCTAACAAGGTCATGTTATTTGTGATTCTAGATCATTTTAACTCTGGATATATTGGGATACAAAATGTTTGAGGGGAAAATCTCTTCACTCTTTATACTGTCTGGGTAGCAGACCTTGGTCATGTGATGTGGTCAGGGAAGGGCAGATCATTTTCCAAATCCTCTGAATTTCTCTGAATTTCTCAAATCCTCTTATTATGAGGGACTTTGACCCAAATTACTGTACGTGGGCATATGGCATGAATATATTTGACTTGCAAGAATGGAAAAAGCAGGACATGACAAGGATCTATCATAAATGGAAAAACCTGGTAAGTATACATTGACATTTTGGTTTTGGTTTCCTGGTGCTTTATTTGTGGTTTCTGCAATGAAGTAACATTAGCATTTGGTTTTGTCTAAAAATGACTATTGTGTGATGATTTTTATCTTAGAACAAGGACATACAGCTGTGGAAACTGGGCAGCCTTCCACTTGGGCTGATCACCTTTTACAACCTGTTGCAGCTGCAACTGTTTTCCCCAAATTTTTTAAATTTTGGTCCCCCCCTTTATGATTTAGTGTTGCTTTGAATCGTTTGGATCTGTGAACTGCTTGGTCATGCTTTAATTTTGGATGATTTTGAAGATCGACTCTTGTCCTATTTTTTCAGAAGTTGCTTGTGATTGAAAATTGTTGGGGGTCGCAAATTTTGAGTTTGGTTTTGCTAGTCGAAGATGAATCAGATAAATTGTTCTTTGAAAAGCCACTGTCTCGGGGGTGGAACAGGTTTTTGACCATGCCGAATTTTAAATCTGTTCCAAACACTTAATATTTTTATTTATCGAGTGTCAAATTATGTTTGATCTGAGGTTGTTGTATGTTTGCTTTTCGTCGTTGCGCCTCCCAAAGCGGCTAGCTACCCGAAATGTAAGCGCTCTGCCCACCGATGCATGTCGGTCTTTTAGTCGCGTGTCTGTAGCCTTTTCCCTTCCGCCGTTGTGGCTGTGCAAAGCACTTGTCCCCCGATGTTGTTGTATTTCCGACTCTTGATGGGAGGCTTTCCCACCCACATTTTAGTTCATAACTTTTCCTACGCCGATAGTTTTTAAATGGTCGGGGTGCCCGTCGCCTGTTGAGACCTGCTTGTGCGGCTTTAAATAAAGTCTACCCAGCCAATGTTTGTGTTCCGAGCCGCCGATGAGTTTTCTCTTTCCGTCATTGGAGAAGGTTTCGAACTCGCGTATGGACGAGATGGTGGTGCAGGCCCTTGTTAGGGAACATAGCAGTAGTGCTGTACATGGATTCTCTTGTTGTTTGACTATTTTTGGTTGATATAATTTGACCTTTTTTTGAGAATGTAATCCCAATGAATGATGCATGTCGTTTAATGGCAGGTGAACTCAAAAGGCTATTCAAACCACTGCGGTGCGAAGGAATAGCTGGTCGAAAGGTGGCAGAAGGAAGTTGGGCAGTTTTGGCAAAGGTCCAAATGAAACCGACATGATCACAAGGAGGGCAAGCGAAGTAGAAGGCAAAACCGATAGCAACAAAGGCGCAGACCTGGAAGGTCTGTCAGTTACTCAATGGATCATGAGTGTGCACAGAAAAGATAAAAAATAGGGATATGAAACGTTTTGAGGGACCGAAAGGTCAGACGTTTGGGGGCAGCCCAAGAAGTCAAGTGTTTTAGTTTAAATATTCGAAAGTTAGAAAGGATAAGGGCTTTTTCCCCTCGAAAACTTGTAAACTATTGCTTGTAAGAGGAACTATTTCATTTTACAATCAGAAATTGCAAATTTTGCCTGTCGGAGAAAGTGCTATGTGGAATGTATCAATGTGATTAAATGAGCAATGTTGAATGGGAACTATTTCATTTTCAACTGTGTTTCATTAAACTGTGAGAGCGTTCTAACTTCCTGAACCTATGTTCTTGTCTGAATGTTCTTTAGTATACTCTGTAATATTTTCCATCATGAGTAAATGGGATTTTTAACTGTTGATGAGCTATCTTATCATGTATACTTTTATTCATGTTTATATGTTTGGTTATAAGAACAACTATCTGTGATTTTCCACAACACATGGAAATAAATACATTACTCATGAATTAACATCCAGCTCTCTAGAGATAGCTTAGTTAGCTTTACTTTATTACTGTGTATATGATTCAGATGCTTGTGAGTTCTAAGACGAGAGGTAATAACCTACACATCACTTTGTGACCACTCCTTGCATCCTTTATCACCCTGCATTGTTAATTAGGCACGTGCATATCATATCTTAAGTAAAAAAAATACAAAATATAGACGGTGGACCGGGCCGCAACCGGTGAAAACCTTTATTTTATGTTACTTGAATTATGGTAGCTGGACCGCAAACCGAACGGATTCCCTACACCAAACAGTCACGGGATAGTTGGGAACGTTGACTGTGGAGAATCCCTTACTGTTGTTGCCTGCGAATTTCCAGGCCTCAACAGTTTCTGGTGCTAGAAGGAGGGTCGCCAGTGCATGGCTGGCCGAGGAAACCCGTTTTATCGAAACTATTCCACCGGTAACAGTTCAGAAGCCAGTGTGTTTCCTAATCTAATTCTGGAAGAAGAGGGTAGAGAACATTTGTATTCTGTCGACAATGAGGTTGTTAATAATCTGAGAAGACACACTAGGGCATACGTGAAGAAGATTGGAGGATTTCCAATCATCCCTGAATTTCCCATAAGAGAATATAAAAGTAAGGATCGCCCTATATTGGAGGACTCAGTGCTGGTTGAGGATTGGGAAGAACCTGTAGAAACAGCCTCACAGGAAGTTGTACTACCTTTAAATCAAGAAGGCCCGGATATTCCTCATAGTTCTCCTGCTCACACTCATGTTTGCTCACCTCCTCACTCTCCACCCAGACTCATGGCAAGCGTAAACGCAAATCAACCGCCCAACCCACCAAATCCACCACCTGCCTAGAGAGCTAGATCACCTTTAAACCTAACACCTCCATTACATGATCTACCTCAATCCTTTGAAAAGATGTTGCCCAAATTCGACTCAAGTGAAAAGACACTAGTGGACGACCACTTGCAAAGTTTCTATTTGGCAATAGAAGGGTTAAGGGCTGGGGAATATGAATATGTAGTTTGCAAAATTTTCCCGCACACCCTTAAAGGCGCTGCTGCATCATGGTACTTTGGGTTTCCTGCGAAATATATCCCTAATTGGGATACCTTCGAGAGGATTTTTAGAAGTAAGTATGCAACCCAGAAGACTCATATAGCTCTTATGAAAGGACTATGCGCCCTGAAGAAAAAGAGAAAGGAAAAGGTGCACAGTTTCACTCAAAGGTTTGCGGCATATCTCAAGATTTTTTTTGAAGATGACAGGCCTACAGATAAAGTCCTGATTGAATATTATACCTCAGCTCTGGGACTCGAGTTGGCCATGTTCGCCAAGATTAAGGCCAAGCTCACTTTAGCAGAGACCTATGAGGAGGCAGAGAAAGTAGAAGCTGGAAGAGAAAGTATTAAAGATTATCCAGAACGATCATGAGATAAAAGTGTGGGAAGGAAAGCCTTATTGTTTACCAATCCCAAGGAAGAGCAATCACCAGATTTTGAGAGTATGGCAAAAATGATGTAGAAGCTTTCTAATAGAATCTTAGACTTGGAGAAAGAAAAGGAAGCCCAAAAGTTCTACAAGCCCTATTACAAGAAACGTGAGGACAACAGTCAATCCCAACCCCCTCCGCACAATTCGGAATCTATGAATTTAACAGAGGTAGGAATGGACAATTTTTGCACTTTCCACCAACAACCTCACTCTGAGAAGAACTGTCCTCAATGGATAAACTCGATGATGTTAGTGATGAATCAACAGCTGGACTCTAAATTAATAGAAGATGGAGAGGAGGAAAGAAAAGACAGTAATACGTCAACGAAAGAACAAGAGGATGAGACCATGGTTCTATGGAACTTTGTCTCATTATTCGATGCCGTGGAGGAAAGAAATTGGAAGTACAAGGACATCGCGGAAGCGAATGTAACTACAAGAAGCCAAGGGTTGGTGAAAGAAGACAGTCTTATACTCCCAAAGATTAAAAGGATGCAGAAAAATGTTAAGAAATTCCAAAATAATTCCTTAGTTGATAAGATTCCCGAATTCACCATTTCCAGCCAAGATCCTAGGCAGAATGATACGATTGCCAAGCCCCATGAAGAAAAAATGAATGTTGGTAAGCCACATCCCGCTGAATCACAAATGGACTATGATATTGTGGAGGATATAAAGAATATAAGAGTGAATATCTCATTATTTGAAATGTGTAAGGTGCTGCAGCAGAAAGAAAATTTTTTAAAAGCGCTTGAAGCATCAGAGGAGGGGCTGCCCACTAACAGTCAACCTACGGAAGAAGAAGAAATCGGGGAAGCGAGCATTGGGGGTAAGTCTAAGAACAAGAATCCACCTTTCCTCCTCACTTTTGAAATTTTTAATCACAACATACATAATTGTCTGGTAGACTTAGGGGCGTCGGTTAACGTCATGCCAACATTGGAATTCTAAGCAAAGAAGAGCGTTGCGTCTTAAATCAGCCTCCTATCAAATTGTTGAAGGAATATTATTCAGAAAAAATTACGGCGGAGTCCTTCTTAGATGCTTAGAGAACGAAGATGCAAAGAAGGTAATGACAAATTTGCATGACGGGCCTGCTGGGGGACATTTTTCAGGAGATACTACAGCTCACAAAATTCTCAGAGCCGGTTACTATTGGCCCACGCTTTTCAAAGATGCACACGCCCATGTCAGGAAGTGTGATATTTGTTAAAGGTGTAGTGGAAGACAATCTAGAGCAGTTGGACCACTGAAGCCTGTGATGATCACGGAGCCGTTCGAGCAATGGGGGTTGGATATTATTTGGGGGATAAAGCCGAACTCTTCCTTACAACACAAGTATATTCTGACCGCAACCGATTACTTCACTTGCTGGGTCGAAGCCATCCCGCTGCAAAAAATAAATGAGGACGCGGTCATCAACTTCCTGCAGGACCATATTATGACCAGGTTTGGAGTTCCAGTTTCTTTAGTCTTTGATAATGCTACTTACTTTTTCATCGATTAAATTAACCACTTTTGCTCATGAGAAAGGAATAAAGTTGTATTATTCTGCTAATTACTATCCACAAGGAAATGGTTTGGCTGAATCTACCAACAAAAATCTGATTAGAATTTTAAAGAAGACTGTGATAGAAAACCAGAGGAGTTGGCACTCAGTGCTACCAAACGCCCTTTGGGCTGATAGAGTCACCCCCAAGTCTTCGATAGGAGTGTCTCTGTATACCCTTGTGTATGGAAAAGAAGCCATTCTTCCCCCCAATATCATGCTACCCTCTTCCATAATAGCTCAAGAGTCTAGAGGGTCAGATAATGAAGTCTTGCAAATGAGGATATATAATCTCCTGAAGGCAGAAGAGTCTCGATCTAAAGCCAAGGAGCGCTTTAAGCAGCAATAGGAGGTAGTAAAAAGATGGTTTGATAAGCACAAGGCAGGAACAAAAGACCTTGAAGTAGGAGATCTGGTTCTCAAGTGGGACCACCCCCATGACGAGAAATGTCAACACACGAAATTCCAGCAGTTGTGGGTAGGTCCTTTCCAGATTGCGGAAAAGCTTGGCCCTTCAACTTATAGGTTGTAATATTTACAAGGGTGGAAAGAGAACTTGCCAGTTAATGGCTTAGTTCTCAAACCTTATTTTTCTTGATTTTGTTTGTTCTTCTATTTTGTATATAAATAATCTGGCATGACCTTCATCCTTAAGTCATGTTTTTTTAGTTTTGTTCTAGCTTAGATTTCTATCGATTTCAATAAAACCCGCGGTTGCATGGGGGATATCAGAATTTTGGAATGATTAACATTCTTGGGTATAAGACTATGTATTTCTATTTATCTAACAGAACTTCTTTCATCTTAGCAGTTTTCTCAAATAGCTATGTACACATTGAAGTCCTGCTTAACCCTTGTGAAATAAACCAGAATCAAAAGCCTGGAATACTATTTTGAGGCTCCATCCATGTCAAATTTAAAATTTCCTAGGGAGTGACAGCAAAGGGCCCATGGAAATAAGCGAGGTAAACATTAAATTAAATACAAATGATCCCATACCAAGAAATGAACGCCAAAAGCAAGATAAGAGTCAAAAACTCCTATGAAAGCATTATACATCAAAATAAATGCTGAACCTATAAGTACTAAATCGCTGAAAGTTCCTCTCCATCCGTGAGCTGAAACGTGAATACGCCTCTCACACAAAAGGACACTTGGGATAGAGGAGCCTGAATTAAAATTCAGAAAGAAAGGCATGCAGGAGGACTCATATGAAAAGGACAAAAGTCCAAAAGCACAAAAAGTGCTAATGTGGCATGGGAATGAGGAACAAATGAATATTTCTGTTTACCGTATACTACAATCCTATGGTGTCTAAGCTGCCAGCTTCCTGAAGACAAAATTAACAATGAAACTCATCTTTTGGCCTCAACAGAGTTATTCGGACTTGAAAATTTTCGTTTCCATTCTCCCGAATTGGACTATCATCAATGATTAAAGTTATATACATCTGCCATTTGAGAAATCTAGATAGCTGGAAGAATTCAATAAGTTCGTTTGTTGTTAAACAGTCTGTCACTCAAGGAATAATCATCCAGAGATCTAGGTTCACCAGGTAATCACCAATTGTTGCAGCTGCAACTGTTTTCCCCAAATTTTTTAAATTTTGGTCCCCCCCTTTATGATTTAGTGTTGCTTTGAATTGTTTGGATCCGTGCACTGATTGGTCATGCTTTAATTTTGGTTGATTTTGAAGATCGACTCTCGTCCTATTTTTTCAAAAGTTGCTTGTGATTGAAAATTGTTGGGGATCACAAATTTTGAGTTTGGTTTTGCTATTCGAAGATGAATCAGATAAATTGTTCTTTGAAAAGCCGCTGTCTCGAGGGTGGAACAGGTTTTTGACCATGCCGAATTTTAAAGCTGTTCTGAACACTTAATATTTTTATTGATCGGGCGTTAAATTATGTTTGATCGGAGGTTGTTGTATGTTCGCTTTCTGTCGTTGCGGCTCCCAAAGCGGCTAGCTACCCGAAATGTAAGCACTCCACCCACCGATGCATGTCGGTCTTTTAGTCGCGTGTCTGTAGCTTTTTCCCTTCCGCCATTGCGGCTGTGCAAAGCACTTGTCCCCCGATGTCATTGTCTTTCCGATTCCCGATGGGAGGCTTTCCCGCCCACATTTTAGTTCATAACTTTTCCGACGCCAATAGGTTTTAAATGGTTAGGGCGCCTGTCACCTATTGAGACCCGCTTGTGCAGCTTTAAATAAAGTCTACCCAGCCGATGTTTGTGTTCCGAGCCACCGATGAGTTTTCTCTTTTCGTCATTGGAGAAGGTTTCGAACTCGTGTATGGATGAGATGGTGGTGCCGGCCCTCGTTAGGGAACATAGTAGTAGTGCTGTACATGGCTTCTCTTGTTGTTTGGCCGTTTTTGGTTGATATAATTTGACCTTTTTTTGAGAATGTAATTCCAATGAATGATGCATGTCATTTAATGGCAGGTGAACTCAAAAATCTATTCAAACCACTGCGGCGCGAAGGCATAGCTGGTCAAAAGGTGGCAGAAGGAAGCTGGGCAGTTTTGGCAAAGGTCCAAACAAAATCGACATGATCACAAGGAGGGCAAGCGAAGTAGAAGGCAAAACCGATACAACAAAGGCGCAGACCTGGAAGGTCTGTAAGTTACTCAATGGATCATGAGTGCGCACAGAAAAGATAAAAGATAGGGATATGAAACGTTTTGAGGGACCGAAAGGTCAGACGTTTGGGGGAAGCCCAAGCAGTCAATTGTTTTAGTTTAAATATTCAAAAGTTAGAAAGGATAAGGGCTTTTTCCCCTCGAAAACTTGTAAACTATTGCTTGTAAGAGGAACTATTCCGTTTTACAATAAAAAATTGCAAATTTTGCCTGTCGGAGAAAGTTCTATGTGGAATGTATCAATGTGATTAAATGAGCGATGTTGAATGGGAACTATGTCATTTTCAACTATGTTTCATTAAACTGTGAGAGTGTTCTAACTTCCTGAACCTATGTTCTTGTCTGAATGTTCTTTAGTATACTCTGTGATATTTTCCACCATGAGTAAATGGGATTTTTAACTGTTGATGAGATATCTTATCATGTATACTTTTATTCATGTTTATATGTTTGGTTATAAGAACAACTATCTGTGATTTGCCACAACACATGAACAGAAATGCATTACTCATGAACTAACATCCAGCTCTCTAGAGATAGCTTAGTTAGCTTTACTTTATTACTGTGTATATGATTCAGATGCTTGTGAGGTCTAAGACATGATGTAAGAACCTGCACATCACTTTTTGACCACTCCTTGCATCCTTTATCACCTTGCATTGTTAATTAGGCACATGCATATCATAGATTAAGTAAAAAAAATACAAAAATATAGACGGTGGACCGGGCCGCAACCAGTGAAAACCTTTATTTTATGTTACTTGACTTACGGTAGCCGGACCGCAAACCGGATGGATTCCCTACACCAAACAGTCACGGGCTAGTATGGAACGTTGACTGGGGAGAATCCCTTACTGTTGTTGCCTGCGAATTTCCAGGCCTCAACACAACCTTAATTATGCACTAGATAATTATTGGCATGGTCTAGGCCTTGGTTATAATCCTAGTGTTAGTCGGATAGATATTGCAAAGGAAGCACTGAGTAGCATATTTTGGTAGTTAGAGTGAGTCTTGTCCACACTATGCGATTAGCAAAACTTTGAGTTCCTGTAGTTATGTCTCTTTGATTTCAGTAGTACCAAATCTTGTTTCCTGTAGTCATTTCATTCTCTTCTAGTAATGAATCAATATTCTAATGTTGAAATTATTTAGACAATCATTGCTTCTTGACAATAATACCTAAATATTTCAATTATTGAACTCCTTATTTCCATATAAAATATAGTTGATTCCATGGTCTGATCTTGTCACAGTTGATTGTAAAAACCAAATTTTGATAGTGGTCATATTATCTTCATTAGCACTACTAATCTTGTACACTTCCTTTTCAACATCCACATCTTTGTCATCAAATGATTCTTCTACCACATCATCAGTTTATTTCTAAAAACTGTAATGCTATTTTGCTTGATATTATTGACATAGATCTCTCTTGTTGACATCACATTTTTTTGCTCTCTTCCGGGACACATACCATGCCGAATGTTGATATAATGGCACCAAGGGGATTGATGCCTATTGGCAAATACTAGGCCTTGTTTTATATGGACCTCGGTTACTTGATACATAATAGTCCATAAATAGCACTAGATAGCCATAACACCATGGGCAGATATACAGAGAATAATGGAAATATGATCTTATGACCTTGGGAAGCTCTAAGAATCCCATGTTTCCTTTTATTTTTCCTTTGAAATCCTATCATATCTGCTCATAGCAAGTTACATAGTTCCACACTTTGAGGTTTATTTCCATGTAATCCATCCACATCATGTCAGTCATTGATTATCCACATTTCTATATGTTTTTCCTATGTAAAAGGGATTCGTCCTTGTTACTACCCTAAACAATGCTCATCAGAGAGCCAAGTTGAAATATCTTCTAAAAACTATTGAATGCATATGCTCTCAATTATGTTGATGTAGGCTCTCAACAATGGAAATCAGGTGAGATGTTCTTAGCTCTGAGTTATTTCTAAAGAAAGGAAGGGATAATTATACACGAATGCCCAGGTTTTTCAGCAACAAAATATCTGAGGATATTTTTTCTGAAGAACGAAATTCTCATCTTGACAGTTGTCATTTTTCTCCAAAGATTAAATAACACTCTCTAGTTTGTAGAGCATAACAGATTATTAGCTAACCCCTTACACAAATTGGTGCATGCTAGACAATATCAGTATAGTATTTTATTGGGTTGTGCTTATGGAAATTGTTATTGAGGTCATTTAGTAGAGCTTAGAAGTGGTAGGCAAGGGCATTACAGTGTTTAATTCTACTTTTAGAGGAATGAAGCAATTGTGGCTTCTTTTGACATGGGAGTGTGCTTGAGTTTGTTGTATCATAGAGGATTCAGATTAGATCTAAACTCTGTTTGTTTGGATCCAAAAAAAGGGCTGACTAGTTCTTCTTTTTGTTCAAGGACGTGAAATGGAATATTTCCACACTCCACTTGGCTCATTGTAAACAAAAATTTGTTGACTGGAACATGATTTCTTTTCCTTCTTCCTATCTTCTTACTAATTTCCTGAACAACACTCTGAAATAAAAGGTGCACCAGAATTTTCAAATCAAGCATTTCAATCTATTACTGCAATCAAGTTGGAGAAGAGATGCATTATTTATTTTTCTGAACAATGGTACACTGGAAACTGAGTATGGGATAGCATGTAATATGCATATTTCCTTGAGGAGCAATACAAATTGTATATGCAAGGAAATCATGCTTAATATGAAGCATAAATATTTGCATGAAAACTATTTACAGTGTTTCACCTTAACTAATGTTAGTGTTATTTCTCGTCTGGTTGCCTATTACACTTGATCCTGAAAAGAATTTTCAAGTGAGTCTTTTGGTTTGTGAAAACGTGCATTCACTTGCTCTACCTGATAAAAGATGACTAATGTTATTTTTACTTGTGTCATGGATGCAGGGAATCAGAATAACAAAGTATTACCTTTTCTGTGTTGTCTGTGAAACAAAGCTAGGTTTAAGTTGCTTGGGTGAGCCGCCATGGCTGTCTCAATGAAAAATGCTGATCCATCATTTCAAGGTATTGGTCAGAAAGTGTATCCTTATACATCTGAATTCCACCTTAAGTGGCTTCTTTGTATATGAGCTGAACTTCTACTTATAGATCCCAATGCTCATATATTGTTATTGAAAATAATGGACCATCAAAGATGCATGATTTTGAGCATCATCTTTTTGATACATATCGATAGATTACAATAGGCCACAATGTTTTGTAACATGGAAATTTTGCCATGTTGTTACCTTGGTATATTTTTAGAACTTGTTCCTAAAAGTCAATGGAATGTGAAAAAATGCCACTATGCCTTTTTATGCAATGCACAAGTTGTACATAGCCTTCAAGTCACTCAAAATACACTACATCTTCAGAAGCAAGGAATTGAAATTGATTGAGAAGGATGTAAGTTTCCAAAGTACCTATTATCGTCATGAGAATTTAGGAATGTGAAAAAACACCGCTTTGCATTTTAACAAAACACATAAGTTGTACATGGCTAAATGCCCTGCATCTGTAGAAACTGGGAATTGAAATTTATTGAGAAATGGTAGTGTTTGCAAAGTTTCTATTATAGTTTTCATGAGACATTTTAGGAAAGCGTTGAGTAGAATATTTTCCCAAACAAATGCATGCTAAGAATTTTTGCTTGTTGTATTGTATGAATCTTCCTTTTGTAACTTGTTAGGTGAATTTGAATCTCAGAGAATTTTTTTTTTGTCAATTGCGAACTGATTCATGTATTGTGGCTCCACAATTGAAAAAGTGAAATGTAATTGGGATTCATGTATCGTGGCTCCACAATTGAAAAAGTGAAATGTCATTGGGATTTTTTTGGTGCTTTGTTTCCTGAATTTGTTTGTGATATTTAAATTTAACAGACAACTGCAACAAAGAGTGGGGCATATCACTATGATATACATTTTTGGCTTGGGAAGGACACTAGCCAGGTATTCATACTTTGGATTTCAAGTTGTTTTAGTATATATTATAGATTGCAATCCATTATTTACTCAGATAACGTTTTAGTGAGAAGATTTATATTTGTATTAGGATGAAGCTGGGACAGCAGCTATAAAGATAGTTGAGCTTGATGCAGCTCTTGGAGGCCGTGCAGTGCAATATCAGGAATTGCAAGGCTATGAAACTGACAAATTTCTATCATATTTCAAGCTATGTATTATTCCTTTGGAAGGGGGTGCAGCTTTTGGATTTAAAAAACCTGAGATAACAAAATTTGAGCCACGCCTTTATGTATGCAAAGGCAAGCGTGTTGTAAGAGTAAAACATGTGAATATCTTAATTTTGCAATTCATTGACTTGGACTCATCCGGTTGAAGGATGTCATTTAAAATTCTTATTTTTATATAGATGGCAGTTGAGAAGGGAAAAATGATTTTTTGTTAATTTTATGTAGGTACCTTTTGCACGAACTTCATTGAACCATGATGATGTTTTTGTCCTTGATACTGAGTCCAAGGTGTACCAATTCAACGGGGCATCATCCAACATCCAGGAAAGAGAAAAGGCCTTGGAAGTAGTGCAATATATCAAAGACGAATAACATGAAGGGAAATGTGACATTGTAGTAATTGGTGAGTTGCATAAGGCTAGAACTTGTTTCAATAAACTTGTATGGTTTGAATTGTTTAGTATGACTTGTAGGGTTTATCTAGACCCTATTTTTGAAGGCAGACTGCATATTTCACATCTGTTTAACCTCATCTGGACATTTTCCTATCTGTGTAATAATGGTAGATGATGGGAAGCTTGTAGCAGAATCTGACTCTAGAGAGTTTTGGGCTCTGTTTGGAGGTTTTTCTCCCATTGGCAAGAAGAATGGCAATGATGACAATGCTAGAATGGAATCAACTCCTGGAAAACTTTACAGGTAAAATCTTATTCTTTAACAGTGTGCCACTATGCACAGAATAATTCTAGAGCTTGCATGCAGGGTTATGAACATTGCCTTTCCTTTTGAAAGTAAGTCAAAGCTAATATATTCTTTGACACCCGATAAGAAGACATGCATTAAATAAATTAGGCAATTGGTAGAAGTTTGAAACTTTGACAGTAATTTAAACAAGACATCTATCTTAAGTTTATATTTTGTTGTTTGTGATATAGCATTGTGGAAGGGGACATAAAGATTGTTGAGGGCCCCTTGTCTAAGGGTATGATGGCGTCAAACAAATGTTATCTACTTGATTGTGGTGCTGAGTTATATGTGTGGGTTCGTCAAGTGACACAATTGGAAGAGAGAAAGTCTGTGAGTCTTGCTGCAGAGGTAAGCATGTCCTTCTTTTAATATTGATTAGATCCATTGTCGATATTTGAGCTTTGAAATTTATGATGGATATCTAAACTTTAATAATATTTTCAGGAATTCATTTCTAATAAAAAACGGCCAAGGAACACACACATAACTCGAGTTATCCAGGGATTTGAGACACTTCCTTTTAGGTCAAATTTTGACTCCTGGTCACTTGGCAATGGAACTTCAGGCTTTGAGGATGGAAGAGGAAAAGTTGCAGGCGAGTATAGAAGTTCTTTGTGCACTGATTATCTTAGAGATAATATTTTAAGGGGTTTCACTTATTCAATTTTAAATATTCTTTTCAGCATTGTTGAAGCAACAAGGAATCAATGTGAAGGGAATTTTGAAGGCAACTCCACTAAAAGAAGAAATTCCACCATTGCTTGAGCAAAACGAAAAGCTTGAGGTCTGTTGGTTACAGTCTTTAGCGTTTTTTAGTTAAAAATGGATATATTTCAATACAGTTTGCCAGTTTCTTCAAATTTTCAATCTCCCAATTCTTAAAATGTTTGTTTGTCAGATTATTTTTTTCATTTTATGAGAGCAAGCCCTTTCTAATGAATGGAAAAGTTCATGTTTATATTGTATCATCAAATTGAATGCGGATACTTGCATCTGGTTGTAGGTCTAGTGGGTCAAGAACATTTATAAAGCCCCAGTTCCTAAAGAGGATGTTGGTAAATTCTACAGTGGAGATTTCTATATCATACTTTATTCTTACCACTCTAAAGACAGAAAAGAAGATTATTTTCTTTGCTTCTGGCTAGGGAAGCAGAGCACCCAGATACAATGTTTAGGATTTTCTAATATTTTTCATTTAGAAGTACACCATGGATAACTCTAATATTATGCAATGCACCATGATCAAACACTTACAATGGTAGGGGCCATTATGAGTACAACCTTCATCGCTATTATGTAACCATTATGTCATGGAAGATGTTCGTTATTTATATTTAGCTTTACCTTCTTGTTTATATGATTCTCATTCTGTGACATCTTGATGTGTACTTTCTTTCCTTTTACTCAGGAGGATCAAGTAGTTGCTGCTCGTCTAACAAATACAATGGCTAACTCTCTGAAAGGGAGACTTGTACAGGTTGGCATTATTGGATATCATGCAAATTTCATAGTTTCTTGCTTGATGTTAGTTTCCTTGAAAATAAGCTTGTTTTGCAGCTTTCCCTCACATAGATTATCTTGTACATCGCTCATACATGGTAGATAAAATTTCTAAAAATACAGTGCAGCATTTGAGATTGTGTCCTTCATGTTGCAGGGACGTATTCTGGAAGGAAAAGAGCCACCTCAGTTTATTGGATTATTCCCTAACATGACCATTTTAAAGTTTTGTACTGAAGCCTTAACTCTATTTTAAGTCTTAAACTGTTGTTTTTTTTCACATTCAGCTTTCCTATTGTTTGATTGAAAGAGATGCCCTATCTAGTGAGTTCTAAGGGACATGTGATCCACTGTAGGGTAAAGCAATGTTGTGATTTATTTCTTTAATATATTTGTCCTTGATCCTGTAGGGTGGATTAAGTGCTGGCTACAAAAAGTACATTATTGAGAAAGGCATTCATGATGAGACATACAATTGGGATTATATTTCCCTCATTCAAGTTTGTGGTATAGGGCCTCACAATAGTAAACCAATTCAAGTCGATCCGGTTAATATTCATTTTCTACCTTTATTTGTATTTATGTGGATTTGTGCATGAGTGCTTCAAAATTTTATTTATGAACCTCCAGTCTCTAGTATCTAATATGTATCATAGGCTGTTAACACTGGATTAAAAAACCAGAACAGTGGGTTAAATTTTCTGCATTATTCTACTAGAGGAAATGAATGTTTAAGAAAGGAAAAGAACGACAATAACAACCTGTATGCCTATTATAGTTTGAGTAGGCCATTTACATGTAAACCTAAATCAGATCCCATGTTCTTGTAGCTATTCTCTATTGGATGTTTGATGTTCATCATATCCCTTACATACACTTTTTGTTCCAATGAAAACCTCGTGGGGAAACCCAAGGGATGTTAGATTTTTATCATTCAAGCTAGCATTATGATATTAGGATCTTTAACTGAGAGAATAACATGCACATAAATAAAACACAAGCACAACATAAGAGACAAGAGACACAAATAATTTTCCTCGGGGAAACCATAAAGGAGAAAACCCCACAACTTCCTTAGAGATAGAATCGACACCAAAAAGGTAAAACCCCAAAACATTAAGATGATCTCCCGACAGCAGCAGTCTCTCTCTCTCACACCGAGAGAGTTTCTCCTTTCTCACTCATGCGCCCCAATGAGTGAGTGTGTGTATGAGTATGATAATCTCACTCTCTATTTATATTCTTTCGTTCACTTGGAACCCACTCCATCATGTCGGCCTCACTTAACAATTACTTACTAGAGCCTACATCTCTAGGAGTGTCTAATAACCCTAGTGCCCCACCACTTGTCGGGACTTTTCCTCCTCCGACCAATAGGAGGGTAACATAATGGTGGGGACTATTGCCCTAACTTACAATGACTCACCTAGGGTCGACTTCTCTAAGATAGTCTAATAACCCAAGGGCCCCACAACTGTGGGGAATTTAACCCTTAACCAATAGGAGGGTTACCCACAATGACTTGACATGACTTTCTCATTATAGAAACTTCCCAAAATAAACATTGGGGTATGACATGACTCAAATAGTGACAATACATCCTGGAATAAACATCGGGTTACAATACATAAGAAATACAGATGAATACATTTCAAAGTTACAATTACATCAACACTCCCTCTTAACTAGGAAGGTATTCTCTCGACATAATTTATTAGCACACGTCTTCTTCTTTGTATCATCTGGATCATCATTGAGTTCTCGTCATCTTTGTCTTCAAGTCATCTTCATCTTTAAGTCATCTTCATCTGGATCTGGATCATCACTCGATCTGGATCATCATCACTGAATCTAGATCATCACTCGATCTGGATCATCATCACTGGATCTGGATTATCCCTCGATCTGGATCGTCATCACTGAATGCAGATCATCACTTGATCTGGATCATCATCACTAAATCTAGATCATCACTTGATCTAGATCATCATCACTGGATTTAGATCATCACTCGATCTGCATCATCATCACTGCATCTAGATCATCACTCGATCTAGATCATTATCACTGGATCTGGATCATCACTCGATCTGGATCATCATCACTAGATCTAGATCATCACTCAATTTGGATCATCACTGAACATCATCACCGGATCTAGATCATCACTGGATCTGGATCATCATTGCTGGATCTAGATCATCACTCGATTTGGATCTCTCGGAGTCATCATAACTGGATCTGGATCATAGCTTGATCTGGATCTCATCTGGTCATCATCATGTGTGCTATCTTGTCATAGGAAGTTCTACAGAGCTAGCCTTCTTTTATGCTGGTTGTAGGCATAGCCATCATGTAGGTCTTCTCCCAACACTTACATCTGACCTACTTGTCAGAAAGGCACGGCCATTACTCACATCTGATCATGTAGAAACCTACAATCACATCAAAAAGGCCCAGCACTCACAGTCACTAGCATGACAGGACATCACTATCATCTGTGAAAAGGATTCAGCACTTATATCTGACCTGGAAGGAAACAAGTCCTCCACCCTCGCCAAAAAGGCTTGCACTCACATCTGACCTGGAAGGAACTAAATCCTCCACCCTCGCTAGAAAGGCCCCCAATCCCAGACTGAGCTACCTGGTAATGGACCAAGTGCCTCCATTCTCTTGGAGAATGGCAGTTGCCCTTATATCTGACCTGGTAGGAACCAAATCCTACACCCTCTCCAAAATGGTCTGCACTCACATCTGACCTGGTAGGAACCAAATCCTACAACCTCGCCAGAATGGCCCCCATTCCTAGACTGAGCTACCTGGTAATGGACCAGGTGCCTCCACTCTTCTGGAGAGTGGCAGTTTCCCTTACATTCGACCTACTCATCAGAATGGCTAGCACTCATATTTGACATGGGAGGAACTTAATCCTTTAGCCATGACAGAATGGCTCAGCCCTTACATCTGACCTGCTCGTCAGAATGGCTCTCTCAGTCCCAGACTGAGTGTTCCTAGTAATTGACCAGGTACCTTCATTCCCAGAATGGAAATCAGCACTCATATCTGACATGGAAGGAACGAAATCCTCTCACCATGACAGAATGGCTCAACCCTTATATCTGACCTGCTCGTCAGAATGGCTATGGATCTCAGCACTCATATCTGACATGGAAAAAACCAAATCCTCTCACCATGGCACAATGGCTCAACCCTTATATCTGACCTACTCGTCAGAATGGCTATGGGACTCATCACTTTCCCTTGGAGGAAACCTCGATCTGGAGAACACCAAGCTTCTCCCTGAAGTACTCGAACTTCACTCTGGCCAATGGCTTCGTCAACACATCAGCTATCTGTTCCTCCATCGCAACATACTGGAGCTTCACTACTCCCCTCTGCACCATATCCCTGATATAGTGATACTTGATCTCAATATGTTTCGACTTGTCATGGAACATTGGATTCTTTGACAACTTCACGCAACTCTAGTTGTCATAATGTATACAAGTAGCATCCATCTGGAGATCAAATAAATCATACAGTAGCTTCCACAACCATACTTCTTCACAACTAGCTAAACAAGTTGCGACATACTCTGCTTCAGCTATACTCAGTGCCACACAGGATTTCTTCCCGCTAAACCAAGAGATCACACCTGATCCCATACTAAAGCAACACCCTGAAGTGTTCTTCCTATCAATGGCACTGCCTGCCCAATCTGAATCAACATAACCCTCCAGGTTAATCTTCTGATTCGCATCGTACTTGAGCCCATAATCAGCTGTACCCCTCAGGTACCTCAAAGTATGCTTTGCAACAATCAAGTGAACATTTCTTAGATCTGTCAAGAACTGGCTCAAGGTGTTCATAACAAAGCAAATTTCGGGTCTCGTGTTCATCAGGTACATCAATGGTCCAATCATCTGATGATACATCGTAGCATCAACCGACTCTGATGAAGCATCGCTCAATAGCTTTAGGTTCGATGCCATAGGTGTGGTCATGTAGTCCATCATCCTGAACCTATTCAGGATCTCTATTGCATACTTCCCTTGTCCACACCTCCATACCTAGAAAATAGTGCATCGACACATAACAGGAGCATCACTGGTCTTTCGCCTTCAACCTTGAAGCAAAGGTTGGAATCCACTTTACTCTTAGTAAAGCCTAGAGTCATCAGTAATCTTCCCATCCTGTTGTACCATGTCGAACCTCAAGATATTCTATAGTCACTCCCTCTAAAGTGAAGCATCATACTCCCTCTATCTTTTGTGCTCTATGCACTGAACACATTTTGTACTGGAGTGACAAGTAGCGTCCTATGCTACTAGTATTCCATGTATCCATATAGTGTATAGAATTTCATATTCAACCTTGTAGCAAAGGTTAAGATCTTCATCAATCTCATCATGTATGTGTTTCAATTCTTACTGGCTGCAAATGTCTCTTCGTAGTCTATGCCTTCTTTTCGTGAGAAGCCTCGTGCTACGAATGTTGCTTTGTATCCCACGATGTTTCCATCTACTGCATGATGGAGCTATGAACTTCCCTTCATGTATTGATACTACATCCTAGACATCATTCTTCTTGAACTGGTCTTCCGTTTCTTCTTGGTTAGAAGGTTCTGTATCAATGATGTCGCTGTATTTGTCATATTATTCTTCATTTTGAAATGCCGTCACTTGTTCTTCGGAACAAGTCTCATTCTTCTTTACTTGCAGGTAATTATGTATGCGGTCTTTCCTACAAGTCAAACGCATTTGTATGGTTAGAAACATTTCATAAGGAATATTTATACTGGCAAGTTCTTATGCATAAATATATGATCATGCAACTACTTTAGCCAATACAACATTCATCCATATCTCACTGAAACTTTCTAGATGTCTTCCATCTCTACCAGGACAACATTGAGATTGTGGACTAATCCAATATGTCAGCAAAGAGGTTTCATTCTAGATAAGTAGCAATGGAGAGTTGTATAGCACCATGAGCTACGTACCCATCACATGCATATTAGTAGTATACTATCGTTAATGCAAACATCCTATCATGCATAATACATCAACTGAATATAAACAAATACATAACAAAATAATATCATGAAATGACAATTGAATACTTATCTTTATTTGTTTCGTGGGTATACTCCTTCTTGAGTCTTCAGCTTCATCATCTTCTTCATTCATAATAGCATTGTTTCTTATCCAAATGCTAAGGTGGATAAGAATTTCTTCAAGAGTTGAGATCTTCATATTCCTCATCACTTGAGGGATCGTCTTTGGATGGTGAGAGCTTGATCTTCAGTTGCTCCCATCTTCTCTTCTATTCTTATGAGTCAAGCTTCTTCTTCTTCTCGGAGTCTGCTAAAAGTAATCACTTCCTTCTGGCACACATTCATTGAATGAATGAATCCCATGATCCTAATAGGCCATTCAAGGTGGCTATTACCACTTCTACATTCTTCACTTCTTCTTTTACTGCTTCAAGTTGTTCATTGATTTGAGAGACCCTTGTAAAGTATGACTGTATGGTCTCTGCATTCTAGATATTCACTTCCTTCAACTGGATTCTTAAGGTCATATTATGATTTATGTTCTTCCCTTCAAATATCTTGGTCAAGGAATCAAACATCATCGGTGTCTTTAGGGAGGACACTTGTGGTACAAGTTGATCCGTGATTGAATCAACCATGATCTTCTTGGACTTAACCAAGTTCTTCTTGTGTAAGGATTCTCGCCTCATCTCCCCCTGGAACTGGAACCTCTCTACTCATGTAGGTGTCCAATTCATTTTCTTCAAAGAGATAATATACTTCCATGCTTGGAAGTTGTCCACTTAACCAAGCTTATCATCAAGCTAATGTGATAGATCACTTTGAAATGAGAAGCTCAAATGAAAATAGCAAAGGATTATATCTTACCGATTTGAGGTGTCTGTTATGGTTTCGGAGCTGGCTGATCTAGGGTTTGTCGTAGAAACCCCAATTTTCAAAACTTGGAATCTTCCAAATATGATTGGATAGAAAGATATATCTCTTCAAATGGAGATATCCAAAGTACTCCTTTTCTGAAAATAGTGAAGGGAAGCTCCCGGAACAGGAAGCCCTAGTTTTCCAATTTCTTTTGCAAAAATTCCTATCACTGTTTCTATGATATCTCTGAAATTACTACTTCTCTATGTCTTAAATTTCTCATTGAAGTAACCTCGCATGCCCCTGATCCAATACCACAGGTTTCATCAGAATTGGTTTCACCAATTAGGATTTATGATCATTTTCCCAAGGTGACCTGTTACAGGATTGTTCAGAACAGAAAGGTTGTACATCCTGCCCCGTGTCACTGGTTCATCTTCTGAGTTTGAAATTCGGATAAAATAATTTCATTCTGTTCCCTTTCTGGAATATCTTCAAGAATTCAATTTGGACCTCTGTAGCCCAAGATATTGCAATTCTCCCTAGGTGTCTTGTTTATGGATGAATTCTAGAAGAGGATGGAACCCTAACTTGGAGGGATCATATATCCTAGAATACAGTGAATCTGAGGCTAAATTTTGGAAACAGGGTACATCAAGATTTTATCGTCAGCCCCTGCAAGTTTTAGCACCTGATCCTTCTCCAATATCGGGATATAGTGAATGTACCAAAACTTAGCAGTTTTAGTATTTAGGGTTTTTCTAGCTCGGGGTCAAACTAGAGTTTGACTTTCCCAAAGTTTCACCCAACCAAATTTATTGATCCGGGTCTCTAAAATTCTATTTTTATGAGGAGAAAAATCCTATGCTGGGCTCACTCAAAAATTCCTCTTTTGTAGAAAGCCCCAATTTCCGCATCGAAAACTGAAAATGCTCGGAATCAAATTCCGCTTCAACAGAAAGATGTGCCCTTCAATGGAGAGTCAGCCTAGCATACTTTTGCTGATGAATTGTGGAGAGAGACCCAAAAATTAAGAAGCCCTAGATTCTACAACTGCACAATGTCTTCTTCTCGGGTTAGCTCTGATACCATGTTAGATTTTTATCATTCAAGCAAGCATTATGATCTTAGGATCTTTAACTGAGAGAATAACATGCACAACAATAAAACACAACCACAACACAAGAGACAAGAGACACAAATAATTTTCCTCGGGGAAACCATAAAGGAGAAAACCCCACAACTTCCTCAGAGATAGAAGCAGAACCAAAAAGGTAAAACCCCAAAACAGTAAGATGATCTCCCGACAGCAGCAGTCTCTCTCTCACACACTGAGAGAGCTTCTCCTTTCTCACTCATGCGCCCCAATGAGTGAGTGTGTGTATGAGTATGATAAATAGAGAGGCTCTCACTCTCTATTTATATTCTTCCATTCACTTGGAACCCACTCCATCATGTCGGCCTCACTTAACAATTACTTACTAGAGCCGACATCTTTAGGAGTGTCTAATAATGCTAGTGCCCCACCACTTGTGGGGACTTTTCCTCTTCCGACCAATAGGAGGGTAACACAATGGTGGGGACTATTTCCCTGACTTACAATGACTCACCTAGGGTCGACTTCTCTAGGATAGTCTAATAACCTAAGGGCCCCACAACTGTGGGGAATTTAACCCTTAACCAATAGGAGGGTTACCCACAATGACTTGACATGACTTTCTCATTATAGAAACTTCCCGGAATAAACATCAAGCTATGACATGACTCAAATACATTACAATACATATCGGAATAAACATCGGGGTATGACATGACTCAAATACATTACAATACATCCCGGAATAAACATCAGGTTACAATACATAAGAAATACGGTTGAATCCATTCCGAAGTTACAATTACATCAACAAGGGATGCTTCCCCAAATTTGTGGAGGGAATCCCTAGTAAACTTGTCGGCCTAGGCTAGTTCTCCCCACCTAGAGGGATTCAAACCGGGCACTTTCTAGCATGAAGCTAACCAAATTCATAGTAACGTTGGCAAAAACCAGTTGAGCTAACCCCTTGGGCTATATCCCTTAGGTGCACTTGAGGAAAGTATGTTGGATAAAAATTTGTAGGCTCATTATTTCCATTACACTTCCTCTTCCAAATACATAGGAAAAACTATTGCTTAGGTGCACTTGAGCAAAGTATGTTGGATAAAAGTTTGCAGGCTCATTATTTCCATTACACTTCCTCTTCCAAATACATAGGAAAAACTATGTAACTGGAACTGCTCATGAAGAGCAGGAATACTGTACTATATAATAAGATACATCATACAAGTAATTGAATGACGATTGTTATGAAGGTTAAATAAGTGTTGTCAATATTGTCTCACGATAGACTGTTGTATGGTGGTGATACATAGGAGAGCACATTCACATATTGCAATTTACATCCCTAGAACAAGCAGATAATGATGCTCTTCAAATAGTAGAGTATCAACCTCAAGAAATTCAGAGAGAGTCCATCCATCATTTCTCTTTATACAAGATAGTGATTTCAGCAAATTCTAAACCATGGAATGTGGTTATGGGTAGTCACAGAATATTCCACGCGATTCCTTATTAGGGAGAAGATACCTATCCCTCAAAGGCTGCGATTTTCTTCAAGAATTAAAACCAACAAAGAACTTAGCAGAGAAACCCATGACTTGTCTCTTAGGAGTAGTAATGATGATCTTGATTGATGATTGACAAGCGAGGAGACATCTTTATTTATAGTTCATCAAAATGGAAGATGATTCCACACAATTACAAGGCCACCCTTGGGGTTTTCATTCTTTTAATCTTTTGACCATTGATATTTAATCTTTTGTGGTCCAATGACCTTTTAATCTTTTGTTATTTATCTTTGAGGTACTTTGGTTCTTCACTCAGTGGGTACTTGGACCAATACTAGGCGTGCTTGGGTTTCTTAGTCCTTCAAGTGATTCTATGACCACAACAAGTCATATCAGGTGTTCTTCATAGTCTTCATGGTCCATGCATGTCCACTCGAAGTGCACAATCATAAATGAGGAGGATTATTATTTTCTTCTCTTGTTCTCCTTGTTTCCATCAGTATCATGTGCTAGGTATTTCAACAATGGGTGGCTAGTCTCTTGAGAAGGTCTCATATCCCATAGATCAAGGAGAGGAGTGCATATATGTGTGTGGGGGGGGTCATAAAGTTCATGTTTATTGAACAAAGAGGAGAAAGACCATAGAGGGAGTAGCCTTAGTTCATTGTTGAGGAACCCTACACACTTATGAATAATTATTTTGCATGGTGAGGGAAAAGAATGAATGTTGAGTATCATGTAAATATACTAGGTAGAAATCTAAAGGGGTATAAAAAATGTAAATGGAAAAAATGATACATGAAATATATAGTGAAAATAGGGTTTTTTTTAAATTGGGAAGGAATATTGGGAGGGGGTTAAAAAAAAAGATTTTGGGAGGTATTTTCCAATATTTTTTGAAAATAGGGGTATTATTTCATATGCCAGGAATGAACGTGTTATGGCATGGTTTCACTATGTGAAGCCCTCATGCCTAATCGTTGGTAATTGCAAACTTATCTCCATATATCGAGCATATGCTTTTGATTTTGAAACTTTGTTTGTCCCTGTGATTAGTGGCCATGAGAATACCTTATATTTTGATATTGTGAATTTCACATATTGTATAGAGGGTGGAAGAGGCAGAAATAGAAACACAGAAGAATATTAAAATATAGAGAGATATCTCTTGATATTTAGGAAATTCATGCCAACGTTCCTTTAATTTGGTAAACAATCATATTGAATGATCAGTCTCTTAGCAAGTATTGATTCGATTACTACCTCATTAGAGGAATCCATGCCTTATGAAGTAACGATTTACATTTCCTTTGTCCTTAATTTGCTTTGTGGGCCCCTCCTAAGAATATAAGTGATTTCTCATTGCTTACAACAATAATATTAAGGTTGTATAGGGTGGACTGTGGGGTAGTGAAGGCAGGTCAACCAGAATAAAGTTCAGAGTATGTTGAATTGTCTCTCGATGACGTCCCAACAAAGGAGAGTCAGAATTTTCATTTTTTAATCATATTTTAGAAATAATTTTATAAGACATCCAAAGAATGTCTTGTTTTCCAAGAGAGCATTCAATTGGGATTAATACCTAGCGGTAGGTAAACAAAATTCAATTAGTATAAATCTTCGTTTATAGTCAAACATTTCAGTCCAAACACACAAGTATTGAATCCAAATTGGGTTAATCAATCGCAGAATCGAACCGAATTAATGTATTTTCAATTTTTATGGACTTTTCTGCAAATGCTATTAAATATTAAGGACAGTAACCTGAGCATTTTTCCATACTCGGATTGGTTTGTAGAAGTAACCCACCTAAGCAGCGCAATGGATATCCTCTCTACACTTGCACAATTTTTTCCAATGTACACCCATTCTTCAAGACCTTAGCTTTATGGCCCCCAATACTAAGCCTGCACATCAATCCATTTGTTAGAGAATAGGCCATCGAGATCGATCTTATTTTTGCATTGTTTACAGGTACTTGTTGTCCCTAGTGTGCAATATATAACTTGTACTTATATATAGACAATTGTTAAAAAAAGTACCTTTCCATCAATGAGCATGAGAATATTAACATTAAGTAAAAATACTAATTTATTGGTAATTATATATATGAACAAAGTAATAATACCATTACCTTTTTTTGTATTTTTTAATATTTGACACCAGTTGGGGCATCATGTCATGATGAACAATATAATGGACAACATGCCTAGAAAGGTTTCAATAAATAATGGACAACATGTCTGGAAAGGTTTGAAACTGGGTGAGGAAGGCCTCCTTCTATGTAACTAATTGTTGACAACCATAATGCTGACAGAGGGAATGAGAATGCATTGCCTCACCCCGCCATGACATTTTACAAATAAAATCAAACATCAAAATTATGTGATGTAAATTAAGTTGATCATCATTGGTTACGGTAATTTAAAAATTAGGATAGTATTTGACGTCCAAAATGATCTAAGGCGGGCATTTTGAACGTCAAATTCCTACCCTCTTTATAAAATTCTTGATGGATCCAAATACTAGGAACTGTGATATCAAATCTATATCACAATAATGTAAATAATATATATATCACAGAAGAGTGCATCTGTAATGTATTAAGTGTAAAAATTACAAATTTTACAAAGAGGGATTAGGTTTACAAATGGAAATTTTTTCCCAAAGGGATTAGGTAACAATGTAAGTATAAATGGTAAATTTTAGTTGATAGAGTGCATGATCAACTTACCAAAATAATTTTTAAGAGGAACTTTTAGGAGAAGATAGACCTAAAATATAGAAGCTTATTGATAACCTCTCCCTCGGAACCCAATACCACGTATGCTCTTTAACTTTCGACATCCGAATGTGCACAACACCTCCAAGGATACAATTGTTTACATACTTGAAACAACAAGTATGTATGGAATTACTATCTCCATATACCTACTTAGAGACATATAGGGCACCACAGTCCTCTACCTTATTGGGATTTGCAATTCCCTGACAATCACTTTACAAGCAATAGAGTTAGTGGTTGGTGATAACATTTTGGAAATTAAGCATGAACTATGCAACAATTCGATGTTTAAAAGAGTGTTACTAACACAAAGGAAACAAATTGTGAAATAAAATGATTCAAAACAAAGGAAGACGATCTATTAGGCTCTTTTAACTTGGTTTAGGGACAAGAATTTTGTGACATGTATCATGATACTCTACCATATGTATAGGGCTGGTCTTAGTGTAAATCTTGGCTCCATCGAAATTCGCATAATCTTAGTGTAAATATGATCCTATGATCCTCAAATTGGGTTATATAAAATATGGTTTTATGTAAACCTTAGAGGGTTATATAATCAATCATGGAGCTAACACAATTTTGGGCACTCTGTCAAAAGATAATTGCTCCCAATGCTAAGACACCCCTCCAAAAGGATAAAGATGATGCCCAGATTCCAACAATAGTCCTTTAGGATATGACATCATCTCCAAAGGCTTAATATCCAATGTACCACCTCATCAAAACATTATTAAAGGATATATTCATGGAATACCGATCCCACCAATAAAGATAGAAGAATAAATCCAAGAACAAAGTCCCCACAATACTCAACCAACCTCATGAAAGAAGGGGACGACCTCTTCTTCAAGCAATGAAGTGTAAGAATGCATCAAAATGTGTGCCAAGGGAGAGATCAAGTGGAGCATTTCATTAGCAATGGTAACCAACCATGTCAAGATTCCATTCAAGTGCCAAGAAGCAAGGGAACCTTAGCAAAAGGTGGTTGTATGCCTCAAAGAATGTGCTAGAAGGGAGGGCGCTCCAAGGAAAACCATCAACAATTTGTTGACAAGTGTGAATCAAATCAAATGATCTAGAGTGCTCCCATAGAAATCCCCCACATATCATCAATTCATGAATATAATCCAAGTGCTTCGTTAAAATGGATAGTTCATGTAATCAATATTCCAAATTAAACCAACAATGCTAGGGTTCTCCATGAAAGGATGATCAATGTGTGATAAGAAAGTGGGATGAGTGAAAGTCACCATTATAATCTAGAGCATTTCAGCTAGGAGATAATAAACCCGTTTAATTACATCAACAAACTTGGTGTCCATCATCCCGTAGGAAATACTTCATCAAGAAGCAATTATTAACACTTTAAAACTTAAAGAGGCCCTAAGTTGATGGGTTCCCATTCTATGAATGCACAAACTATTAGATAATTGCATAAAGACAAAGCAAATAGTGGAGTGAAGCTAGAGAGCCCCTTGCAAATATAATTCCAGACATATTTGATCAATGTATCTGAAATATACTAGTCTATTTGAAACATATTATGGATTTGAACATAAAAACTAACAACATTGTGTTTCTTCCACTCATTATTGTATACACTTTTATATCAGCAAAAATAATTTAACAAAGTATTGTGTTGCAATAAACAAATCAAGAATGTTCAATGCTAATGAAAAGGTTGGAATGTAGAAGTTTCAATAAATACAAACCTTGTGTGTCTCACAACTTCTCAATCGAGAATAAGGTATGGTTTCACATTCAGAAAATGTACATTTAAATTCCAACATCACAAACTATATACAATAATTATGAGACAAATCCATATACCATCATTTGTTTTTGTAAGTCTAGTATTCCCATTATATTAAAACAAAAATTCCTGCCAAAACAGGTTACATCATCAATGAAGCTTACTAATCAACCATCCAACTTAAACAACTAGCCAACCAACCTAACTCAAACATCTAGCGAGCATAAGGATATTGTTGCTTTTGAAATAGAAATCCATAACCCCCATTACAAAGATCAAAAGAAGCCCTTACTAACTTCCCATCCCATAGACTCAAGATCCAGAAAACCCAGCAAGCTGTGACCCATTATATTCCAGCAATACAATTCCCAATATCCATAGACTCATAACCGATTTCATTAAAATGCCTTTACAAGATCTCGACCAAGAAACAAAACCAACTCCCCACTGGGTAGATACACAACCTTGTACTTCCAAACCTTCAAGGATGAGATACAAAAACCATACAAAAACTTTTATGAACAAAACTTTCTACACAAATTGTAGAGAGCTATTGTAAAGGACACCATTGAGATTACAGAAACCAAAGGAGGAAAATAAACCATATTGGAGATAGGCCATTGCCTATCCAGTGCACGAGTATGTAAAAGAAAAGAGCAAAGACATGACAACTGAGGTCTCATCAAAATGTGAGAATAAAACATAAGGAGGCAAGAACCGAGGGAGGCCAGAATACGACATAGTTACATTATAGTAAGATATAAGATAAGTCAAGACCTCCTTGAGGAATAATACTAGGAAAATTCAGCTTTAGCTCTTCAGTCACGGATGAGAAAGGAAATTGGAAACCCAAACAGGAGGTCAAAAAATAGATTTTGGCCTCAATTCTATCCACTCTTGCCTTAATTCGCTAGACAAAAGCCGAAATAGATGCCTTCTAAGGGTCTAGAGGTGCACCATCCGGAGTCTTAGAGGGACGATCCCATATGGCCCGGCCAACCAAGTTTTTCATAGCCCAGAATAGGGAAACCGTTTTATCATATAAACAGACTCAACCCACCGTGTGACTAGGGTCCAGAATCCAGTCCTCAACCTTTTTTCTTTCCTCTTTCAGTTTATGGTTATCAAGTTCTTGCCACAAACTTTTCTTGGTAGCATTGATGTGGTTTTGAATATCTTGCGGTAGTTCCAACTCATACAAGAGGGACTCCCATAGATTTTTTCATTGAGCTCGGGAAGGAAGTTCTTGGAGATCGTGATGAGATGCCAACCTCTTACCTTTATCTTTGTCCCCGACCATAATTAACTAGGTGGTATCCTCTGAAATTTTGAGAGAAATCGGGCTGAAAACAAGAGATGAAGCAAACCATGCCCAAATGATGTTTAACATGCCACCCTGCATTGTGATATATAGCCATAACTTGGACGTTGTCATGATGAGGCCATCTTTGAAGTTGATCTTAAACATCCCATCCACCGATCGCGAATCAAGATTTCCATTAAAACACAACACCTAACCTCTCTTAGTCATAATGAATAGATGTACCTTCCATTGTTGGATAGAGGAAACCATATGCACATGCCATCACATATTAATACACCTCCTGGTCAGGGTGCTGAATCAAAGATCACCTCCAGAAGGAGCCACGTACTGGAGAGATTTCATGCCAGCACTATAACTATTTTGACCCTTCACATGGACATAAGTACCCTCAGTTTAAATTAACTCCTTACACTGGGTGCAAGCAGTCAAGTCTGGAATCATATCCCAGTCCTTAGCATTAACTGTCTTACACATTGCGACCCCCAAGTTAGCCAAGATGTCTGCCACTTGATTGCCTTTTCGACGGACATGAGAGAAATAGACTGGAGAGTCATTAACGAGCATGGAACGAAGGGAATCTAGACGACGCTCCAAATGCCAAGAGGATGACACCTTATCACTTCATGAACTCTTTTGAAGTTTGGTTTCCAAGTGGATAATCATCTAAGAGTCGCCTTCTAATATGACCGGCATATGAAAATTTTCTAAAACCCAGACAAGCCCATGTAGTAGGCCTTTAATCTCAAGTGCGTTATTAGTATCGTTTCCCAGGAAACCATAACCAAAGCCAACCATCTCCCCGCTCGGATTGCAAATGATAAATCCATATCCTACCTTTCCAGGGTTACCCTTAGAGGCTCCATCAAAATTAAGCTTTAAAAAACCCCACGGCGGAGAATTCCAGTGGTCCGAGCTCTGAGTAGACAGAATACGTTTGAGAGTAGTTAATAAAACCATCTCGTCATTCGTCAAGCCAAAATTCGCCAATATCTGTCTTTCCTTACCCAATAGTTCCTTTTCCGTCTCCGACTAGTTACCCAGCCGAATGGTCTCCTTGATTTTAGCTTCCATGCAGTCCTAAACAGTGGAAGGTGGGGAAGACTTGGCGTAGGAAATTATGGAATTCCTCTGATTCTAGATTGTCCAGAGCAAGAAATTTGGAAATATTTCCCACAAACGATTCAAGATGTTTTTAAGGAAAGGTTTTTTGGGCCAATGGTTCAGAGTTCCTGCTGGGTCTTGACACAGTCTCGCAAAACAACAAAAATCCATAGCTCCTTGGTCCTAGAGAACAGATGAGAACTTATAGGCTTCCAGAAGATGTGACATTGTTTCCTCCACCTCCTTGCATAATGGACAATGGTAAGGGCCATACATCCCACGTCTTTGTAAATTTTCCCCTGTTAAGATTCTATTATGCAGGACTAGCCAACAAAAAGTAGTGATTTTAGGCTAGAGCTTCCTACCCCAAAGGTTGCTCCAAGATTTTTCATCTGGGTTCATATTATTACTGATTAGTAGGTTATAGGCCTCTTTAAGGGAGAAAACCCCTTTCGGGGTATATCCCCAACGAAGTTTATTAGGACCCTCCTATCTTTTGATACATCGCGAGAGAAGTTCCTCCTCAATCCTAATAACTTCTTCCATTGGACCCAAACTAACGAGGAACAGGCGTGAGACCCAAGAATGGTAAGAGGAACCAGGGTCATGATCCCCCCATAAGTCCGCTACCTTTAACATTCCTCTGTTACTGCACTCAGCATGAATCGTAGGGAAAAGACTCAATATTTCCAACAAGGGAAGTTGTTGCCAAGCATCCTCCCAGATCCTCGCCATTTGACATTCCCAGATCTCCTAGAAATAGTGTTGTTGTACCAAGATTCTCCCAGCCCAGGCCATTTTTGAAATATGAGAACCAGCTTTTTCTTCCAAAAATCGGATGGGATCCCGAGTATCCTAGTTGAAAGCATATTTTCCAAGGCATAGTTTAGCCCATGGCTCCTAGGAATGGGTGAGCCATCTCTACCAAATTTTAGTGCCGCAATTTGGCTGGCCATTACTGCATCACGAAGCCCTAACCCTCCCTGTGATTTAGGTTTACAAACAGTGTACCATTTTACCAGAAACCATTTATGGGTTTCATGAGAGCCACTCCAGAGGAATTTCCTTTGAATATTGCGTAGATCTCGGAGAACAGGATTAGGTGCCATCATAGTAGAGAACAGAAACATTGGCATCGGTTGGAGAACAGATTTAACTAAAACCAGACGTCCCAGCATATTCAAGGGTCTCAGATTCCAATTACCCAAATGTTTCTAAATTTTATCCAATAATTTAGACCAAGAGTCTTTTTTTGAAGTAGAATTAATCAAATGTGTTCCCAAAAATTTGGAAGGAAGAAAACCCTCTAAAAAACCTAAAATACAGATAATATTACGTCAACTAATTCTAGAAGTATTAATGAAAAATACCTGAGACTTTTGATCATTGACCTCTAATCCAAAGTCTTGGCCAAATTGATCCAGACAAATTTTAAAACTCGGTGCTTCCTGCACTGACGGGTAACCTGACAACATTGTATCATCGACAAACTAGTGATGAGAGTGACTGGCCCCTTTGTCTATGTCTCGAAGACCTATGATCAAATTGTCTTCTTGAAGAGCTGAAAGAGATCTTACTAAAACTCTGGCCATAAGAATAAACAAGAAAGAGGACAAAGGATCTCCTTGACGAATGCCACAAGATGGTTTCATGATCCCTGACAGAATGCCATTTATCAAAATGGAAAATAAAGTCGAGGAAACAAGCTGCATAATCCAGTTGACCCAATTCTGGCTAAAACCAAATGCTTCCAACATTTTCCTTATGAATTGCCTATTTAGTTTATCATATGCTTTAGAAATATCAAGTTTAACCAGCATACTCGACAATTTCCTGCTTTTGAGGGAGTGTAATATTTCATGAACCAAAATAATCCCATTCGATATTTGTCTCCCTTCAACAAAACCAGACTGTTCCGGAGAAATCAGAGAAGGTAAAATAGGTTTTAAACGATTCGCAATGAATTTAGTAATGATTTTGTATATAACATTATAGAGACTGGTCGGTCTGAAATTTTCAGAAGAGTCAACGCCCTCACATTTAGGGATCAAGGTAAGAAAGGTAGCATTTAGAGCAGGAAGAATGCGCCCAGAAATCCTAGATTGCTCCACTATTTGCCAAACATCCAACTTCACCATCTCCCATAAATGATGGAAAAATGTACATTGAAACCTTAAGACCAGAAGACGTTCCTTCCTTCATCTGAAAGACATCATCCTGAACCTCTTGATGATAAATAGTTTTCATTAAAAGTTGGTTCTATTCCTTTGAGACAAGGGAAGGAATTATTCTAGTGATTACTTCAATTTCCTCCAACCGATTTCGTCTTGGATTTGTCAGAATATAAAAAAAGTGAGTGTTTAGGATGTCCTCAATTTCTTCCCGAGTCTCCACTTTTTCTCCTGCAACATTTTTAATCGAATAGATTTTTTTGTGAAATCTATTATGGATTATTGAGTGGTGGAAGAATTTTGTATTCTTGTCTCCTTCCAGTAGCCATTTAATCTGAGATTTTTTCCACCATAGAAGTTCCTTTTGTTTCTCCCATTCCTTGATCTGAGCTTCCACCAACCTTTCTTCCTGTACTAAGACCTGGGAGTGGCCTTCATTAATCCCTTTGGTTTGAATCTCATGGAGACGAATTTCCAGATGCCTTTTCTCACAAAAAATGTTCCTGAATTCTTCCTTATTCCATTTCTTGATTTTATATTTAAGAGCCTTCATATTTTGCTGGAAGGAAAACATATTAAGCGTCTAGTTCAACCGAATTTTAGAGCACCATGATTTGATATTACCCTCAAAATTTGGATTAACCAACTAGAATTGCTCAAAACGAAAGGGTTTCTTAAATTGGGACCCTAATACACTCCACATGAGTTCAATTGGCCAGTGGTCAGATCTCCTTCCCGAGAGAGTAGCACATGAATCTTGCTACCCAGGTCAATGATAGATTCTGAGACTAAGAACCAATCAATTATGGAGGCAATATGACGATCCCCTATTCTTTTGTTGTTCCAGGGAAACCATCCCTCCCTTGGAGTAATATCGACAAGGCCCAAATCATCAATGGTATCCTTAAAGAGATTGCACTCCTCCTTTAAGCATTGATGCCCACCTTTTTTTTCCTTTAAGGAGGTGATGAGATTAAAATATCCTCCAAGCACCCAATGAACTGAAGGATGGAAACCCCTCAGATTTATCAGAGATTGAAGGAAAATACGCTTATCCCCAGATTAATCAGAGATTGAAGGAAACTACGCTTTGAGGTCCATAGCCATTCGTAATTAACCTAGAGATAGGAAAACCAACCACCTTGAAATTAGCTAAAATAGAGTTACGGGTTCCTTGAAAGTTAGTAAGAGACACCCAATCAGGATCCCATAAAATACATAGACCTCCAAAAAACCCTCTTGAATCAATACCCATACTTTCACATCTCTCCCATATTTTACCCCTTCGATCCTGAATGTAATTAGCCAAACATTTGGTTTCTCGTAAGAAGATGATCGCCGGATTAGTCATCTTGATATTTTGACACAGAATTTTCATTTTTCGCAGGCTATTAATGCCTCGAGTATTCCAGGATAGGAGTTTCATTAAGGATGTATTTACAGACCAAGGGTAGCTTTGATAGTCGAGTATTGGCCCGATTCAACCAACCTCCTCCCCACATCTACCACCCTCTATTTATTACATTTACAGATTGGTTTCCGAACACACTCTTATGCTATTCTTTTGGTGTATTTAAAAGATCCTGAGCTAATACCTAGAGAGTTTGAGGTTTTAGCTTTCAGAATGGATTCTTTAAGAACACTAACCTATTCTTGGGGGACATAGCCTTTATCTTTCTCAGAACATGCTTTTTCAATGCCTTCAAGATCCAACTTTCTGATATCCATATCTTCAATTTCGTCCAACGCTTCTTCTTGCTGGAACATATCCATGTCCTCGACAACTTTTCCAGAATTATCCACACTACCCCCTATAGCATGGGAATTCTTCTGTTCGTGTTCTCAAGACAGATTCACAATTGACTTCTCAGAAGCTGAACTAGAGAGAATACCCTTATGGGTGCTCAACACTGGGGAATCTTCCCCATGGTTATCTAGAAGCTTGAAGGAATTAGAGTTATTCATTTTCTTGAAACTCTCTTGTTGATATTGTTTCTTAATTCCTCTCTTGTGAGATGATGTTATGATGAAGCATGAATCTGATGGATACTTTCCTTCTCAAAATTCTTTATGGGATTATTCAGAGGACATTCCCGAAATAAATGACCATATTCATGGAATTTATGGCAGCGGAAAGGGACTTGTTCATAGTCTAGATTTTGTACCCCAACGTTGTCCTCCCAAATCATCTTGATGGCTTCCACCAGAGCTTGAGAGAGATCCATATAAATAAAGATACGTGCAGCGTTAGGTCTTAGTTTGTTCCGAAATTTTGATAAAAGTACCTAGAAAATTCCTCAGTTCTTTCAAGATTTCAGTGTCCCAATATTCTCGCGAAAGAGAATACAGCCTAATCCATATGGGTGCTATTCGCATGTCCTCCTTTTCTAGGCTAAATGTTTCCTTCCATGGGCCTAAAAAGAGGCCAACTGAATAGTAAAAATATGGTCCACCATCTATGATCCTGTTCCTATCCTCTAAAATGATGAAAGAGACTGTGAAAAAACCTTTTGATCCCAAATGATGGTCGAAATGACCTTTCGGTTTCCAAGAAGAGTTGATCCACCAAATCAACGCTTTCTCAGAAGGTTGCAGCCCAATAAATTTGCTAATTAAAGCATGATCTGACATATATTGGATCTTGTCTGGAAGAGTTGTTGACTTCACCATCATGGATGGTATCACTACAGCTCTTGGTAACCATTGTACAGGTTTTCGGTCTTGCCCTAGAGGGCCAAAAAAATCATGAGATACCAAACTGATCAGAATTTCCCCAATGTTCAAGTCTTCCGCATCAGGGGGTTAGGAGTTAGACAGCCCCCCCCATCCAAAGCCATTGCTGGTCCCTCAAAATTAGTCCACCTATAGTACTCTCCAAAGACACCTCCCTCCTCACTTCTTGGAGCTCTTCCTCTTTTCCATAACACAGATCTGTTTACAATCTATCCATATACCATCATTAAACAATGTAGTGAAAATGCTTTTAATATTAACTTTACTATGATATTTTAACATTAATTTCATGTTTAAGATTAAGTTATTTTACAACCTTATAGTCTCACATTACTTGAGCAAAGCACTCACACTAAAATTCTGAGTGATATCAACATACCAATGGAATTTAATCGATATGATGATTATACATACTCATAGTAATGCCATCTTACTCATTGATATCATTAAGGCGTAATTTTTCCTCACTCGAGATAAGTATTTCACACTTGAACAAGTGCACTACAAGTGAATTACTTATTGATTAATACAATGGGGATTAATTCTTCTAAGCCTCCTACCAATGTGATGGACACCATCACTACCCAATATCTGATCCTTGGACCAAATGGTTATCATTTGTGACAAAGTTCAAGAGCATTTTATCATGCAAAATCACCTTTAAGGCCACAAAATCAAGACCACCTATATGAAATAAGACCTTTACATTATATAATACAATTCAACACTAATGACCAAAGTTAGCATCTTGAACCACCTTATATATGGCTCAATGCACTCTGCACAAGTTCTAACTTTAGCCTTAGAGGGGATAATTGGATGACACATCTGATAATCAAGTATGAATCATTTTAAAAAGGAAACACATCCCAAAAAACTAATCAAAGTTAATCAATTCAATGCACACATGATTAAATATGAATTATAGGAACAATGTGGAAATAATCCTTGTGCACTATGCCCAAGGCTACAACCTATAGAAGGGTTAATTTTCTCACTCATTCATCTTAGATAATCAAAATGTTTCCATTATTTTTTGAAGATATCCTCTAGACATGTAACAACAAGAGATCCCATTCTTTATTATCAATATTATTTCCACATGCTTCACTAGTCAATTTTGGGTCATCCTAAAAAATAGACAAGACATAAGAGCTTGCCCACACTAGCCATATAAATAGTTTTTAGATGTTGGTCTTGTTCACATAAAGAGTCCACCTACAACCAAAATATGATTAAGTAAACTTATTTTCGAGTAAATGAAAAGTTGTAGGGTGAAATAGTGATGAACCAAGGCAACAAGAAACAATTATAAAAGGTCAATGTTGAGATTAATGGACATGCTACCAAATTGTTGAGGTTGAGAACTTAATTTCCCCAAAAGTGAAGGATTCATTGGGTTAAAGTGTTAGATTTCACATCCAAGTGAGTGATTTGTCTAATTTTTTTGGATAAGAGAGTTTGTGTTCCTCTTATGTTGGCAATTTTCTCTTTTGGTGTCTTGTTTATTGAGAATACTAAATGAAGTCATCACTCCTTTGTTTTAGAAAACAGAAGTCCACGAGGTTGAAGGTTGCAGCCTCCTTGCATTATGA
Source organism: Pseudotsuga menziesii (assembly GCA_001517045.1). Classification (NCBI taxonomy): domain Eukaryota; kingdom Viridiplantae; phylum Streptophyta; class Pinopsida; order Pinales; family Pinaceae; genus Pseudotsuga; species Pseudotsuga menziesii. The sequence continues at coordinate 180,365 of LPNX010496876.1, read as the reverse complement.
GGTGAACAATTTGTCTCACTTGTCTATTGCAGTTTCCCTTCATTTCCCTTTCTTGCAAAACATGTTCATGGTTTTCTCAAAGTACAATTCCATGTCTACACCAAATCATTTTAGTTCTTCTTTTCACTTTTTTTTTAACCTTCCAACAACAACCTGTCGGCATATTCTTGCACCTTCTTGGGGCAATTGCTAGTTTTAGTTCTATTATCTTAAACATATGTATCAATATTCAATTGTGGATAAGAATATATCGGTTGGTGCTAATTTATTGTCATATGTTTCACCTCTGTTATATAAAGAGTAGTAATTTAAATTTATATTGACTAGATTCAGTTATTCAATTTACAATCTAGTTATTATGTTTGGAAATAGGTTTGATTAATTTATATATAGTATTTAATATACAACTAAATTCAATGCATAGTTTAATGAAGTAGTTTAAATATTAACTTAATTTTAATTTTAAAAGGTAGATTTCTTTTTATAAATACATTTGAAAACATATAAATAGGGAGTAGTTTAAATATTTTATGTTTTTCATTTTTTGATATATTTTTAGGTGTAGTTTATTTATTCAAAATTTTTAATTTTTTTTATGATTTTGTTATTTTCTTTTTGTTGGCAAAGTGGTGGAACCCCCCTGAATAGCAAGGTTTCCATCGGCTAAGAAACCACGAACCAGGGGCATCTAAGCCGTCAAAATCACCCGGGGATCGTACCTGGCCTAGACCGCACCAACTCTTAACATGGATGGACTTTTTGGTATCCGACGGGATTAGAACCAACGACCTTTCAGCTAAGGGGGCGTCTTAACCATACCTTGCCACCAACTATTCTACATCTCGGGGATTTGATGATTTTGTTATTTGAATTCAGAAACAAATTGTATTTTTGAATGCATAAATGAATTTTGAATTCCAATAAGTCGTCGTCAAGTAAAAAAAGTAGAATAAATAGAGTACTCCACCAAAAATATACCCTAATTTTTTTTTAAAAGGTAGAATATTTATACTACTCCATATTTATATGTTTTCAAAAATATTTATAAAAAACTTTCTACATTTTAAAACTAAGTTAATATTTTTAATTTTAATTTCAATTTTAAGTCACATCCATCTCATGACAAGTATATTAGTAACTAATGTATTTAATTGTCAACTATTGATGTTTAGAATAAACTATTTTGAACACCTTGGAACTTCCTCATTGCACACTAGGACAAAATATGAAGATAAAGAACACTCCAAAGGCCTATGTGGTGAATATTTGGAACCTTAAAGTGATTTTGAATAAATGTTGCATATTGAAGTTAATATGTATGGATATTTAGTTAATTTAGGTGAGGATGTTTTGGGGTGAGGACAAAACAGAAGAGAGTATTTCTCTCTGTGCAAAAGGTCTTTTGAATTCCCTATTCTCTATTGGGTTGTGGAATAAGGTTCTAAGGTGTAAGTATATCAAACATTGGTCGTTGGCTAGCTGGTTCAGGGAATCGGTTTCAAAGTATCCTAATGCCTCTTATATTTGGAATAGGTTTTTAAAATCACTGTTGGTTATTAAGGATCACTTGAGTTGGTCTGTTGGTTGTGTTTTTCAAGTTCTTATTGGCATTGACCCAATTGCAGGCGTAAAGGGGAGTGGTTTATTATCAAGATCCTTGATTTCTAAACTTCGCTGCATGAATTTTTGGGTCCTCTCTCAGATATGGAAATATTCAGATGAAAAGGATGTCTCTTGGATAAAGGCTGAAGATTTATTACTTCCAACAGAGCTTGAATTTGAATGGAATTCCTTTACTTCCTCCCTTTCTCATGCGGGATTTTTTATTGGTGAGGGTGCTGACTCTTTAGTCTGGGAGAAAAATGTTTTGTCTGGTGTGGTTACTACGAGATGTGCTTATGAAGTTTTAGTATCCCAGAAATTTTTTCCTCCTCCCAAATGGTGAGTCAAGGGTTTATGGAATGGCCATATGCCTCTAAACATCAAATGTTTTAGCTTGCTTCTCCTACACAACAAAATTCTGCTCTGGGAAAATCTTCAAAGAAGGGGATATATTGGTTCGAGTTTTTGTCCCTTGTGCAGATCCGACTTAGAATCAATCGAACGTCTGAACCTGCAATGCTCTTATTTCAAGGTAGTATGGAGAGATGCTTGCAATCACTTTTCTATCTCGTTTAACTGGGATCTAGGATGTATTGAATATTGTTTTCTCTCTTGGTTCGATAGTATGAAGAATCATAAACTATTTCCATTTTGTATTTTGGGAAATATGGAAAACTAGAAACATATGCATTTTCCAAAACATTTCTCCTTATATTCTCAACACCATTTCTAAGATTGTGTCAGGTTTCATTGAATTGTTATAATATTGTGGCAGGTTTTATTGAATGGAACAGAGGTGGTATCCCAAAAGATCAAAAAGTATGTATCATACTTGTGTTGGACTCCGATACCATATGTGGTTTTTTGTTTGGGCTAAGCATATCGATAATTGTGGTACTGGCATGATCCTCCATTTAAGTGACATACATAGTTTCAAGCTAAGGATGGTTGTTGGTAGTGATACTAATACTTTCGTTGAACTATTAGCTTTGTGGGATCTTTTATGGTTCACAAAAAAAAAATCTCCTCCATCTTACCATTTTTGGTGACCCAAAGGTCGTTTTTGTCTAGGCAAGTGGATTAACTACTTTGCAATCCCTGACTTATGGTTGTTGGTTGAAAAGGGTAGGGATCCTTAAGGAATTTTTTCATGTCTTATATTTCACGCACTTATACAGGGTGTTCAATTTTGAATCATACATTCTATAAAAGCTTGTGATAGGATATTTCCCTCGTATTCTTCACTTTTCATAGTTTTCAGACAGAATTTTGATTGTTGAAGGATGCTTTTCTTGTTTCTAGTTCTCCCCTTCGGTACTTTGTTTTGATTTTAGTGGACTGGACTAGTAGCCTTTTGGAGTCTCGTTGTTTTCATTGGAATTTTTTGATATTCCGTTGTTAGCTTCCTAAAGGATGTTGGGATGTGTCTCTTTTATCAAAGTTTTCCCTGTGACTTTTTCAGTTTGTCATATGCATTGTTTTGACGGGTTCTTTTCTTTGAACGGTCTCGTTGGAATTTTGATTCCTATGAATATCAAATTACATTATTTTTTCAGTAAAAAAAATCAAATGTTGTGGACTTGGAGATGTATGTAGATGCACCATGTGTAAGTAAATGAAACATTCCATGTGAAATATGCTCTTAATATCTACTCATCCATGTTGTGGGAGAGCCAATTACATACCCTACTACTAAAATCTGCACAATTTCATTTGATGTGGCTATGCATCATATGACTTTTATTATCTTCCAATGTTATTAAGTGATGTATGTCAAGATACCACAAGATAGGTGTTATTTAACCCCATGGTTTATCTAGTTGAACCATTCACTGAAGGCATGCTGTCAATAGGGATGACACAGGTCATAGGTTCAAATTTGGTCAAGTCCATTGAGGTTGTCCACTACTATTATGGTTAGCGGTTGAGATAACCTCCATATGAATATTATGGGGAAGAGGAGGGATCCTACAAGAATTTCCTTGAAAAAGAGGTGTACCTTATTATCTACATTAATAATAATCTTGTTTTGATTCACTCACATGCAAATATAGGCCACACAGGGACAATTTCAATGCATATATTTTGTATCTATGTAATCAAATCCCATAGATCAAAGTGAGGCTTCCTAACATCTCAATATGGGTTATGGCATTGGTAATTCCTTGCTTTTATAACCCATTGTCTAAGTTTAGATATATGAATATGTTTTCTCCATTTAGTGTCTACTTCTTAGGCAAGGTCCCCTTTGTTGCTTTCCCAGGTCTTTTTTTTCCCTGATCTACATTTAGTGGATTTCTTGGTTAGCTACTCTCTTCTTCACTTGGATCAACCTCAAAATGTATGCTTGATTTTTTGCACTTGGGATAACTCGAGACACATTCTTGAAATACTTCATGAACAAATAGCCATGTTGAGAATGCATAAGGATTAACATGGTCAAAACTTATTTTTCCCCAACTTCATAGTTTCCATACAACATGTTATACATGCATTGTATGTGCATATATGCATGTATCATGCGGGGAAGTGGAACAAAGGGCTTGTTTCCAATGAATAACATACACATTCTTATCTTTGACCCGCAAATAAGTAGTTGGGAATTCCAACTTTTCCTCAACATTCATTTTTTGTATAGGATTTTTCCCTATGTTCCCACCCTATCTATAAATAACATTGATTTTGTATGATTTGTATGCCTTTATGATGGGTGGAGCTTCCACTTGAATCGTTTGGATGTTTCTAAATTTCAACATAATTCATATCTATAAAGTTCATCCATATCTTCTCTCTCTTGTAATTCTTATCAAAACACTTTTTGGATTTTTGCTAGGAATAAGTCTCATATTCACCCAAGATCTTATACTAACTAAATTACTTTCTCCATCACTTCTTCACAATAGGGATTGGGCTTCAATTGGTTTTCTCTTCCCTTTTACCTGGTTTCTTCCCTTTATTACCCTTAGTTGTTTGAATTTCAAAGTTTACCCTTCAAATTTTATCTTAGATTCTCCAATCCCATTGGCATGGAGTGTTACTAGGGCCACCATTCTCATGCATATATAAAGAGAATACTTATTTTTTAACAAAAGAATATCCAAGAAACTGGTTGTGTAAGAGAGATTTTCCACCCAACCATAGGTATCAACTGTTGATACCCCCCCCTAATTCAGGCTATGCGACCACTAGGGAAAATGAAACACTTACATGCTTCTTTCTCTTAGCCATAAACCTAATTTCTCTCATGCTTAGGAAAACTGCTCACCATTGAGAAATCACCAGAATCTCACTAATCCATCCCATCTATGACACTCTCTTCTACTAGTCACATAACAAAAAGAAGTCATTTTCCTTCACTGCTCCATAATTTACTTAGGAAATCCAACCCTTATAGTGCTTACTAGTGAGTGCAAAAAGAGTCCAACCTGTTGTATGTTGTTGGAGAAACTTTTGTAACATTAATCCATGGCTTCTCAAGCATTCACGAGTAGCGAAAAATGAATGGGTGTAGTTCCTATATTTCCCAACCTCTATTCTCACAAACAACGATCCTCATTTATCTAATGCCTACAATTTCCCCTTAACAATTATAATATATGGCTAATTTCACAATTTGGTAATTGGTAATGGATAAAATAACATAAAGAAAACTTCACATAGTGTAAAAGTATGCATGAGAAATGGGTGGTATACTCCAAAGGAGATGATAGGATGGTGAAAAGACAACTCGCATTACTTATAACCATAGAAGGAATGGCACTGACATTTGTCATAGAAGTATATCCATCCCATTCTTCCATATCTACATGAGAAGACTTGTCCGAACAACCTGACATGTGCATTCAATGATTCAATTTAATAAGTCAAAAGAAAGTAATTGTCTCATTTAAGGCACAAAATATAAAAATAATGAGTTCTAAGGTAGACACTTGGCAATAGAGAATTCAGTCTCATATAGGCCCCTTTTCCTCTTCCTCTCTAGGGGAATCATGGCCCCTCTAGTGCTCTTTACATGACCATATTTGACCATTTTATTATTTATTGACATAATATTTACATAGCTTTTTTTGTCATCATGACAATATAACCACATGGTCCATATAAAAATATGTATATTATATGTGCCTATCCATTCACTAATTAGGTCTTGGACTTAATATCTGCACTAGGAATCCATACTAGCATATTTAAATCATATACATAATTTGATTTAATACATTCCAAGGGTCAAAACTAGGGATATATTATAGTCCCCCCCCTTGGATTAACACCATCCTTGGTGTTTCCTAAAAATAAAATAAAAATGGAGATGCCTCTCTCATGGCATCCCTAGCTCCCATGTAGCCTCATCGTAACCAAAGTGCTACCACTACACCTTTACTTGTTCAATGGATCAGTTCTAGAGCAACGTTCCCTTCCTATCGAGGATGCATAGTATCTTTATTTGGAATTATCCCTCAAGATCCACTTGGATAACATCCCAATCAATCACATCGTTAGGATCATGTACATATGTATTAAGCAAGGAAACATGAAAAACATTATGAGCTTCTGAGTGTTAGCAAAAAGTGCAATTTTATATGCAACTAGCCCTATTCTCTCAAGCACTTCAAATGGCCCACAATATCATAGTGACAACTTGGAAGAACTTCCAAACTTCAAGGAAATCTTCCTTGGCCTCACTATTACAAAAATGGTTTTTAGGGGTGGCCATTATCCACCTCCAAAAGTGGGAAATGAAGGTGGTTCTTAGCATTGGAGGAGGTCTATAAGAAACCCCCCAACATTGATGACTTTAAAATTCTATTCTTTTAGAGGCGGTATTCTAAGAGATATAAACTTCCTCCCAAAGTCCCTTTTGGGGGTGTTCCAAACCACCCCCGAAAAGTAACTTTTGGATGTGGCTTGAAAATGCCCCTAAAAGTCGCTTTTTGAAGGTGGTTTGGAACCCCTACCCCAAACAAAGGAACATTTGGCGGCAGTTCAAATATCTTCAAAAATTGCCTCTAAAATCATAGAATTTTAAATTCATTGATGTTTGGGGGGTGGGCTTCTTAAAAGCTGCATCTAATGTAGGAACTACCCCTAAAAGTGACCTTTGGTGGAAATTAAAAACCCCCCTCATAGAAACCTAAGGGGCAGTTCAATACCCCCCTCATAGCATCGTTTGGCGGTGGTTAGGAACCCCCCTCTTAAAATCCTATGGGGGCGATTTAAAACTCCCCCTCTTAAAAACCTATGAGGGTGGTTTCTAACCCCCCTCTTAAAAAATTATGAGGGAAGTTTAGAACCTTCCTCATAGAAGCATACAAGAGTGGCTTAGAACCCCCCTCATAGCAGCATACATGAACGAATTAGAACCCACCTTGTAGAAGCATACACGGTAGGTTATGAACCCCCCTCGTAGCAACATTGGGGGTAGTTATGGTCCCGCTCATAGTAACTTACAAAGGTGGTGTATAATCCACTCATAGCAATGTATAAACATGGTTTGAAACCATCAACATAGAAATGTATGGAGACGATTAAGAACCCTCCCTCATAGAAGCTTGGGAGGGTGGTTGAAAACCCCCTTGTAGAAACCTATAGAGGCGGTTATGAACCCCCCTCGTAGAAACCTATAGAGGCGGTTACGAACCCCCCTCGTAGAAACCTATAGAGGAGACTGTTAACCCTTGTCGGTTATGAACCCCCCTCCCCCTCTTAGAAATACATTGTAATATCATTTATTAATTTATAGTATGGCACGAAGGAATCAAACCACCAACCTGCTTGTTGTAAGGCAATAGCTCTTCCATTGAGCATTAGAGGAAATTTGGGGTATAAAATGGGCCTTATAAGAAAACGTGCCAAAATAAGTTTTTGTGAGTTGGAATTCAAGAACCAATAGAATTTCAATAAAATAAGTCAACCATAATGGTTGAATTGACATATTTGTCATTAAAAAAAACTACTTTTTTTGTTCGTATTTTCGACATATCTCATTGTGTTTTTACTCAAATTTCAATCGGGAGCGCTCGTTGGATGCGGAATTTGATTCCGCATCCAACGAGTACCCACACTGCATACTTTTGACGGACCCCGCTACCCCAAAAACAAGAAATACCTGAAAAAACGTGATGAGAATAGAGTCAATGGTACTCGTCAATGGTCAATGGTACCCACAAAAATATTTTATAAATGTTTTCTTGAGTCTCCCTAGGAAAGTTATCCCTAGTTGGAGAGAAAATTTAGCCCCGTTGGGTCATTAGGTCACTCACTTGATGAGTATAAATAGATGAGGCGCCTCCCTCATTTGGACACACTCAACTCTCAAGAAAGTTCTCTAGAGAAAGGAGTAGTCCATTTGAAAGAGAGGAAGCGACTAATCGTATTCTTGGGGTCTTGCACTATACTTGATTGAAGTCTATATCAAGGAAGTTTTGTTGGGTTTTCTAGTAAATTTTGAGGGGTTTTATCCCCCACGAGGGTTTCCAAGGATAAATCTTTGTGTTCTCTTTGTGCTAGTGTGCTTGTCATTTTTTAAATGATCCTTTCTTTGACATAAAACCATTAAAATTCTAACATCAATTAATAGAACTAAGAAGTAGGGATAAGGCCCCAACTCTTTTGGGGTATACAATACAATCCCATCTACTCCTTGAGAATAGGAACCTAAAAATGTACATACAACAAAGCCATAATAATAATAAGAACAACAACATACAAATAAGATTATGAGATTAATATATCATATGAAAACATATAGGCTAAAATTAAATTGCTATACATCCTTACCAAGTTATCTCTTAGAGATCACACAAACAATATGTTCTAGTAGAGGCAGAATCTATGCCTCATGAAAAAACAAAAAATGAGATTGTGTGGCCCAAGAAGATACTTGAATATTTGTATAAGAAACAAATGAATTATACTCTTATTTTGGTTGGCAATACTTTTTCAATCAAGTTGGCCAAGAATCCTAGATTATGTGATGAAACTAAGTGCATCAACACAAAGTGTCATATGATTTTATATCATGTAGAGTCCAAGACTATTCATTTGAGACATTACTCCAAAATTGAATAAATGGCAAACATCTTCACCAAAGCTTTTGAAAGAGAAAACGTCAAAGAAATTCAAAAAGATGCTTGGACTCACAAACACCCTTGTAGATTAAGGGTGAGGGGGGTGTTAGAAACTTAATCCTATGGATTATGCTTGATTTATAAATATTGTAAATATTATTATTTGATGAGTCATAAGGTAATATGAAGAATCATTGGAGAATAATGTACAACTTTGATGATCAAACCAAAGCTCATCGTTTTTATATTTATGTGAAGTTCACGGTGAATAATATTCATTTAAGCATTGTGAATTTATCGAGGAATTGTGGATTTATCGAAGCTAGTTAAAATTAACAATGTTTTTTTTCTTAAATTTTTTGGAATGATGGCTTCTAATGTTATAAATTTATGAACCATTTGCTACTAAGTTTTTATTCTCTTCTGTAATTAGATATAAAAACATAGTAGAAAATGGTTCATAGAATACCTATCGAATTCTCATGAAACATGAGTCATAATGTCTCATACTAAAAAAACCATAATCCAAATTATGAAGTTTTGAAGACTTGAATAAGACCTCCACTCAATAATTTCCACTTGAATAATAAACACTATTTTTTGAATCATGCTTATAGATATGGAGTTAAATTGAAGAGATCAATATTTCATGCTATTTATTCTACCATATAGTAGTCTTACAACCTAGGATTATTTAATTTAAAATCCCTCTTGTATTAAGCATAGAGAGATGTCAATAGTGTCTCTAAGAAATTTCAATCACAATGAACAACAAAAAAATGTGCAGGATTCCATGCTTAGTAATACATAAAACTTATGTAAAAAGAAAATACGACCACCCAAAGTTAATATGTTATGATGGATAGCAATAATAATTAAGATGCATTAGGAAAATTTCATGATTGTTATTTCTAAACCATGATAAAGAAATTCTCTTGTCAATCTCAATGTAAACAAAATTCCCTTCTTGACCCAGATGGGTCTTGATCAATCTTATCTCAATTATTGATTTACATTATTGATTTATATAATGTATAGTTACCGGTTTTTAAGAACCCATTTAACACAAACAACTCTCATGTCCATTTATTAACCAGACAGAAAACCTGGAAAAAAATGTCATCACAATGATCAAACCATAAGCTAGTGAATTCAAGTCATAATAAGGCAATGATATCAATAACAATGCATTGAAAAAAGATTCAAAATTTAAGATTACCAAAAGAACATATTGAGCTTCTAAAAATCGAACGCGTTAGCAAAATAAACTCTATAAGTTTAGCGCGAATAAGAATTATGTGATTGTATGGAATAATACAACCTCTTACAAAATAATGTTTTCAATAGTTGTGACATTGTGACATGTACAAGCTCCTTTATTTAGCCTAGTCAATTGCTTATCTCCTAGACTTTGAAGTAATTACTAACAACTTGAAATGACAAGAAAATGGAATTTGAAGTTTGTTAAACCAAATCCAAGGAACAAATTTGTTCCAAGGCATAGGAGAAAGGTGAACCACCGTTTTTTTGAAGAGTTATTTTTTGACCTAAACTGCATTGGATGCCTTATATTTTATTTGTAAAAACATGCCTTATATTTTATTTTATTTGTAAAAACAAGCTCTATAACTTTTGCATACCAACAAAAAAAATCATAAAGCATATTACAAGGTGAAACTCATCCTTTTGGTGTCGTCTTGCAAGTAAAATCTATAATAACTTTTTATCCCCTTTTTTCTTATAGTAATTGATGTAAAAGTGAAATAAGCCTTGACATCAAAGGAAGAAGCACTTAAACCTAGAGAAGTATGTCATAAGAAGGAACAAGAGGGTTAAGGGGTACATTGAATACAAGTGAATGTCAGGTCATTCACGCTTTGGATTCTTGAGCTCTGTATAACATCGATACAACCTCTAATGTAATAAATGTATGAGTGTCCTCCTCATAGGCATTTAATTCTTTTTTAGGAAATGTGAATAATAGAGAAAAGTTTCCTTATGCCCAGATTCCATTTTCATTTTTATGTTTAAAAGAAGTTAATGTCACACAACCAAAATCAATTACTCCATGATAGAAATTTAGATTGGCATAAATGCGTAGTGTAATGTTTAATTGTCTTGCATTGCACACATTGTGATTGTCCAAAAGATGTGATAAAAAATTATCTCATCTAGGGATTTGTAGCTTAAGGAAACACCAACTACAAATATGGAAAATAGAATAATATTGGGAAGTGTTTTGAACCTCTTGTATGTGTTAAAGGGAAACTAGAACATTGTTGTAGGGAAAATACCCAACTTGTTGGGTACATAAGTGATGGTGGAAACTTTCTCCATTGACTTAGTAGTGCACTGGTGGATGTGCTTCAATGTTGGATATGTATCCAACAAAGTTGAATAATTTCATATTGTAATTGCATAGCATATTTCTCTAGTTTGCATAGTGAGATTTGACTCTCTGGTCATTTTACCCTTTTCTTAAAATGAGACACTTATTTGGAAAATGCATATATATACCTTGGCATCTCCAAGGCACAATGAAAAAACCTGAATGTATCATGCATTCTAGCTTTGTACCATGAGTTGTTGATGTATGTATATAGAAGAGTTCTTGGCTTCAACATAAATGGTTTTCATGTGAAGAGGAAAGTCTTAATGAAACTAAAAGGAAACTACTAAACAACTATGAGAAAAAGAAGCAGACCTTGATTGCACAATATTAAATTGTTCCATTTCTAAGAATTAAATGATTGCTAAGATAATACAGGGCTCTGGTTCATATTCAAATTAAAAAGATACGGATGCATATTTTATGTATTATGTTCTAAGAAAATATTTGGAAAAACAATGGATATATATTTAATTTACAAATTTAGAGTAATGTTGTTCATAAAATAATCATTAAATTTATTATTAAATAATTAATATGTTAAATTTACTAATTGGTAATGAGATATTACTAAATAATTAATATGTCAAATTTTGGTTCATAAAGTTTAAAAAATTGATAATGAGTAATTGAGATAAGAAATTATAAATAAAAGATCATTAATTCAAATCCTAGATTCTTAAAGTGATCAAAATTATAAAGACAAAAAACTCTTTAACTAAGGAATGAGTCCTTAAATTGGCAGGACTGATTGATCTCTGTTTACTACCAAATTCTAACGAAAAAGAAGGTGACAATATCCTTTCTCATTGCATGGTTGATAGAAAGAAGAAATCTATAAGATGTTAATGTGATTTATTATTCAAAACGGCTGTCAGGTAAGATACTTCTCAGAATGCAATGGTAATACAGCAGGCAACGTCAGATCTCATAATGCAAATTTCAATAAAAATAAATGACCAAGAATCCAGTTAATACTTTGAATTTAAGCCTGAAAATATAAAAAAAATATCACAAACTTGGGACTTATATATTGTAACACCACAGTAAAAACTGAACAGTATAATACATATATAAGCCAACAGTTTCTCATGCATTATTTAGAATCTAGATAGGGCACAAGTAATTTCAGGTCTAGTTTTAGATAGGGCACAAGTAATTTCAGATCTAGTTTCTGCCTCTAGTTGATTATTAGATGCCAGCTTATCAACTGGCATTTTTATTTCAGACTCGATCACATCGCATTTTCCAGTTGCATGTCCAGAATCATTGTTTCTTAACTCACAATAGTGGGGTTCAATTGCCCGAATTGCTACACATGCAGCTTTGCTTGCAGCCTCCTTCTTAGTCTTTGCTGCACCTCCTGCATAAGAAACGCCATTAATCTGCACAGTGGCAGTAAATGTGGGGCAGTGTGCATATCCCTCCTTTGTAAAAACATAAGTAGGAAGAGGCACGTTCTTCTTTACAGCGAACTGCTCAAGGACATTTTTAGATAGTCTGGTCTCCTGGAGGACATTTCTGGTCTAGGTCAAACTAACTGATAAAGGTCCAAACAGGAGAAAATCAAAATAAATGTGAAATACAAAGTAAAACCCTAACTTCAAACTTACTTCAAATGGCACAAGTAAACCCTGCTTAAGCAGATCTTTGACAGCTGCCTCAGCTGCAGCGTTCTGGGCTGGCTTCTTGTGTTGGAATCCCTGAGGAGAATCATACTTTGCTCCCTTCACCGTTACAGTGCACTTGAACTGCGGAAGATGGTCTTGGCCCTCATTTACAGTGTGGTAGAGAGGCAATGGCAGATAATTCTTCTGTGAGTATTCAAGCAATCTGTTTTTAAACATTTTTGGCAGCAGAGAAGGTTTACCTAGAATAAACGAATAAGACAGGTCTCCAACAGAAGAGGCATGCAGGACGAGACAAGGGACTGATTTTTCCCAAATTGTCCTAGTCGTTTGCCAGCTTCCACTTATCTAGCTGCTTCCTTACTGACAAATCTTAAAAAGAGGAACAGGACCATTTCCTTTCAAATTTAACTTGTAACGCTCGATTCATGATCTACTTATCTATTAAGAGATGTTATTTTTAATATTTTAGGACAACCATCCTGTGAGTTCTGACTTTTTTGAACATATTAAATGTGGAGATATATATGCATAGAAACCTGTGAAGACTTCTAAGAATATGAAGATGTTCTCGTCTTGTTTTTAGGGAGGAGATATCTCGGCACTATTCAGCCAGTGTCTAACGCCGTTTGATATTAGAAGTACATTATGAAGGATAGGTGTATAGATATGATGTGATATTTTGAATTTTTTTTAGGGATCAATTAGATTAACTTGTTGTAATAATGTAGACTTTGAATTTATTTTATAGTTATCTTATAATTGTATATACATTATTTATAGTGAATTGTTAGAGGTTTTTTTTTGTTGGCAAAGTGGTGGAACCCCCCTGACTAGCAGGGTTGCCATTGGCTAAGTAGCCACAAACCAGGGGCATCTAAGCGGTCAAAATCACCTGAGGATTGCACCCAGCCTGGACGTCACCAACCCTTAACACGGTTGGATTTTTTGTATCCGACAAGATTAGAACCGGTGACCTTCCAGCTTAGGGGGGCGTCTTAACCATACTGTTCTACATCTCGTAGATATAGTGAATTGTTAGAGTTAATATAAGCACGAAACAAATATTATTTAATAAAAATAAAAAACTGAAAAAAAAAAAAACAATGTGACCAATTTTTTTAACTATTATTTAAGTGAAGCTTATTTAAATCTTAATGAAGATGTATTTAAGCATAACAAAATACTACTACCATGAAATGAATCCATGATGTACACTTTTTACGTTTGGGTTTACCACTAAATATCGGAAAATGCCTCCTAAACTTGTATTGTTGAACCCCCCTCTCTATATACCTTTCCAATTAAGAAAACCCCTAGTTTCACCATATATTGTAGGTATCCATTTTTATCAACCCATTTTTAATACCCCCTTTATATCATATTATCAAGTTGTAACAAGAATGTTCCCTAATGCATCTTAGTATAAGCAAACATGATGCTAAATGAAATAATAATATAATGTTATTAATGATCCCACCAGCACGGGTGGTTGATCAATTTGTAGCGTTGGATAATGGAAGACCCAACAAAATAGTAATGGGGAGTAAAAGACAACCCAATAAAGAGATCAATGAAAAAAATAATGTAAAAGAATTGCAAATGTTTCACACCACAGCCTACCAATCTACCAATTTTATATCATGTAAATACAAGTATAGCCATAGAGAGCTCATGTTTTATATAATCTTAATAAAGTTGTTAGAGTATTTTAGCATTCAAAGGATGGATGCTAAAACATTGACTTATTCACTGAATGTTTTTAAATTTACAAACTTTATGTACAAAAGTTTTTTGGAGAAAACTTATTTTCACTTATGTGGCGATTTAGAAGTTTGATGTAACTTATTTTCACTTATTTTCCTAAACTTGCTTTCATTATATAAATTTATATTATCTACACACAACTTTCTTTATTTTTTGAAACATATCGAAGTTCGTTTCGGTATTTCATTTCCCGTGCTTTGAGGGTATGCTGTATATTTGGGACATGTCTTCGTTTGAACACCAAACACTCTGGGTGAGGGAGATGAAAAGTATGGATATCCAAGTGGTGAACAAATAATGGTTGCTAGAGGCTTGCAATGTGGATATTAAAGAAGTGAAGGACAAGGAGATCCTCTAGGGTTTGACCGAAGTATGGCGTTCTCCATAGTGAACCCCTTTCTTCTAAGATGTGCCCTTCGTGTTAAGATCCCAGACATCATTTCGAGATACACCCTCGACGCTCCTCTCTCTATCCAGTAGATCACTTCCCAACTACCCTCTGAAGCTCTCGATGTGGACATTTTTTCCTGCATTGTTACTTACTTTTCAACCATCTGAATGTTCTACGCAATGAAGCTATTGGAGAGAATTGATATTCCCATGAGCATGAAACACGCCCTTACCTGCATTGTTACTTGCCTTTCCACCATCTGAATGTTGTACGGGATGAAGCTCTTGGAGGGAATTGATATTCCCATGAGCATGAAATACGCCCTTACAAATTGTAGCAAAACGTACTTTCTTTATGAGAATATTAATCCGTGAAAGGATTAAGGGATTAATATTCTAAGAAACGATTTCTATCTATTCATACACCGAAGAAATGAAACAGTAAAGAGAACTTATATAACTTTATGTGATGAAAACAAGTTTAGGAAAATAAGTGACATCAAACTTCTAAATTGCCGCATGAGTGAAAATAAGTTTCCTCCAAAAAGCTTTTGTACATAAAGTTTTTAAATTTGAAAACATTCGGTAAATATGTCAATGTTTTCGCCTCAATCCTTTGAATGTCAACGGAATCTTACAAAGCAAAAAAGTCCAAAAATCCAAGGGGCATAGTTTTAGGAGTTTTCCAAGTTTTAGGTAGCTTCACACAACCTTGAAACCCCTACAGGTGGATGAACTATACCTTTGAAACTGAAACCTGACTTGGACGTGGAGAGACTATACCTTTGAAATTGAAACCTGAACTATGCGAGACATCAAAATTACTGCACATCATAATTTGCACAAGCGACACCATTTTTCCTGTCGGCCATTCGTGTGGGTCCTCTTATAATCTCATGTATTGAAGATCATTGAATGGCCAAATAAGGTTGGCTTTTGTTTCAAGTTTTTAATATCCTAAGATTGAATTAGTATTGAATTGCTATAGTATATAGTCAGGATGCCCAATAGTAGCTTGTTGTCCAATTTTTATGACGTAATGGATGCAAAAGCCAACCCTCGGTAGTGCACATATTGTAGCTTAGGGGGCACAAGTTTTGAGATACGTACAATTCCATTGAATTTCTTTTTACCTTTTCTCTTCACTACATGTAAAGGAAAAGGCATGGTGCCCTTTGCTCCTTGCGGACCCGAAAACCATAAATTTAGAGATTCATGACAATAATTATGTAGATATATTTGTCACTGTAATATAATGCAAATGTATTTGCCAACAAACCTCATAAGTTGAAACAATTTTCCCATCTCATAAATTATTCCATTCCTTACCTTTAACTGAATCAACAAAACAACTAAATGTTCATCTTCAAGCTATGATCATAAACTGATATATAAATTATAAATTAGAACATGAAATTTAAAAAAGTTACAAGTTCTACTTTATACAAACATGAAATTTAAAAAAGTTGCAAGTTTTACTTTATACTTACAATCTTTAGCAATTTGTAAATAGATCTATTGATATTAATGTTACACAGATTTAAATTTCTCATTTATAATGAAGAAGATCTTTGTGTTATATCACAGTTTTAACGTACATATTACTTATAGCATAGAACCAAAAAATCATTTAGCCAAAAAATTAGTTGACATAAGAAGGAAATAAATACATGGAAATAAGAGCTATCTCAAATCTATGAGCAAGGCATGCTATAAAGGCGGGCAAGGTTAAAGGTTGGCCCTTTCGAACCGACCATTTGCACCAATCGGACGATTGCGGTCGTCGGACGTGACCGCTCACGCAACCGCGGTCGTCTGGTCGGTGCAAATGGTCGGTTCGAAAGCCGACTCCCAAGGTTAAATATTGTAAAACCTAAAACAAAAAGATTTAACATGAATATGAAGATTTAAAGTGAAAACTTAAAGAACGTTTCAGGTTCCTCATTGATCATGGCCACATACCTTGAACACTGAATTTATGTCAAACAATAATGCGTTAAAAGTGCTTGCAGATATTAATATTCACCCTTCCATAATTTCCAATGTCGCTTACGAAATGATCCTTCAATAGCTTTAATATTTAGTCCTCGACCTCAATGTAATCACATACGTCCGACCATTGCGTCAATAGCATGATTGGTGGGCATTGGGTGTCCACTTTTGATTCCCTGTTAATTTTCCCAATTTCAAAGTGGACCTGAATGTGGATCTGTTTACAGTATGATACAGTTACCCCATTTTCACCAGATGATTTTGATTGATTGTCATTTACTTATTATGCATGCTGCTATTGGCCTTACGAACAATGGTCCACCTACCTCGTCACAAGCTGGTCGTTCCGTTCACACTAAAGTATCCTGATGCTTGGATTCGCTATTTGCTAACGGGAACACTCGATTTGCCAGTGGTAACATCAGTATTCACCAAATCCCTGTGTTTGGTAGTCTTATTGGCCAGGTGAAAATTGAAATGAAATATATAACAAAATAAAACCATTAACAATATTTTTTATAATTTGAAAAAATATTGACTATGTTTAATAAAGCTTATGAGGTTTGTTGGCAAATCAAAAGGTTTATAAATAAGGCTGGATACAGCAGGACAAAAGGTTTTAGAAATATGGTTGGATATGGGGGCACATTTACGTGTCATTTTCGACGACATTTCCAACATTTAATCTTCCGGCTATTGTTTTTATTATATTTTGATAGCCAAACTATTCAAACAAGCACAAAACAACTTGTAGCAAATCTCTATTGTCGCTACGATTTGGAAATTACTGGGTCAGGTTAGAGTTGCTTTTTAATCTAGGGCTTTTATAATCAAAATCCTGAAAGAAGAAATCCATAACATTTGGAAGTCCTGGGGCTGCGCGTCTGTCATTCAATATCAATTAAGAAATCCATAACATTTGGCAGTCCTAGGCTAGGCGTCTGTCATTCAATATTAGTTAAGAAATTCATAACATTTGGCAGTCCAGGGGTAGGCGTCTGTTATTCAATATCAGTTAAGAAATCCATAACATTTGGCAGTCCTGGGCTAGGTGTCTATCATTCAATATCAGTTAAGAAATCCATAACATTTGGCAATCCAGGGGTAGGCGCCTGTCATTCAATATCAGTTAATAAATCCATAACATTTGACAGTCCAAGGGTAGGAGTTTGTCATTCAATATCAGTTAAGAAATCCGTAACATTTGGCAGTCCATGGGTAGGCGTCTGTCATTTAACAGTCCAGGGGTAGGCATCTGTCATTCAATATCATTTAAGAAATCCATAACATTTGGCAATCCATGGGTACCTTCGAATATCACGAAAGAGGTAATAAAACTGTAAATACCTTCAATGTGGAGTTGATGAATTTTACTTCGGCCTTTGTTGTCCACTCCGATCAAGACAGAGTGAGTTAGTTCGCAGACAAGCGAGTTAGTTCTTGATCTTAGAAGAGACATGGGGAGCCCACTCATAGGTCATTGACATATGGCTAAACCTTTTGAGGAGCATGCCCCTTAAATAACACCTTTGATGTAATTAAATCCCATAAAAATGCAAAATTGAAACCCATTCATGGATAGAATTCCCAACCTTCCTATCAAAACAAACATCATTGATGTTTGAACTCAAATGAACATAGAAAAATTCCTCTTACTTTCCAATAACACCTTATAATCATGTGCATTTGGATTAGGTCATTCACAAGATGCAATGAATTGCCTCCACTTCCTCTACTATTGCAACCAACGTAATTAACAACATTTAGTTACCCTTTCTTGGGTTATATCTACCTTTTTTTACGTTTACAGAAGAGGGAAAAATAACCATAGTTAAGTTTCAAGCATGAAATAGTTATAAACATATACAAATACCTGAGGATGTTTACACCATTTGTATAGGGAAAAATAACCATCGTTAATTTTCAAGCATGAAATAGTTATAAACATATACAAATGGTGTAAACATTCTCAGGTATTTCTTGTTTTTGGGGTAGTGGGGTTTGTCAAAAGTATGCAGTGTGGGTACTCGTTGCATGCAGAATTGATTTCCGCATCTAACAAGCTCTCCCACTCAGAATTTGAGTAAAAACACAAGGAGATATGTCGAAAATACAAACATAAAAAGTAGTTTTGTTCATTCTTTCTCCAAAATTAATAACTACTATTTTATTATTTTAACTATCATATTATTATTTTTTTTAGGAGGCCCATTTTAGACCTCAAATTTCCTGTAATGGGGATATTCAAACCCTTGATGCAATAGAGTAAAGCCAAATGTCAATGGGAAAACCCAAAAAGCTATCAACTACATTTTTTGTCTTATTCACCCAATCATTTATTTCTTCCAGAAATTGGTTGAGGTAGTTAATGCATGGGGAATGGAAGACTATGGCACTCAAATACAAATTGGGGCAAGTCATAATTTTTGAAAAACGTGATTTTGACTTATTATGAAAGTTATCACCCAGAAATTGCTGCCCATCCTATTATGCATTCACATCCTTCTCTTCCTCATGCAGTTGGAGCTCCTAGGTGTTTTTCCCTCACGACTTCTGCATTTTTACTAATTTCTCCAAGCTAGGAAACTCATTTTTGTATTGTTCAGTGTATGGGCAGAGGAGAGGTTCCACAATTTGGGGGTTTATAGAGGTCGTATTTTCTCCCATAATGCCCATAGGCATTTTCTGAATTCAGATTCACGATTTGGGTTTGAATGGAGGTCGTTTTTGCTCTTATACTATCCATGAGTGTTTCTTGAAATATAATTTTCTATCTCGGGGTGTTTTCCCCTTTTTACCATTTTTCGTTTCTGGCTCCCAGTAACGTTTTGTTCATACCCAACATTTGTATGTTGTTGTTCTATAAATCCTTGTGTGGGTTTGAACTAGTTATGAGTGGAAGAGGTTAGAATTGGCTTGATAAACCTAGTGAAGACAGGAACCTCATAGAAAGATCAAGATCTGGATATTCTTCTATGCACACCCTGAAGAGCACTAGAAGGGAAGGTATGTCCTGAGGGACTGTGTAGCAGAGAAGGGGATACTTCCTTGTGTTGGGTGTGCAAGTATTGTGGAGGACAAGCTAGATCTTGTGCAGGTGTCCATAGCTCTGTGGTTGAGCTCACTAGCTTAGCAATTCATCCTTTCCATTGCCTTATCAGCCTAATAAACCCAACTGTGTTTGGCTTGGTTGAATTTTGATGTGTATACGGATATGTGTGAGGTTGTTGTTGTTCCCTACGTGGAAATCAGGCCCAACTTGGGGGTGGCAGTGGTGCTGAGAGATTGATGAGCACACTAGCCTATGGTTGGGTGGAACGTTGCAATGACATAGCTAGTTGTGGGACAACTTTTTCTCAAGATAAGTATTTTCTTGTGTTTAATCTCTGCAATGTATTTGTTTATGAATTATTATGAACATCATGAATGTGTTGAAATATATTTGCTTCCGATGTATTTTAATGAATTATACATCCGAATATGTATTTTATGTTCAACGCATTTTATTATTATGTTCATGGGGCTAGATCCCTAGTTATGATAGACAAAGCGACAGAGAAGTGTAGCCACGTCCTCTCTCTCGGCGAGTAGTGGGGAGGGGACGTGACAATTCTAAAAAAAATACTTTATAAGTTTAGTGATTTGGAGATATAAATCTAACCCATAATTTGGAGGTTATTCCTTAGCAAAAGTTAGGAATGATATGGATCCATCCCATGATTTGGAGGTATGAATCTAGCCCGTGATTTGGAGGTTATTCCTTAGAAAAAATAGGACTAATATGAATCCAACACATGATTTGGAGGTATCAATTGAGCCCATTATTTGGAGGTATGAATCCATCCCACAATTGCAGGTTATTCATCATCCCACCCCAATAAAATAACCCCCAATATTTATATTACTATGTGAAATTAATAACCCCCCGACCCATCAATACGAGGCAATATATTTTTGAAGTTTTTAGGAGTATTCAAACCACCTATATGAATGGACGTGATATGATATTGACTTTCTAGTGAACCCCCCGTGCTTGGGTTAATCTTGTTGGTCCGCTCAAGCAAGTCCAAAATATGAGATAATATCTAAATGCCTATCGACATAATAAGCTTCAGTTAAACGGAGTATTCGGTTTATCGATGCGTTAGCTAATATTAATTTTTTATAATTTTTTTGAGAATGGCCATAAAATTAATCTTGAAAGTACACTTGTGTCATCCCTAGTAAAAGCTTACTTGACCACTCCAAATTCTAAAATATAAACGACCTATCTATGTAATTAAAGGTATTCGAGTAAACAAAATAAAAACTAACGCCTACTAATGTAATTAAAGAAATTGTATTAAAGAAAAATAAAAAATGTTTCACCTTATTTGAAGAGGATATTCAAGTTATTTTTCAAATAAATTGTTTTATCTATATCATAACTAGTTCTCAATTGTTCCTAAAGATAATTATTATATGTTGCTATAATGACTTTTTGAGATACCTCCCAGTTGTGATAAAGATGATAATTATTATATTGTTATAATGTCCTTTTGAGATGTCTCTCATGACAAAGATAAGCTTTTAACCAATAATTTTTTTTTTAATTATATTTTAGCGTTAAAAGATAATTTCAACTTACATAGTCTCCTAAAAAATTCATTATCCTGTGTGATCATGTTAAGACTATCCCTAAAGGAAGAGACCATGATCACAAAAGGATAGCCTTAACATTATCACAAAGTAATATTATGGACTATGCTCCACTACAATCCAAAGGGATAGTCTTAACATTATCACAAAGTAATATTATGGACTATGCTGCCCAGGTTCTAGCGGATATTTTTCTGTCATGGCCATGCACTAAATCAACAAAAATATATGGGTGCATTTCATAGTTAGACATGTATATTGGTCACTAAATATTTAATGCACCTACATGAACATAATGTTTCATTATAAAATATATATAATATAAAATGTTAAAAAAATCCCTTTTACATTCCGATTAGGGATGATTTTAAGGAGCCATACTTATTTAAAAGTGTAAAAATGTTGGCGAATATTACCAATTCTTAAAACGCCAACTATAAAATGATTGGCGATATTTTTCAAAAAATATTTTAATTTCCAAGGTTTTTATATCGTTTATATAATAATTTGTCGATTTTTAGGGTGAAAAATTTTCACCCCATCAAAATTGGGCGAAATAGGGCTTCAAAAAATGCAAAATAGCGAATCTTTTTTGGGAGAAAAACATCGAAAAATAGCCCACTGGGCTAAAATTCGCCCCTAAAATTATCCCTGATTCCGATGCACCAACATATCTCGTGCACCATCCTTCAATGTGCATACATGACCTAGTGTGTTTAAGCACATTGATTTTGGACTTAATTTTTTTCTATAAAATATATATATATTTATATTAAAATCATTTTAAAAACTAATGAGGTTATTTAAATACATTTTAATACCCTACATGTTATCATATATGACACTATAAATTAAAAAATATATATATATTTCTATTAAAATCATTTTAAAAACCATGAGGTTATTTAAATACATTTTAATACCCTACATGTTATCATATATGACACACGTACTATAGGAAATACACATTTGTGTGCATTAAATATAAAGCACTCGGTTAATGAACATGTTAATTAATTAAAAATTGTAGTTTTTTTATTTAAAAACAAGAGCCATGAGGTGGCAATGTCCCCAACATTGCTACTAGTTGTTGTGATAAGAGAGAAGTTATAGAAAGAAGAATGTAGAAAGATATGCATGCAAATGTATTTGGTAAAGTCACATAGATAAAGTAATGTATTTATTAACATTTTTATAAAGTTCGATATTTATTAATAATAATGATCTTTTTAGTTTTAGATTTATAATGAGCACTAAGTTACTATATTTGTTCATTGTTCTCATAAGTTCAAAAAGTCTATATGATGCGAGACTCATGTGATGTTGGCCTTCTTTTGACTATTCTTACTACTATCAACCAACTTGCTCATTGATGTTGATTCAATTTGACCACTTGTGATATTTATAGGACAAGTAGTTTCTTGCATAAAACCATAATTAAGTGACATGGCTTGTAAATATGATGAGCTAATTGCAATGTTGATAACATAAACCAATTTGTTTATCATAATTATAACTACCAAGACTCGCCCCTCCTAGTAAAATGTTTATAGGGTAAAGGTGTCTATTTTGTCCTTGCTCAAAGAGGGATAGACCCACATGCATATTTGTATGATGCATGTAAAAAACTTTTCTTCACTTTGGAACAAGATTGAAAGGTAAGGTGGTAGCCTCTCATGTCAACTGAAACAATGGGGCTGATTCTTTTTTCTATGGAGTGAATTGAAAGGACCTCTATCTCTTTGGGGATTGAACTTGATATCATTCGAACATGGGAATAGCCTTACTATAAGCATAAAGACATCTTTAAAATAGTTTTAGTATTTTAAAATAATTTCAAGTAGTAGACAATCATGAAAAATAAATCCACAAACATTAGGGGTATTCAGTTCCATCACAATCCTCAACCTTGTAAACAAAAAATCAAAAATAATTTGTCCACAGAAAAATAATTGACTTCTAATTTAGAAATCAAGTTCCATACATGTAGACTATTTAACCTCTTCTACTATAAATTTAGGTTATTGGATATCTCTACAACAGGATAATTTTAGGGGCGAATTTTAGCCCAATGGACTATTTTTTCATGTTTTTCTCCCCAAAAAGATTCGTCATTTTGCATTTTTTGAAGCCCGGTTTCGTCCAATTTTGATGGGGTAAATTTTTTTCACCCTAAAAATCACCAAATTATTATAGAAACGATATAAAATCCTTGGAAATTAAAATATTTTTTGAAAAATATAGCCAATCATTTTATAGTTTGCGTTTTAAGAATTGGTAATATTCGCCAACATTTATACACTTTTAAATAAGTATGGTTCCTTAAAATCATCCCTGCTCCACAACTTACAACTACAATTGACCACGAAAAGATGTAGCCTACTATTTCCTTTGACCACAGATTAAGAAGTTGTGCTAACATACTATAGCCTCACCCATCTTATTGTTAAAGGGTTTTTTTTCACGTTTGTTTCATTCTTTCTCATGATAGGGTATAACTGTCTAACATATATAACTACATTAATGATATCAAGTATAAAGTTGTTTGAAAAAAATGTTAATTTATTAATAGGAGTGAGCATGAGATTGTGCTTTTATAATGAATGTCCATCTTCTAATTAACAATAGAGGGTCCTATATTCTTGAGGCATTTCCTAGTCATTTGTGAAATTATTGTAACTTTTTTTTGTTGTATGTTTGATAGCCATCTAGGAACTATAAAAACATTATCAATCTTTATTGTAAGATGAATTTGTGTTTTTTTAGATATTGCAACATCTAATACATATTTTAGTAGATTTTAGATATAATAACATTAAAACTAAAGACATGTTTAGGTACCTTGACATTTATAAATGAATTTTTATTTGAAAAATTGGAATTTAGAAAATACAAGTTTAGAAGAGAGGAAGGTATATGAATTTTCCATAATGAAGATTATATGATCATTGTTTCTATAATTTTTTAATCTTTTTTAAAAATAGTTTGGTTTTTAATAATTTAACCAAAATAAAATAAAAATATATTGATAAAAATGTTGCACATTAACTTTTTTAAATTAATTTTCATAAATTACTCGGGGATCTTACCTGGTTTGACTGCACCAACCTTAAGCATGGTTGGATTTAAATGTCGCCTCCCAAGAGCAGCAAGTTTTGATCTTGGACCACCAAGCAAACAAAACCCCTCTCTACCATTTGCTCTACTGAAATTTGACATATAAAATAAACCTTTGAGCTAAATTTAATTTTCATTTTTAGAATAATTTAAATATTTCAAATCCAACAAAGCTTTTGCTTTTTCTTATTGACGTTTGTTGTTAATTTTTTCAATTTGGATTTCGAGTTAAATGAACTTTCTGATTTAGCTATACATTTTATCACCTTTAAATTATGCATGAAGAAAGTAGATTTTACAAACTTTGCCTAAAGTGAACACAATGTTGCATCCACTAGTAATGCATCAAAGTACTTCTACCTCTTGGATTAATAAAGTCTCCTTCAAAGGTAAAGTTGAAAGTGACTCAGCGACCAAGATCATCTCACAATATTCAACAATAAAAGGTTTATTGGTGTGAGAAAAACCTTAAACATGTTCCACCGTATCTGTTAATCATACCAAACTAGCTTACCATGCCAAATAAATAATTGTGTAATGGATAAAATTGCCCTTAAACGTAGAGACGTTATTAACCGCATGAACTGTTGACTTTGTCCGTTGGATAGAGGGAATCAGCAATCGAGATAAGCTCATGCTAACGCTGGAGTTTAGTTTATATGTTTACAGGCCAGGCCAGATAAATGTTCCTTGGATCTTGAGTTGTGAAGCAATCTTGCATAATCGATACTATTTCGTAGATCTTATGTTTGTACTTCCTGACATATTAGAGCACGCTGCGTAAGAAATTAAGAAAAGACACCATTCACAACACATCGAATAGTGAACGAGGTATTAGGTCATTCTGGTTGGAGTATCAATCTCAATGCTTTTGTTGATGCACTCTCTTCTCTCTATACATTGTGAGCGGGCCATTCTTTGTACAATCTGTAATCGGGGCCACAATTTGAGAACTAAAAATTCGAATGAAATGACGATAGAATGTGGTGATCGAGCAGGTTTGCATTAAGTGAAAGTATTGATCAATCAATTTTGCAGATCGAGTATGGTAAAATGACGGTAGAATGTGGTGTTCGATCAGGTTTGGAAGTCGAAGGATGGGGAAAGTACTGACGTCTTTGCACCACCGATGTCTGAGATCCAAAGCCCAATACAGACTTCAACAGTGCTGCATCAATGAAATTTCAAATAAATCAATCAATTTAAACTTTACAATTCTGAAAATATGAAACAACACTTCAGAAAGAGTAGATGTACATTGGATTGGTCTACAATGAGTTCAGATTATGTGGCTTCACTTGTTCAAATTGGGTAGAAAGCGTTGAAGATAGAAAGAGAACTTCATGATGTTGCTTTAGTTTGGGATCATGTGTGATCTCATGGTTTAGTAGAAAGCAAACTAGTGTTGTGCTCAGAACAACCTAGCCTAAATATATTACAGCATGTTCAGCCTGTAGTGAAGTAGTTCGAATTTGTAGATTATTGGCATGACTATTTGATGCCGAGATGGATGCAACTGATATTTATTGTGATAGTTGCATTAAGCTGACAGAGAACGTGGTGTTTCATGATAAGTCAAAACATATAGAGATAAAGTATCATTACATCTGGGATATGGTGCAAATAAGAGTTGTGAAGCTCCAGCAAGCTCCTACAGAGGAACAAGTTGTAGATGTGTTGACTAAGCCTCTATCTCATGTGAAGTTTGAATATTTTAGAGACAAGCTTGGTGTAATCTAAAAGGACCTCTCAAGGGAGTGATGACGAAATTGTAATTGATGATGTGATGATAGCTTAGTCTAGGTGTGATGACAGTGCAGAGAAGGCCAGAGTGCCTATAGATGTTGATGTGGTCCGAAATTCACTTGCGGATGGTATGGCATTCATTTGAAGACGATGTGGTCGGACATTCATTTGTAGATGATGTGGTCTGCAGGGATAATTTTAAGAACACCTCCGGAATTTATATGTATTACAAATGGGAGAATCTCCATAATATATAGAAAAACTTGAAGTTTATTTTATCAATAATAATATGTATATATAATTTTTTGGATAATCTTTCTTCTATTATACAATCTTGTAAAATCTTGGTGAATCTTTCACTAAACTATAAGATATTGTAAAACTTGGTGAATATTTTACTGAATTATAAAATATTATAAAAACTTGGCAAATCTTTCATCAAATTATAAAATCTTGTAATGTCTTGGTGAATCTTTTGCTAGGAAGACTCAACTTTTGATTATGCAGATTACTAAGGCAGTGAAATATAAGAGCATATACTAGAGATCTAATCGTCCAACCCCTAGACCCTCAAATGATCAAATGCATGAATAAGGAGAGGATGGATTTATTTATACATTTCACAAGCAATATTGGGTCACTCACAATTGGAGGTGTTGATGAAACACAACGACACTAACTAGATTCAGGGAAAGTGGGGACTCCCCTTTTTATCGCTCCCCTTAATGGTCCAATGAACATGTGGGGACCTAAATCTTGACATACCGACAAACTGATAAAATTGAACACATTACACTCTGGAGTGATTATGGCACCCACGAACCATTATTACATCGTGGAGTATTATCGAGGCCTACAAACTTAATATAGTGTATGAATTCACAATTATCTTATTTTCCAAATCTCTCATTTTTAAGCTACCCTTTAAGAAAAAAATTATATGCTTATGTGTTTATAAATATACAAATGCCACTTTTTCCTTTATTTTGTTGATAATCAAAATATGAATTATGTCATTTGATTTAAAGAATTTTAAGAGTTAGAAACTTGCAATGGTTATTATAAATAAGAATACACACTAACAAGAATAGAAAGCACATTAATGTATCATCACTCATATAATTAGAACTACTATGTTAAATACTACTTTTTCTCAGATAAACTGAGGAAGTGTTTGTATCTATGTCCTTGAAATTTTTGAAAGCATGGAAAATGTGGTAAAATTGTTTTATCACCCTCTTAGAATGCAAAAGACTAGATATCAAATAGTATAATGTATACATCTTAGTTCAAACATGCCATGTACGTATTATATACAATCATGATGAAAATGAAGTATCATGTTCCAACTAAATCATATATTTGTCATACATAACTAGATCCATTTCTAGATGATGATAGGAATTACACATCAAAACAAATCATCAAAAAAAAGTTCACTTCTAAATTACCATCAGAAAAAACAAAATATCATAAAACAAGTATCGAACCCAACAAATTTAGGTCACAAATAAAATTGACGAACTTTACAATACAAATAAAAAATCTACTATTCACGAAATTCTCAATACAAATAAGAGAATCTACGAGTGTGCTTTTGACAACTCTACAGCAAGACAACCAAACTAATGACCATTCCATTGTAGCCCTACTATTATAATCAATGTTCATTCATTTATTTGATAAACATCCCAAACATCAACAATAACCAACATAAAATATGAACATATATACTCTCATTAACACCTTATATCTAATCATAATTACAAAGTCATATCCTAATAAAAGCACATTTTAAACAACTCGGTCAAATTCAATTTGAATATATAAAAACCATGTGGCGTCTCTCCATCAAGAGTACCATCCACTAACAACATATAAATGCTAGCTGATAGTTTAAACATGACAAGGAATAAAACAAATCATATCTTTTGAGCACTATAACACTTTCATAGAACCGATACTCCTAGGATAGAATAAAACTGTAATAACACCAAATGATCCCTAAGAATCAAGAGTGTCCTAGAATTCAACATGCCTAAAAAAGCATCAATGATAAAAGGTAAATTTACGATATAATAATCTATTGTAATTGTGGATAAAAAGCATACAAAGTTTGATAAAAATCATACCATGTTAATTATTGGATGAACAACGTGATGTGAGTTTGTATCCTCTGATAAATTACATGTGCAGCGTGCCCCTTGAATACTTAAGCTTTTGGCAATGGAGATGTTATAGAAGATTAAAATGTCAAGAAAACTAAGGTTTAAAAGTGGAATCACATCAACCAAAACCTTCACCTTGCGAGTGAAATCTGATGTGGGTGAACCATGAATCACTGTAGCCTTTTATATATAAAATATTTCTCATGTTTTTCCCTCCAATACTAAAATTCAAGGGCTGAAAGAAGATATCACATGAAATTGACTAAAAAGATAGGAAAATGAAACCGTATGCATAAATTACAAGGAATACGGAGGGGAAAACAACCCTTGGGAGCCTCCATAACTGAAAATTGGGGGTGAAAGAGTGATTTCACTAGATTTTCTTTAGAAATTGGGGGCGAAAGATTGATTGGAGAGAGATTTAGCTAGGGTGAAAATAGTTTTTTTCATTTTCCTCATTAATATGTTGGAGGCTATTCATTTTGGATTTATTCTTTTTCTAATAAATATTAGGAGAATATATTTTAGGTAAAAAAAACCCTTTCCATATAAGAAAATAGCCCACTAAAGTTTTGTAACCCCCTTAATATATCCCATGGGCTATATATAGCCCCTAAAATTATCCATGGTGGTGCGACATTCACTTGCGGACGATTTGACATTCATTTGTAGACAATGCGGTATGGTATCTAATTGTAGACGATGTGGTTTGACATTCACTTGTGGACGATCTGACATTCATTTGTAGGAAATGTGGTAGGGCATTCATTTGCAAACTATGTGGTCCGACATTAACTTGCAGACGGTTTTGCATTCATTTGTAGACGTTGTGGTCTGCCATTCAATTGCATACATTGTGATTCTACATTCATTTGTGGATGGTCTGTCATTCATTTGTGGACATTGTGGTCTTACATTCAGTTGCATACATTGTGGTTCCAACATTCAGTTATGAACGTTGTGGTCTTGCATTCAATTCTAGACATTATGGTCCTACATTCAGTTGTGAATGTTGTAATCCATTCAGTTGCGAACATTGTGGTCCCACATTCATCTATGGAAATCGTGGTCCTGCATTCAGCTACAGATGTTGTGGTCCTGCATTCATTTGCAGATGATAAGATTCCATCATTCTTTATGCTACGGGTGGTTTTTCATTAATTTGTAGATTTTTTGTTGAGTTTGGATGTGTGATATTGCAGGTGTTCTGTCGTGATGTTATGACGAGATGATGATGCTCGTGATGATGTGTTGATGTCATGATGCTCGTGATGATGATGTGTCGAGATCGTGATGATGTCCCAAGATGATGATGCTCATGATGATGTGTTGAGATGATGATGATATAGTTGTGAAAAAATCCTATGACATATAGACTTACAAGTTAGTAGTACGTATGTGTTGTTGTTACTATTGTTATAGAATACCTTCCTTGTTAAAAAGGAGTGTTAAAGAAATGTATCTACAAAAGATATTCTATTTTGAATCATTATTATTATTCCTCATTTCAAAGATGTTATTCCTTTGATTGGGGATGTAAATGATGTAATTGGTCATGTAAAGTATTGAGGTAAAACCTCTGTTGTAAGTCAGGTCAATAGTACCCACAAAACTATTATTAAAATGTAATTTTGACTCTCCCATGGCAAGTTAGCCTTGATTGGCATGAGAAGTCAACCATGTTGGGTTATTAGTCCTCTTCACTAATCAATATAAATAGGGGAGGAACCTCCCTCATTTGGACACACTCATAACTCAAGAAGGTTCACTAGAGAGAGAAGGAACAGTCCATCAGAGGAGGAGGAAGCAGTCTAGTCTTATGTTTCAGTCTTACATTGTACTTGGTTGAAGTCTATATCAAGGAAGCTGCTAAGTTTTCTCCCCACGAGGATTTCCCAAGATAAATATTTGTGTTCACTTTTGTAATGTCGTGCTTGTTATTCTTTAGTTATTCTTTTATTTTGGAATAACAACTTTTACAATATTAACACTTGGCTAGCGTTCCTACATGGAACCTTCCTAAACACACTTGTAGGACCTCCAAGAACCCAGTTTTATTGGACGGTTGGAATTCTATGCCCTAGGTAGGGATTCAATAGGTGTCCCTACTAATAAATGGTGACCTTCCACCGAAAGATGATGGTTGTACACCACCATAGGAGGAGGGCCCTTCCTGTTCAATAGTTGTGTTGTGGCGGGAAATCATATGAGCTAGCGTCATAAACACCTCTTATGTATGGGGAATCATACGATGTGTAGGAGGGGATGTCTGGCCTCGGTATCTAGATACAAGTTGGATGTATATGTTGATAGAAATATTTATGCCTAGCATTAGGACTGATTTGGGGAATCCCTTACTAGCGCCCTAGAACCCCAACATGGAAAAATAGTTGGCATGTTTTCCCTACAGAAACTCAACATAAAGTTTTTGGAGGAAGTATAACGGTACTTCCCTGTTGTTGTGTGAGGGAATGGGAAACTCAGTGCACTGCATAAGAAATTAAGAAAAGACATCATTCACAACACATCAAATAGTAAACGATGTATAATGATGTTATTTTGGTTGGAGTATTAATATGAATTCCTTTGTTGATGCATTCTCTTCTCTCTACACATGGCTAATAGTTGGTTAAATTCACATACATTGTGAGCATGCCATTCTTTGTATAATCTGCAATCAGGGCCACAATTGAACTAAAATTTTGAATGAAATGACAATAGAATGTGGTGATCGAGTAGGTTTCCATTAAGTGAAAGCACTGTGAAAATGGAGATCAATTAGATTTGCAGGTTGATTACAGTAAAATGATGGTAGAATGTGGTGATCAATCAAGTTTGCAAGCCAAATATCAATCAAGTTTGCCAGTCGAAAGGTGGTGAAAATACCAGCGATTGATCAATGTTGCATTAAAATATGTCCTATAAGGAAGAGACATATTTGTGCCCCAGGGGCTTGGGATCCAAAGCTTGAGGAAGATGTCAGCAGTTCTACATCAATGCAATTTCAAATAAATAAATCAAATTAAATAAAGAGTTAGTATAGAAAATGTAAACATTATGTTAAGCATTAGAGTTTTCAAAATAGGAAAATATACGCCTGTACGAAGCAAACTAATGGTTTCGCTCGAAAACTATATTGTCCCATGTCGGGGACATAAAAAGGAATCAATGCATTTAACTAAACATTGATTCCCCAACATGTCTTCACACCCAATGCACTATTGAATGGTGTGCTCATAGGACATACACTTCGATTCTCAAAAATATATTATCAAGTTTACTATAACATTTGCTCGATAGAAATATGACAAGATATAAGTGACTTACAGTTTATATTTCTCCTTTTAATGTTCATTTGGAATAACCCTCGTTCTCTTTTGTTCTCATCCCATTGGTTGTCCCAAACCACTACACCTTGTGTGTTGTCAATTTGCTTGATATACTCTCGCTGGTATAATAGAATGACTAGTACACTATGTACCCCTCCACCATAGGCCTCTCAAGTTTTTTGTTTTTTCATTAGAATAAAGTTGATTCCATGAGGGTATCATGTTACATGTACATAGGATCAAACATGGGTGGGGATGGCCAGAGTCAACTGTCATGAACACCTAGTTCAAAATCCATTGACATAGCCCCTTAAGTTTTTTCATGCCACATTTTGGACATATCTGTTTGTCTGTATATTCACCTCTATATATAATAGAATCATACATACACCCAATTTTTAAACATATAATATAATACAATGATATGATATGAGCTCAACACCCAATATTTTAAACATTTTATTTACTTCTTTGAAATTATCATACAAGGCACAATCACTCAAAAATACCTTATCATTGAGTAACCTACATTTAATGGGAAATTGCAATGTACACTTTCATCAAGCATGCATAAAATGAACCCTTGTCAATGTTGATGGTATCACAAGAGTCATCAAAATATAATGGAATTAATGGATATGTATTAATGTAACATTTTAACTCCCAATAAAATTTTGAAGGTATTTTCAATGTAACTAATGTATTTAATTCAAATAACTTCACTTATATGTTTGCTAGACAAAAATTGTATGTATGAGATTAATTATGATATGTACTGGTGAAATAATATTGTTTCCATAAAGAAGAGAATCAGAATCGGGCTCACAAATGCCATTAATATCTACCAAAGGAGTTGCGATGAAAGCAATAATAAATACAAAGGTTGCAGTCATTAGGGTATGGATCATCAAGACACCAAACCATATAATGTAAAGATGATTTTTGGTGCCAGTAATCAAGTCGCAGAAAATAAATATCCACAATAGTGTTCACGATAGAAAATATGCATAAAATGTTAGTTACAAATTATGTTTTCATTTGCATGTTGACTATTTTTAATTATATTGGTTTGTTTTACATATACATCACACTAAAAATTGAAATGTTAAACAATGGCTCATTCATGTAATAACCATAGATTTTAAACCCATTTAAAGGGAGCTTTTGACCCTAATTGAGTAGCAAATTTAGTAAAATAAATGTTTAGAAAGAACTAATATATCAAGTAAGTGTGTGTGTGTGTGTGAACAAATAACATAATATAAGTAGTAGAAATTAAAAATTATATACTCCTCCACTTCAGGAAAATTCATCCTGAAGATACAACCCCATATCAACAAATACAAAAGGCTTACTCAATTAGTCATGTATATAGTAGATGATATATATATTGTACTATTGTGAAGATGAGATATTTATACATGTTCCCAAGGCACATAAATTTCTCTCTTGCACTAATACAATCATGACACCTTAAGTTACAACATGCTCTGGATTAATTCCCTGGGTCTCTAATATACAATCAATTATAGAATTACACATCAATCTCATTATGCACTCAAGCATCAATCCAATCAATAAAGGAAAAAATACGCATTCATGAAACTTGAATGTTCTTCCTTACTCAACCTCTCCTTGAGAATCACACCAACCACCACCTCTATAATCCTCCTCGCCAAAACATTAGATGGTCCCTCTCCCCATGGAATAGTCCCTATACTATAACATGTATATGGATCATATAGTAGTGATCCAGGAGGATATTGGTGGACACCCACCTATTCCTCTTGGACCCCCACCATTGTTTCTTTCAGTTTTCCAGTTTCCTTAATTGTAGCACAATTTACTATTTTTGGCATTTTTCGGGTCCTAAACTTCTGTAGCCATTTTGAGGCCCTAAACGACGTTTTTTTGGCATCGAATGGTCAGACAAATATGAGTCCGTTTCAGATTTGATATTTGTTGTTCATGGATGCATTCCTTAAATAGATCTTTCTAACGATGTATCATGCGCGTCAAACAGAGGTAGTATGCTAAAGTTACTACCCCGGGAAATTGATGTACCAAGTTACCCAACGGGGCCCACAGTAAGGCGTTTCACCTCCTAGGATTAGGTTTTTGGATGAGTAGGGTTTCCATTGTTTCTCAATAATATATAGGCCTTCGAGCCTCATTGTAACACAGAGTTCAGAGGCATGTAGCCGCCACATCTCTTTTCAGAGATAAGCTACCAGCACTCTAGCTAGTTTATTTCCATTCTGTATGTAACAAGTTTCAGTTATTGATTAATGAAATGAAGTGTTATTTCTGCTGCATATTTGTTTCTATGGTTATTTGTGTATTCTATTGTGTTCCTACATAAATCCAAATTAGTGGTATCAGAGAAATCTGCTCTTTCAAAATCATTCTTTGCATGTTCCCAACAAGGGCGGGGTATAAAGAGTTAGAGCTCGATCTGGTTGAACCTTTGCAAGATCAGTCTCGCAAATCCCAATGGCCACCCAAGGGGGATGAAAAGAAAGACGATGGTGCAGAAGATCCTATCAAAATGTTGCTCGAGGAGGCCCTTGAAAAACAAAGGAACGCGATGATGGACAACTTCACCCAGATCCTTCAACGACTTCCCACTGGCGGTGCATCTGCATTTAGCAACCACTCTGGAGGTGCAATCCCTTTTAAGGTACAAGTAAACTTTGACATTCCCATATTTGATGGTTGAATAGATATAGACACCGTAGATAAATGGTTGAATCTATTAGAAGGATATTTCTTGGTTCATGACTTTTTTGACCGAGAAAAATTTACTTTTTCTCTACTCAAAGCCACCCCCCATGTCAAGGACTGGTGGGAAACCTACTGTGAGATAAAGGATGAGGAGGAACCCTCTCTATTCTCAGTCGTACCCACTTGGAATTTTTTTTGAGATGCCATAAAGGGACAATATTATCTGGTGGGGAGATATGAGGACAAGTACATCCAATGGATTACGCTGCGGCAGCAAAGAGATCAAGATGTGCATGAGTTGACAAATCTGTTCCATACCTTGCACACCAAGTTGGGTATCAAAGATTCAGAGAAACATTTGGTGCTGAAGTACCGCATTTTTCTGCACAGATACATTCAGGAGGAAATGGATTTACTCGACATCTCCTCGCTTGGTATGGCATATCGATATGCTACCAAAATTGAGCAAAAATTAAAACAGAAAAAGCGAGACTTTGGATCTGCTAATCAGAAGCAAGGGAAAGGTGCCCCCAAACCGCAGAACCAAGGACACAACCAAGGCATGGAGACTCAAGAAAAATTGCCAAAGCCACAAGCAAAAGCAACACTACAAAGTTGAAGAAGGAAGCGGGAAAGTGGTGCGAGTTCCATAAGAGCCCCACTCACAACACAAGTGAGTGTCAGGATAAGCAGTCACTGGTGGTTGAGATAAAGGCTTCTGGATCAGATGCATACTCTAACACTGAATCTGAACTCGAGAAGGGGAATGACAGAGGGAAAAATATTATTGATTCAGAGCCTAATGCCACCATTGCCACCACGAAGATCCAAAAGGAAGAACCAAAAGATTCAGAGGAGGAGGGGCGTCTTTTCCACTCCCAGATGTGGGTAAAGGGTTCCCCGCTACAGTTCATTGTCGATAGTGGGAGACAAAAGAACCTGATTTCAACAAAGGTTGTGAAGCGGTTGGGTTTACCGACCATAGCACACCCGTAGCCGTACACCATCGGGTGGCTTCACCAAGGACAAGATCTTTGCGTCAGCCAGTAGTGCCACCTTCCCTACAGCATCAAGCCCTTCACCGATGAGGTATTATGTGATATTTCTCCTCTTGATGTTTGTGATGTATTATTAGGTCAACCATACTTATGGAAGCGACATGTTGTGTATGAATCTCGGCCTCATGCTGTTATTATTATGTTGGGAAATAATTTGTACAGGATACCAGAGGTACCACCCCCTACCGCTATCTCTTTGGTTACTGCAAAACAATGCAGTAAGCTCATTTCCAAAACTGGGAAGTTTGTTTTCTTGATGATCTGCCCTCAAGGCAAGAAGAAGATTGTGGCCACAACCTCCAAACAAGGCCCCTTCGCACGACAACAACAAATGGACAAGGTCGTGGAGGAGTACCAGGACATATTCACCTCACCCACCGGGGTGCCTCTCCACTGTCAGGTCAAGCACCCCATCGATCTGACCCCAGGTGCGGTGTTTCCCAATGGATCGATCTATCATCGCTCTATTCTAGAGAATGATGAAATCAAGAGGCAAATTCAAGATCTGCTGCAGAAGGGTCACATCCAAGCAAGTTCATTTCCCTGTGGGAGCCCGATCGTGTTGGTACAGAAAAAGGATGGGACTTGGAGACTCTGTATTGACTATCGGGCACTGAACAAGATCACTGTCCAGAATAGTTACCTGATCCCACGGTTTGATGACCTCCTTGACCAGCTTAAAGGGGAAAAATATTTTAGCAAGATCAACTTAAAGTCTGGGTATCACCAGGTACCGATCGAGCCGACCGATGTGTGGAATATTGCCTTCAAAGCTAAGGAGGGCCTTTTCGAATGGATGGTCATGCCTTTCGGGCTGACGAATGCTCCTGCAAACTTCATGAGACTGATGGATGACATCTTCCAGCCATTCACCAACTCATTTGTAGTAGTGTACTTGGATGACATCCTGATCTTCAGCCAGAATTGGGAAGAACACCTCCACCACATTCGACAGGTCCTCCAAACATTGCGGCAACACAAGTTGTGTGCCAATTTGGACAAGTGCACTTTTGGCATGACCCAGGTTCAATATCTGGGATACATTATTGATGACTATGGGGTACATGTGGATCCAACCAAGATCCAAGTCATTCGGGATTGGCCAGCCCCAACTACTCTAACAGAGCTTCACAGTTTTTTGGGCCTTTCTAATTTTTACCGCAGGTTCGTGTTGGGATTCTCTCATATCACCTGGCCCTTGAGTCAAGTCACCAAGGGAGGAGAAAAAGCAAAATTATTTTGGTTAGAAACTCAGTAGAAGGCCTTTGTAGAATTGAAACATCGCCTCTGTTGTGCCCCAGTGCTCACATTACCAGACTTGCAGCAACCATTTGAGATCGAGACAGATACCTCTGACTATGCTATTGGGGCAGTCCTTACTCAATAAGGGAATCCATTGGCATATCACAGTGAGACATTGTCAGACACAGTCTGCAAAAATCCCACTTATGACAAAGAGATGTATTCCATTGTATAGGCTTGCCGGTAATGGAAGCATTACATTTTGGGGAAGTAAATGATCATCCACACAGACCACCGACCCCTGCAGTTCATGCAAACACAAGGGAAGTTACTAAATGATCACCATCAGAATTGGTCCACATATCTACAACAGTTTCATTTGAACATCAAGTACAAGAAGGGAAGCACCAATAATGTTGCAGACTGCCTCAGTCGACCACCAATCATGGTGATAAGGACCGTGCTCAACTCTTGTGGGAACGATACTTTTGATTGGCTGCTTCTCTACAAGAGCGATCCAGAATTTAGCCAAACATACCAGACGCTCTTGGAGGGAAACCAAGTTCCAAAATTTCACCTCCAAGATGTACTACTGTGTCACATGGGACACCTTTGTGTTCCTTCAAGCAAGCGTGCCAAGATGATTTGGGAAACGCACTATAGTCAGGTCGCTCGACATTTTGAGGTCGAGAAAATAGTGGCAATACTGCAGAAGTATTTCTATTGGCTGAACCTTCAACAGGACGTCAGGAAGTACATCTGATCCTGCACTACCTGTGCCATTGCCAAACCATCCATCAAAAATCAAGGCCTCTATACTCCCTTTCCTACCCCTAGTAGACCTTGGGAATCCATCTCCATGAATTACATGTCAGACCTTCCTTCTACTAAGCATGGCAATGACTGTGTGTTTGTGGTCATTGACAGATTCTCACATATGGCCATAATGGCGGCCTGCAAGAAGAATATCATAGCCGAATCCACTGCTAAACTCTTCTTTGAATGAGTGTGGGTACACTTTGGTATCCCATAGTCTATAATCTTAGACCGAGATAGAAGGTTCCTTAGTACATTCTGGTGTAGCCTATGGTCAGTGCTAGACATCAAGCTCACAAAGTCCACAACTTTCCTTCCCCAGACTGATGGCCAGACAGAGGTCATCAACAGGATGATCGTACACATTTTGCGCATGTACAACTCAAAGCATCCACGCACATGGGATGAGAGCCTTCCCTATGTACAACACAGCTATAACCGAGCCCTCCACAGCTCAACCAACCACAACCCCTTTCAGGTGGGCTTGGAATTCTAGCCACTATGTCCCATTGACGTAGCCATGACATTTGCAGCTACTCAGGTTGATTTAGCTCATATCCAGTCTGAAGTTTCCAAGGCAAACAGCTTCATTGAGCGCATTCAGCACATTTGCCAATAGGTTCATGAAATATTGGACAGATCCAATGCTAAGTACAAGTAGTGACATGATCAACATCAGGTGCAACACAACTTCCAGGTGGGCGACAAAGTGTGGCTACATTTACAGAAGGAGCGCCTCGCTGGACCCCACTGCAAGATTTTCCCACTCCGATATGGGCCATACACCATCACTAAGGCTATCGGGGACAATGCCTTCGATCTTAGTATTCCACCATTCCTTGGTCTGCACCCATTGTTCAATGTGGACCGCCTTTGGCCCTACTTTCCACCTCTACTGGACACATCAGACCTGGCGGAACAACTCACACCAACAGAGTTAAACCCCGAATGCATGGAACAAGCCACAACTGATTGGATTATGGACACATAGATCAATAAAACCCACCAGCAGAATATATAGCTATATCGAGTTGTCAAAGCAGGCCAACTCCTTCACCAGGGAAAGTGGCTCACCGGGGACCAAGTTCAACAGAAGTTTCCTGATCTTATGGAGGAACTCAACGCAATGGGGACCATTGCTTCCTAAGGGGGGAGGAATGATCCAGGAGGATATTGGTGGCCACCCACCTATTCCTCTTAGACCCCCACCACTGTTTGTTTCAGTTTTCTAGTTTCCTTAATTGTAGCACAATTTACTATTTTTGGCAATTTTCGAGTCCTAAACTTTCATAGTCGTTTTGAGGCCCTAAACGACGTTTTTTTGGCATCGAATGGTCGAGAAAATATGAGTCCATTCTGAGCTTGATATTTTTTGTTTATGGATGTATTCCTTAAACAAATCTTTCTAACGATGTATCATGTGCATCAAACAGAGGTAGTATGCTAAAGTTATGACCCCGGGAAATTGATGTACCAAGTTACCCAACGGGGCCCACATTAAGGCATTTCACCTCCTAGGGTTAGGTTTTTGGATGTGTAGGGTTTCCATTGTTTCTCAATAATATATAGGCCTTCGAGCCTCATTGTAACACAGAGTTCAGAGGCATGTAGTCGCCACATCTCTTCTCAGAGATAAGCTACCAACACTCTAGCTAGTTTATTTCCATTCTGTATGTAAACAAATTTTAGTTATTGATTAATGAAATGAAGTGTTATTTCTGCTACATATTTGTTTCTATGGTTATTTGTGTATTCTGTTGCGTTCCTTCATAAATCCGGATCAAGTAGGAATTGAAAGTATCTTGGGAAGTTACGACAACTTAGCCACCCTCCCAATTTCTAATAATGTACAACCTCATTGAAATTAACTAGAATATGGGCCATACTGATATTAATCAGCATATGGTTAATGGTACCTTGATCCTGACATAAAAATCATGATACCCCTCACATCTTGAAAGGATATCCTATACTCCCTCCATGTTCACCCTCAAGGAACCAACTCTAGGCATAAGAAGTCCTTCTCCATATGTCTTCCCCATGACAAGGATACCTCTAGTTACAGAACTTCGGTAGAAGAGTTAAGATTCATTGGCATAAAGTTAATTGTTGAGTTTGTCCCCTAGTCCGTAAGGTGTTTGTAGTATCCATTCCCGTTTGTGGTTATGGGCCCCAATAAAATCCTATAATGATTAGTCTTTCTAGGCTCTTTAAGAGGACCACCTGAAACAAAATTCAACTCAAATGAATAATGATTAGTTGTATTTTCATCAAGATAGTAAGATATCATGAAACCCATTATGTATGATAAATAAATATAACTTATTATCATATGTGATGATGAAGATTGCCTCATCACAAGTTAAAATTTTGCAATAGAACGCATCATAAGCCACCATCATGGAATAATATGCTCTGTAAATAAGTTTTAACTAAGAGTTTTACATAATACCATATGATATTTGATCCATTATAAAAATATAACAACCCATAATACCATCATAAAATCATTAAGTATCTTAACTAATATTTCATAACTTCAACATCATGAATTAACATCATATTATGCAATTAACATGAAATAGTAAGCATCAAACTAAGTATCACATGTCATCCTCATTAAATACCATCATGAATTAATAAGAATCATAAAAGTATCATAGGTCATAGCATCGTGAAATAATTGAGAATCATATGCTAAGTATCTCATGTCATCCTAATAAAATGCTTACTATGAAATAATATTACTAAATATTACTGCGGGGCGGCAGGGGCGGCAGAGTTTTTATCACTTCGGATGGATTTTTGGAAACTCGATTCACTTGGGGTCTAGTAGATGACACTAATAACACAGCTGAAGCCTTGGCATTATGGCAAGGGCTGAGGATCACCAAGACCCATGGAATCTCCAAGTTAATTGTCATCGAAGAGTCCAAAATTATTATTAAAGCTCTATCCGAGAACCTAATCCCGAGCCAAATGCTCCTGAGGTGGCTTATCCACAAAATCATGGCCCAAGTCCTCTCCTTCAATAAAATTGATTTTTATCATGTGCTGTGGAAAAACAATATAAAGGCTGACAAAGAAGCAAACCTGGGCTCCTCTCTGAGCCTTGGGGAGCTAATAATCAATGGACTGGGCTCTATTTGTCCCCCCCCCATAGGACCAGGGCTAAGACCAAGTGGTCTTCCACTCTGTGGGCCTCTGCGATCTGGTTTACCCTACTAGTTGGGTTCCAGGACATGTGGAGTATGGTCAGCACGTGGCTTGGAGTCGGCAGGTGAAGGGAGATTAAATGCAAGCTTCGGTGCGGTCATTTTGCCTTGTGCGAAACTGAAAAGGCGTCTCATCAAAGCTAGAGTATTCGAGTGTTTTCATGGAAGTTTTAATTGCTCGTGCGTTGGGGGATACAGTGATGCCTGGTGCGAAATTGAAAGGCGTCTCGTTGAACTTGGAGTATTCGAGTGTTTTCATGGTAGGTTTAATTACCCACACGTTGGGGGATACGGTGCTTCCAGAGCCCCTGTGTGGCATTGATTTAAATCGTAGGATCAATGTGGATGGTTTCCATATCAATATCGCTTGCATGGTAAATATCAGTCTTCTCTAGGAGCTTTGTCATCTGGTTATTGTTAAGGAGTTGTCATGTTAGTCAGGATGGATGCTGGGTCTTCATCCGCCATTGCGCCCGCTGCCCCTTCTCCCTGTGGAGGTGAAGATTAGAGACCTGAAGCATGACTTCAAGTTGTTGCAGAACCAGGTCAATGCAATTGGTTGCGAAGGTGGCAAGAGGTTGGACAATGTGGGAAAAGATTTGTTTTTTCTGCGTAAGAAGCTCAAGCGCAAGGTGAAGTAGTCAGAAAATGCGGTAATCAGGCTAATTGCTGAGCTCGAAAGTAAGGTAGATAAGCTAGACCTGAAGCTCTTCAAGCATGAAGCCTCTGTTCCAGGATTTTCATCCAGCTCGGATGGGTAGTTTATTCGAGTTCATGGATGGTTTTTTGTTGTTTTGTTGTTTTCCCTGTATAAGTCTCTCTGACTCTTTTAATAGAATAGACCCTGTGTTAGAATCTCTGAACCCCCGCTGTTTACTAAAATGTTTAGTTTTATTTCTATTAAAGAATGGTAATGCTTTGCCGCTCTCACAAGGGCGTAATTAGAGTTTTATAAGCTACATTGCCACTTCCACAAGGGTGTTTGACGAGACTTTAAGTTTTTGCTTCCGCTTCCATAAGGGAATTTTGTAATCCTGGATCTATTTGGTGGTCACACCACCCCTCAAATATACTATAACCATTATTCTCAAAAAAATATTACTAATAATTACTGACCATGAAATACCATCATGAGATATCATAACTTATTATCACTTGTCATCAATCATACCATGAAATCATTATGAAATAAGACCATATACAATCACCACAAACCATAAGACAATATTATATCATCATATGTGGGATGGGACCATGTACCTATACCCATATGTTTTCATAAATCATCTAGCCTCTTAGCTAACCTTTTGTGGTAGTAATATGAAACTAAAATTGCTTGATTCTATATTCAACAACGACATTTTGAAAACTAAAGAAGTAATAATGCTTGTAACGCGTCCTTCTTATACTAATATCACCTAGTCTTTTAAGATCAATACTATTATGCCTAATTCTTTAAGGGGAGAGTTCATTATATAACACAGTAACCCTATTCATAATGATTCATTTCAAGGAATTTCAATGACACAATCTAGAATATTATTTAGTTTACAACAAAGAATTATGTCATTTCAAGAAAATAGCCACACTATATACTTCATAAAAAGGCTATTATGCATTATAACTATAAATAGTTTCAACTTGAGTGGGATTAAGATGTAGAAATAGAATATCTAATGCTATGAAGAAATAGAGCCTTAATGCTAAGAAGCACAAGATTTAGATCTAGCTACAAGATAATTCTCACAAGCATGCACAAGGAAAATAGAGAGAAGAATAAAGATATTGAATACAAGAGAAGTGGTCCAATATCTCTCCAAGTATTATTGATCAAATGAATTGATGATTATTAAAATAGTAATACATCCTTGTAAAAAAAATTGAGTTTCTAGAATAAAACTCATGCTAGCTCATAAATCAGGCTTACTAAATATGATAAACCCCCATAGGTGGATAAAGCACTTTCCAACTCTGTTAAGGACCTCATGAATTAACTAAAGCATGAGTGATTTGTCGTGAGTAATGGAAAAAAAATGCTAATCATATAATATGGAGAGAAAATCATGGAGGATGGCTTGGCAACAAAAGATAGTAGATTCCTAGTTGACTAACTTTACCTTATCCACTGAAAAGATGGAATAATGCAGGATAAAGACAGAATCTGCAGAAGGACCAGTTACTAAATATGGCAGTCAATAAAGTATGTAGGATCTAGCCAGAATCAAGATAAAGGCACTCTTGAGGTATATATGGAAAGTGTTGATCAAGTGGCGCAAGTGGATGCCAACTATCTAGGCTAGTAGGTAGGAAATTAATGAATAATGATTAAATATTGTTATCCTAAGTATGGAGTGGGTTTATAATATCCCAACACCCCCCTTTAAG
Organism: Pseudotsuga menziesii; assembly: GCA_001517045.1. NCBI lineage: Eukaryota > Viridiplantae > Streptophyta > Pinopsida > Pinales > Pinaceae > Pseudotsuga > Pseudotsuga menziesii. The sequence goes on along the minus strand of LPNX010496876.1, from coordinate 137,092 downwards.
TCTGACTTTATAATGGATGTATCTGAAATAATCATAAATATAGATGCATATAGGTGTATATAGGGCCCAACAACAAGGTTATGGTCACCCTTTACAATATTTATGTCTAGAAAAATGAGGAAAGAGGAAAAAGCACATGGGGAAAAGCCTCCCTCAAGAAAGGAAAAGGGACAAAATTTGAACAAAATGTATTCAATATGTATTTATCTTCACTTGAATGAGTTGAATGAACTACTTCTGATGAAATACTTTGATGAAGAAATTGTGAACTCCATGATCATGTGCTAGAGTGTAGAACCCGCAAGAAGGAAGATGATAGACTCCTTGCAGCTCATCATATGATGAATTAGGAGCATTATCTGAATTCTTATTTTTTCTTCCATACTTTGATATGCAAACACAATCTGAAAAGGAAAATATACATGTACATACTCCTTCCCAGAGAGTAGAAAAATCAACACACTAAGTTCCTTATATAGATGCAAAATGTTGATGATGTGGATCACATATCTTTCTTCCAATATGATATAGCAGCTTCTCAATTATGAAATGAGGCTAAAAAGACTCTAATATATCAGAGATATTACCATGTGGAACAACAAATATCAAAGGTTTTTGAATGTCTCCATGAGGATATAGGGCTAGAGTAGGAAAAGAATGAGCAACTGGGAAAAACTGATGAATGTAAAAATCTGAATGTTGGATAGACTTGAGGTATGAACCATAATTGTTTAGAAAATATACAAACATGTGTAATATAAGTCCAATGATGAATAAGTCATGGATAACCAACCAGTGAAAAATAGACAAGACTTGAAACCAATAGATATAGGTAACATTGCATAGGAAACCAACGAGGAATAAACTAGTGAACTTGGGGTTTGTATAGTCTTAGGAGTATTCATAGGTATGGTAGATGGTATGGATGATGTCATAACATGCATATTAGCCTGGAAATATGCCTCTAAATCATAATTATTATCATTTGAATGAAGTGAGGAAGAGCTTCTTAGAGACAAGTCAGGATCTAGTGAAAAATCACAAGTATTGGGAGATGAAAATAGGAGACTGATAGGTGGAATATTCAAGAAAGGCACTGCGATTTATGATTATAATATATCATAAAAATTAATCTATATCATATATATAACAAAATGATTTAACTCTGGCACTCAAGGAATAGTTTATATCACCTTGGAACTGTGCACTATGGCAGTGTTCCGAGGATTCAGTAGGCTTCTCTATCTCATCTGGAACTTCAATGTTATGCTTCTCAATTAGATAAGACATGATGTCCATATTCTTCTTGAAACATTTCTTCTCAAGATGAAATCCCTTTCTGCAATACAAACACTTGGATGTGCTCTCTTTCTTCTTGACTTTCTCCATTGAACCTTCATTAATAGGCTTCGAACTTTCATCTTCATTATATGTCTTTGGCTTTTTCTCTTTCACAATTTTCTTCTCTTTTGATCTTTCATTCTTGCTTCCTTAAAATATAATAGCATGATCCTTTCCCTTGGAATATCTAAGAGCACTCATATGGATCAAATTATCTTTCTCCTTTGTCAGTGAATCAAAGAATGTACTTAAAGAAGGAATTTCCAATTAGAAATAGTAATCCTATTAGCATGAAAAGTAGACACAAAAACTGAGTATTCAGGACCCAATTTTGATAGGATGGAAAGAATTAAAGTTATCTTCTAATAGAACACAATCCAATATTGCTTGAGAAATAAAACACATGACTTGAATTTGGTGAATTTGAAATTGCTTGGACTCAATGAGAATAACTTAGTCTCCAATTGATGCACTCTTATCTCATCTTGTACTCCAAACAGAGACTCAAGTTTGGTCCATACTTGGTTTGGAGTGGTCAAACCATCTAGATGAAAGCATAGATCAAGAGAAATAGAGAGGAAAATAAATCCATACGATTCATCCAACCTATTATGCCACTAAGCTTTCTTAACAGTATCATTGGGCTCATTCTTCAAAGCTAGAGTAACTCTGAATAGTCCCTTACTCGAAAAAATCTAATTAGTGAAAGAAACAATATAGGGATGGAAAGTATTATAATAGAAAAATATTTAAATACAATTTTATCTTTTGAGGGAAAAAGAGGGGGGACTAGAGTTAGAGATGCTTCAAGAGAATTCTTAGAAAATATAATTATAGATTATGACAAGAAACATATTAGTTAGATTAGACATATTTTTAGTAAGTTGCAGATATTTAGAGGAGGACTTGAAAATTGCAGCCTCTATAGTTCCTTCTGCAACTTCAGATCACAAGCCAAATAGTCTTTCTATATGTTTGAAGACAAACTATGGTGCTTTATCTTTAAAATTTAACCCTCTTTGGTTGACTTATCCTGCGGTCGATGCCATCATAAAATTACACCTATCAAAAGAAAAGAGAAGGATCCCCTAGTTACATTTGGGAATCAAAGTTTAAGGTTGTTAGATTTTCTCTAAAGGACTAGTCTAAAAACAACTATATAGAACCATTTAAGGAAAAACATTAGATTCAGGACAAATTGTCTGATATACAAAGTAAAATGAAGGAAGGAAATATAACATTACATATGACGATGGAGGAGCAAGAAGCAAACATAAATTTGCAAGTTGTCTAAAAGTGAGATCATGAACATTAGAGATTAAAGTCGAGAAGCCTTTAGTTGCCATCAGGTGATAGGAACACAACATTTTTTCATAAGCAATCAAAGGCTAGGAAAATTAGAAATAATGTTAACGAAATAACTACTATCCAGAAAAATATGATTACAGAGTATAAGGATATAAAGGAAGAGGCTTATATGCACTTCATAAATCTATTGACAAAGAAAGAGGATGTTGATATAGATACACCTGTCACGTCCCCCTGCCTCCGACCGGCATAGAGGACGCGACTACTAGCTTCAAACACCCTGGCTAACCGCCCATGAACATGTAAAGGCATAAAATTGCTAAAACAGAATGCTTCAACATACACACATGAACATTTATCATGCACAGATGCAATCATCTATCATACACGGTGGAAACATCATACATTTGAACCAACATTCATTCATTTAACATGTTCATCATTCATCAATTTCATTAGCGAAAATTAAGATTTCAGAAGTAAAATGGAGAAAATCACTTATCTTATGAAAGCTTTGCTCCGCAACCAGCTACGTCGCTGCAACGTTCCACCCAACCATAGGCCAGCGTGCTCCTTAATCTCTCAGCAGCGCTGCCACCCCCGAGCTGGGCATAATTCTCCAAGGAATAAGTGAACTAGCAGGCTTACGCATAGCCAGGGATGCACAAAACACACAGCCAAGCCAACAGAGTTGGGTTTATCAGGCCATTAAGGAGTTGGAGAAGGCAGATTGCTAAGCTGGTGAGCTCATTACAGAGCCAAAGACACCTACACCAGAACTAGCCTGACCTCTAAGACACCCATCCACACCCAACACAAGGAATCAGTCCCTTCTCTGCTACACAGTCCCTCAGGCCCTACATTCCCTTCCAGTGCTATTCAGGGGTGATGGAGAAGAAGGCCAGCCCTCTAGCTCTGTCTGTGTGGTTCTAGCCACCAGTTTTATCAAGCAAAACTAAGCCAACCTCCCTGCTCCTCTCACAGTCCGAAGACCAACAATTGCACTCAGGCAATTAAGTCAGTTGTCACAGCTTAAACAGGGAAAACGAATTCTGAGTCATTCTTGGCCCTATCATGGCCAAAATGACTCTCACTCGAATTTACAACAGCCCCAAACGTAACAACAAATACTTTCACAACATGGGGAAAACTATAGCCCCGAATCTATTAGTGAGCACAACTTACAGCAGGGAAAAACGACCCAAATAGTCTGTGAGATAGCCAAAAACGTGAATGGCCATTCACAGTCAGACATGGATGCAAGAGCACGGCTCTCAGCTCGCTATGTGCGCCCCAAATAGAAGAATACCTGTGCGTAGGTAAACAATCCGACCCAGCAAAGAAAGGAACAGACAATGGAGGCCCTGCGTGAGGAAAAGCAGCTCTGTTTTTGTCCGTGGATGAGCAAGCAATAAGAAGGATGCGAATTGTAGTTCGTGGGTGTTTAGCAACTCATGGAGTGAAGATGAATGTCTGCGTGAGGAGATGAACAACCAAAATCGTGGGTAGGGTGTGCGTGTGGGTGAGGACTGACAGTCCTGCCACCCTATCCCCCAAAATCATTAACTGCTTCAACCACCAGCAGTAATTCTTCAACGAGAGTGGCTAGAAATAAAAACAAGGGAATAAGACACATGGGTTTTTCCCCTTTTTGGCTCAATATTGACAAATTCCCCTCCACATCCTTATCCTTGGGAAAATCATGCCCCTTTCGATTTAGTTTCCGCGACCGTAGCTGGTTGTGTTTATTTCAATTAATTGTAGATGCATATTTTACATGATGACCATCATAATATATGCCGCATGCTCCGATGTACCATCGGTGACAATTTGAATCCAAAACATAGCATTATCGATCAATGGTGGGGCCTTGGCCTTTAGCTCCACACCATGATCATTACAATATATACATCATATACATCTAATGTAACGGGGTCAAAACTGGGACATGACATTCCCCTCCCCCTTCAATAGCACTGTCCTCAGTGCTTACAAAATTGAACAAAATGCTACACTGGCATCGCCTCAGTGTTTCACAGAATTGAACAAAAATGGATGTGCCAATCGCATGGCATCCTCCAGATCCCATGTAGCCTCTTCAGGTCCGAAGTGCTCCCATTGCACCTTTACCTGACCTATGGCTCGGTTCCGGAGCATTGTGACCTTCCGGTCGAGGATGCGCATTGGCTCGATTCGGAACTCTCCCTGGGGTTCCACCTGAATCACATCCCAATTTATCACATGGTTAGGATCATGTACATATCTCTTAAGCAAAGAAACATGAAAAACATTATGAGCTCTAGTGCTAGCAGGCAATGCAAGTCTATATGCAACTGGCCCTATTCTTTCAAGCACTTCAAACGGCCCACAGTATCTTGGTGACAACTTGGCACAACTGCCAAGCTTCAAGGAACTCTTCCTTGCCCTCACTCTGAGGTAAACATGATCCCCAACACTAAACTCTCTGTTCACCCTCTGCTTATCTGCATAGCTTTTCTGTCTGTCTTGTGCTACTTTCAGCTTCTGCCTGATCTTTACAACCTCTTGCTCCATTTCCTTGAGCAATTCGGGTCCAAGCACAATCCGGTTCACTGGATTATCCCACGTCACTGGTGTTCTACACCTTCTTCCATACAAAGCTTCATATGGACTCATTCCCAAGGATGCTTGATGTCCATTGTTATAAGCAAACTCTACCAAGTGTAAGTAATCTTCCCACTTGGTTGGTTTGTCCATTACGTACATGTGAAGCATATCTTCAAGCACCTGATTAACTCTCTTAGTCTGACCATATGTCTGAGGATGGTATGCAGTGCTGAAGTTTAGCTTTGTACCCAAATCTGCAAACAACCCCTTCTAAAAGTTGGAAGTGAACTTGACATCTCTGTCAGATACTATTGCCTTCGGCAATCCATGCAACTTGAATATCTCCTTCATGAAGATTTTTGCAATGTCACCAGCCTCATACGTAGACTTAACCGGTATAAAATGTGCTGCCTTTGTCAACTTGTCTACCACAACCATGATGGAATCATGTTGTCTCCAAGTCATTGTCAATCCTGTAATAAAATCCATGGAAATAACTTCCCATTTCCATTCTGGAACTGGCAAAGGCTGCAACAAACCTGCTGGATGTTGATGCTCAACCTTCACCTGTTGACATTTCATACACCTCGAAATGTATTCAGCCATATACCTTTTCATTCCTGGCCAGAAGTACTGCTTTCTAGCTGTAGCAATTGTCTTCTGATATCCTGGGTGACCAGAATACGGAGCTTCATGGATTTCATCCATGACAATTCTCCTCAAATCTGCTACATCTGGGACATAAATTCTACCTTTATAAGTGAGAATCCCATCTCCTTCCAATTTATATCCCTCGTACCTCTTCTCAAGACTTTGGTGCTGCAATTTGTCTTTTACCTGCTCATACAATTCATCTCCAGCAACATGACTAACAATCTGCTGCCTCAAATCTGACTGGCAAATACTAAGAGATGCCACATGCATTTCTTGCATTTTCCTGCTGAGCGCATCAGCTACCTTATTTTCTTTTCCCTTTATATGCTTGATTTCAAAATCAAACTCACATAGAAATTCCAGCCATCTTGCTTGCCTAGCATTCAAAGTAGGCTGATCAAACAAATACTTCAGACCATAGTGGTCTGTTCTGAGCTCAAATCTCCTACCCATCAAGTAATGTCTCCACATCTTGAGAGCATGTACTATGGCTGCTAGCTCTAGATCATGAGTGGCATAGTTCTTCTCATGTTCCTTCAGCTTTATAGACTTGTAGCATATCACATGGTTGTCCTGCATAAGGACTCCTCCAAGCCCTTGTCCACATGCATCAGTACATACCACAAAATATTTCTCTAGATCTGCAACCTTCAATACTGGTGTACTAGTGAGAAGATTCTTCAACTGCTGGAAGCTTTCTTCACACCTCGATGTCCATTCAAACTTCATCCCCTTCTTTTGT